>CM059195.1:75786350-76339352 GCA_030323885.1 Branchipolynoe longqiensis
TGAGTTTGAAATTTGGTCATAGTCCCGGCGGTCTGGTCTCACAGTGGGGCATCACTATAGGTATGTGGACATCTCCGTGATGCGTCGCCGCCATTTTGTTCCCGATCGCTGTGATCGGAAGTGCGTGAACGGGTGTTGTCATGCCTACAAAAATCGCTTCTCATTGGCTAACGGATGGGAATACCAGGGAATTCTGATGACATCATATATGAGGAAACCTCTCTGAATGGTCTCGTTTTCGAATTTTGTATTTCTATTGATTTGTTCGTTTGTAACAGCATTTCAAATATTTGCACTCATTTTCGGATGCTCAAATCGGTTCAAATTCACTTTGGACGTAAATAAAAAATATATAGACCCAATTATTAATGTCTTTTCTCACGTTCTACCAAATATTATCACGATCCTATACGTCGAAAGTGGTTAATTTTGATTCGGAAAGTGTGATGGGTGTCATGGGGCTCACCTCTGCTTCGCGCGACCTGGGGCGCAGGGGGAGGAGGACTTCTGACACTGACAGTCTCACCTCTGCCTTGGGCAACTTGGGTCACACCCATTCCCTTTGTTTCAGTCTAATTACAGGACAAAAAAACATGCGATTTTAAATAAAAAGAAAATCATAACTTTCTTAATACTAGTCCAATATGCATGATCTTGGTGTTATCTAAAAGCATATGTTTGGCTCTTTACAATGTTATGAGTATCATATCTATACGGGAAATTTAATATTTTTTGTCACATACCTAATCACTATAAAGTCGCAATAAGTGCAAACTGCAACAAGCGGTACCCACCTTGATATGACCTTAGATGTTGCTATGACGTACACTTCCAACAACCAATGGAATTAACTAGGATATGGCAAGTGACTGGTTTGCTCAATATCAGGATAATGTTACTGATTTGGAAATTGGGTCATTGTACCGGTGGCCTGGTCTCACAGTGGGGCAGCACTATAAAGCCGCCATAAGTGTACACTGTCACAAGTCGGTACCCATCTTGATATGACCTTAGATATTGCCAGGACATAAACCTCCAATAACCAACCAACGCACCAACCAACAAGTCAGCACCTGGTTTGGTATGACCTTATGTATTGCCAGGACGTAAAACACCAACAAGCAAACAAACTGTCCCGTAACCACATTCTCCCCCCTCTCCCCCCCACACCCCGCCCCTTCACCCCCCCCCCCCCCCCCCCCCCCACTCCCTCCCGCCTCCAGGCCATTCTGTCGCCGACATTACCCAATGCCACGGGGAGTCATGAAACGCAACGCTTCTCACTCTAACGCGCAACCCTCGCCGAGTCACGCGAGCTCACGAGAACACCACTCCGCCTCCTCCCCCGCCCCCCTCCCCACCCCCTCCCCTCCCTCTCCCCCAACCCCCTCCCCGTCTCCCTCCCTCCCCGACCACCCCACAATGACTCTCCCCTCCACCCGCGCACGCCAAGTGCACTCTCCCACCCGAGTATCCTGACGGAATGGGTGGTTTGTTTGTTGGGGCTTTCCATCCCAGCGGCATTTAAGGTCATATCAAGAAGGGTACTGACTTGTAGTTGTAGCAGTGGACACTTTTTTTGTTAGTTTTTTGCTTAGTTTTTTGTTGTTGTACATTAGTTGCTTAAGCAGGGGAATAATACGCTTATGGCGACTTTATAGTGCTCGACATTTGGAGACTGGACAACCACCGACATTGTGCTCCGATATCCCTCTCGGTCGCATTATCCTGCTGCTGAGAAAACCATTCCTTGCCATATTCCTATTAATGCCGAGCGCCAGGCTAGGTAGCGACAAGTATCAATTTTGTAACTCATTGGTGTGACTCGATCGGGGTTCGAACCAACGACTTCCTGCACTCGAGGCGAGCTAACGCTCTTACCGTTCCAGCCGCCCCATCTGGTCCAGGCAGAATTGTGTACCCAACAATGACAATAATAAGAATACATTTTGTTGATTGAAAGAGCACAATATGCGCGGAACCATACAGCAGCGCCAGTTCGCTCACCATCCCGTGCGGGAAATCGGGGGTTCAATTCCCGGTCCAGTCAAACCAATGACTTACAAAATTGATACTTGTCATACCCCAGTCACACGGGGCCTGCGTTCGCTAACGATCGATTGGCGACGTCAAAACCTCCTCCTTGCGCCCTCCTTACGCCCTGATTGAGTGCTGCCGCCGTGAGGACGCCAACCTCCCGGCGTCCATTTCGGGAATTGTGGACGCAAGGAGGTTGTTGCTGCTGCACGGGCAACCTCCTTACGCCCTGTTCCGGCGGCGCCATTCAAAATGGTTGGCGCCCTGGCGCTGCCCTGTCGCCGCCCTGGCGCCGCCCTGGCGCCGCCCTGGGTTGGCCATCTGGCGCCGATCTGGCGCCGATCTGGCGCCGATCTGGCGCCGATCTGGCGCCGACCTAGCGGCGCCAAAATATGCAATGCCGCGCTCACCGGGTGGTAGGCACTACGGCGCCGCCCTGGCGCCGCCCTGGTGCCGCCGTGGCGCCGCCATGGCGCCGCCCTGGCACTGCCCTGATGCTGCCCTGGTGCCGCCCCGGCCCTTTTACGGCGATAGCCGGCGCCGCCCTGGCGCCGATCTGGCGCCGCCCTGGCGCCGCCCTGGTGCCGCCCTGGTGCCGCCCTGGCGCCGCCCTGGCGCCTACCACGCATTTGAATCAATGTATCGAATCGAACCCTGGGTGGTTGGCGTCCTTTTGGGCGTAGGGAGGTTGGCGGCGAACGCTGCCTCTCGTGTGACTGGGGTATGTCACATCCTAGCTTGGCACTCAGCATTAATAGGATGGGGCATGGGACTGGTTGGCTCAGTGTCAGGATAATGTTACTGAGTGGGATATCATATCCTGGTGCTGGTGGCCTGATTTCCCAGTGGGGCAGCACTATAAAGTCACCATGAGTGCATAATCTCACAAGTTGGTACCCATCCTGATATGATCTTAGAATGTTGCCAGGACGTATAACTCCAACAACCAACCAACCAAGTTCGCTCGCATTCGATCGGCAAACACTGGGGTAGTTCCTCCGTCCGCCGCCGCGCACGGGGTGGCGCCACTGCAGCAAATAGCCAACAGGGGGACAGACGAGCGGGTGGGTGGGTGGGCGACTATCCGAACGAGGCTGCGCGCGTCCCCGCTGATCCGAGCGGTACGTGGTCACGTGGGAAGACCTAACTGGCGCGCCACCTGGACGCAGCGAGTTGAGCGACATCGCGAGGAGGAAGGGCGGAACGACCCTGTCAGGATTCCACCGAGTTGCTCGTCGCGTACAAGTTTGTCTCTGTTCTAGTTTTTTTTTGGGGGGGTCACGTGTCATACTGCTCCCAGCAAAAAGGAGTGAAAACTAAAAAAACACATAAAAACTAATAACCTGAAGAAGCGCTGGTTGCAGCGATTGGAGTAGAGTAAGGTCGCGCCACTGCTGGTGGTGGCACTGGCAGTGCTGGTTTTGCTGGTTTTGCTGGTTTTGCTGGTGTTGCTGGTGGTGCTGGTTGTACTGAGTTTGCGCGTTGTGTATGATGGGGTGAGAGAGTGTGAACACGCTCTGAGGTTTGACGGGTTGGTGAACTCTACACACCCGCTGATGGCTCCTACATCTAGGCCCGACTCTGTGTCACACTGTGTACCGTCTACATCATCACAATCTACATCAACATAATCTACATCTTCTATGACATCATTGACTACGTCATCTACAGCATCGTAATCTATGTTGTCTACATCGTAATAGATGACATCATCTACAGCGTCGTAATCTACATCAACATAATCTACACCATCTACATAGTCATTACCTAAATCATCTACAGCATTATAATCTACAGTATCTACATCGTCATAGTCTAATTCATCTACATCGTCATCATCTACATCATCTACATCGTCAAAATAGACACAATCTACAGCGTCATAATCTATATCATTTACATCCTCATAATCTACACCATTGATCTCGTCATAATCTACATAATTTACATCGTCATAATCTACATCATTTACATCGTCATACAATGAATATAGACTAATCTTTGAGACCCTGTACATTTTCTTTTAGTTTTACATCGTCATAGTCTATATCATCTAGTAGTACATCGTCCTAATCTACATCATCTCCATCATCATAATTTACATCATCATAACCTACATCATTTACATCGTCATACAATTTCCGGTGGTTCTTTCGGAGGCCTACTCACCGCTGCATCCGACTCCCTATCTTACTTACAAACACACACACACACACGCGCACACAGACGCACACACACGCGCGCACACAGACGCACGCACGCGCACACATACACACACACGCGCACACACGCGCACACACACACGCGCGAACAAACACGCACATGCCGCCATTCGATTGCTAGAGCACTGGTTTGAGGACCACGTGACTGACTAACGAACTAACTAACTAACTGACTGACTGACAGCAAACACATCGTTTGGATTCCCAAACCTGCCACCAGGTGGCAAACCCAGCGGACGTAGGAAAAGGACCGGGGCGGTCGTGTTTCCTGAAGGTGTTTGCAGTTTGACAGAGTTCGCCGCGGCGAGTCTTAGTTTGGTGCGCGCGTGTAAGAAGTGACGCAGTTAGGTGGGCGCGTCCCTAGCCGCAGACGACAATCAGTTCAGATGCAGCCGGCGCAACTTGGGGACAGACTGTACAGGAAGTGGCGCAGCACGCCGGGCTTCTAGGAGAGCGCTGCACGGTGAGTGCACCTTGTGTGTCTCTGATTGAAAACATGCCAGAACCAGGGGGTGTTTGCTATGTGTAAATATTTTGTTCAGTTGAAGAGTAAGTTCAGAGCCAAGTTATTTAGTTTTCGTAGGTGGATTAGGATGTGGAATTATGACATTTTGTTAATCAAAGTAAAATCGTGTGGAATTATTGGTATATTATGCATTAAATATATAATGTATATATATATCGTGTATAATATATTTCATAATATACTATATAAATTGTATATTATATATGCTATTTAGACTATGCTACCTGTACACTATATATAATATATATAATATATAATATACATTATATTTGATGTATTACATATACTATATTCTATATTTTACACATTATATTTATATTCTATAAATTATATATTATATACTATATGTAGTATATATACTATATATAATAAATATTATATAACGACTATGATACAAAAATCATAATATATAATAGTATAATATTATTACACTATATGTGGCATGCATTATATATTATATATGGCATTACAGGTATTTTTGTATCGTTTATATCCAGTGAAAAATAATATTTAAATATATATGATCGATAATACTATACATAATATTATATATATGATATATACTACTAATACTATATCTATGCTCTATACTATATCTACGCTATATATATATACTATATACTGTATCTACTATATATACTATTACTATATACTGTAAATACTATATATATATATAGTGTAGTAGTCTGTACATGAGCCCCACTATCACGCAGTGGTGGCAGACACTACGCCGCACACCTACGCAGTTACACTGAACTATATACTATATATACTATATATACCATATATACTATATATACTATATCTACTATATACTATATATACTATATATACTATATATATATACTATATATAGTATATTTACTGATTATACTATATATACTATATTTACTATATATACATTACTTATTACTATATATACTCTATATACTATAGATACTATATATGCTATATATGGTATGTATCTATGTATAATATGTATACTATACATACTATATATAAATATTACTATATATAATATATATATACTATATATACTATATATACTATATACTATATATACTGATATACTATATATATTATATTACTATATATGCTATATATGGTATGTATGCTATGTATAATATGTATACTATACATACTATATATAATATATATACTATATATACTATATATACTATATATACTATATATACTATATACTATATATACTGGATATACTATATATATTATATATACTATATATACTATAATATATCTGATATATACTATATTTTTGACATCATATATTACATGTATTACTTTAATTATATATATTATGTGAAACCAAAGTGGCAGAAAACATTCTAATTTCTACAATTGCGTCACTGTAACCATCACCTATATTTCTGCCACGGTATGAAACTATCTCCAATCGATCGGTCACTATGCATTTACATACATGTTCATATACAATGTCAGTGCCTATTTCCATCAATAGACACACATATATATGAGCCTGTCTTAAAAGTTGCTAATGCTTCATTTTTTTTGTCCATTGTAACGATTGACACAAAACAGCACAGAAATGGTTACACTGAAAACACAAGGACATTTGCTTCAAATCAATATGCATTCTATTGGGATTATGAAACACCATGTAAAAAGCAAATCAGGTTATCCTGAGTAAATGCATAAGTAGAAAGTATGTTAATCGTTACAATGGACAAAGTTTTGTCCAAAATTGCTTAGCACCTTTTGAGACAGTCTCATATGCTTGTCCGTGACGTTGGCTATCTTCGACTCTTGCAACCTCTCAATTCTTCCTGATTGTTTTCTCTCGGTTTCGACCGCTTCTTTGCGTTTCATATTTCTCGATCTTTCTTTCTCTTTCTTTCTTTCTTTCTTTCTTTTTCTTTCTTTCTTTCTTTCTTTCTTCTTTCTTTCTTTCCTTTCCTTCCTTGCTTTTCTTTCTTTCTTTCTTTCTTTCTTTCTTCCTTCCTTCCTCCCTTGCTTCCTTCCTCCCGCTCTTCCTTCCTTCCTTCCTTCCTCCCGTTCTTCCTTGCTTCCTCCCGTTCTTCCTTCCTTCCTTCCTCCCGGTTTCCCTTCCCTTCTTTCTTCATTCCTTCCGTTCTTCATTCCTTCCTTCCTTCCTTCTTTTCTTCCTACTTTTCTCTTTTTTTTCATTTTTTTCATTCTTCCTTCCTTTCTCCCTTCATTCCTTTATTCCTTCCTCTTTTCCTTCCTTCTTTTCTCCTTCTTTCTTGTCCGCCGATGGCAGTGTTTCGTCGATCCTAGGGGTCGCGGAAAACCGCCTCTAATTCCACATTTGAATTTCACCTTATATCGGATTATGCAACCCCTGTCCCATGCGTGGTCTTTCTTAATAGCATCGCTACAGTCTGTGTAAGACCCATCCTGTATGCATTGATTTCTTACCCACCCCCCATCCCCACCCCACCCATCAGTCGATAATAGGTTGCTTTAAGCCATTTACACTTCATTTACAACATGGTCCATCATCACCTTAACTCCACCAACAACTAGACCCTCTTTCACCCCCTCCACACTCCCCCCTCCCCGCGCCTCCACCTTCCCACCAATCGGCTGTAAGTACCTGTCGTGACGTCACCATCAAAGTGTTGCCCTCTGGCAAAAGCATGGCAAAGTGATTCGCTGTGCGGAAGGAAGGCTCTGCGAGCGAAGCGCGGGAATCCCATTACACTCTCAGCCAATCAGGGCGCGCCTTTCCATTCACTGCCCCACACACTGCCCCACCCGCCGCTCACCCTCCCCCCCCCTCTCCTCCCCACCCTACCGACACCCACCCGCCGCTTTTCCCTCCCCTCCCCCCCCCCTCCCGCCACCCACCTCCATCCCTCCCCCCCACCCCCACCCTCCCCAACCCTCCCTTCCAATCCCCCTTCCCCCTCTCTCACCCACCGTCCTCCTCCTCCCCCACCTCACCGCCACCCACCCTCCCTCTACCCTCCCCCCACCCTCCCTTCTCCCTACCCTCACCCACCCACCCTTCTCCCCCACCCCACCCCCACGCCACCCTCCTACCCCCACTCACCCTCCTTCCCTTACCTTCCCTCCCCCACCCTCCCGCCATCTCCCACCACCCACACCCACCCTCCCTCCCTACCCTCCACCCCCACCCTACCCTCCCCCACACCCCCACCCCTCCCCCTCCTCCACCCTCCCCCCCACCCTACCCTACCACCACCGTTCCCGCGCTTTCTCCCCGGGAGAGCCAATCAGACTGACGCGGCGCGTCCGTGACGTCACGGCGGCGGCGCCGTCTGCTTAAGTGACGTCATGACGCCTGTTCCCGGGCATCGCTACGCTACGACACAAGGGTGGCCACCATTGTTCAGCCGGACGTGAAAACAAAACCAAGCACTGCCGGGATGTTTTGGGCATGCGGGGATTTTGTTTGTTTGTTTGTTATTTGATCAATATCTAAGGTCATATCAGGATGGGTACCGACACATGACAGTGCTCACTCATGGTGACTTTGTAGTGCTGCCCCACTGGGAAATCAGGCTGCCAGCACCACGACCGGATATCCCACTCAGTACCTGTCCTGATATCACCTTAGATGTTGCCAGGTCATATAATTGCAACAACCAACAACCTTTTATGGTCATATCAGGACGGTTACCGACTTATGACAATGCGCACTCATGGTGACTTCATAGTGCTGCTCCACTGGAAAACCAGTCCACCAGCACCATGACCTGATATCGCAGTCAGTCACATGATCCTGACACTGACCAAAAACCAGTCCTTACTCTATTCTATTCTATTAATGCCGAGCGCTAATCTAGGAAGCGACAACTATCACTTCAGTAAGTTATTGGTTTGACTCGACCGGGAATTGAACTCCCAATCTTCCCCACGGGAGGCCTGCGCTCTACCGATTCGGCCACCGCGCCTGATGGGTACAGAGGAATGTCAGTGTAATTGTTCACCCTACATCTGTGAAGTGTAGTGGTATGCAGGTATTGCAGGTATAGGAATACCTCAGGGAGTTTGACACCCCTGCCCTGCAGAGTTGTAAACCACTGCCTTGTGGTACAGGTTCTTGACAGAACCGAAGGCTAAGGGAGCAAACCCTAAACAGAAAACCATGTCACTGTGGCAGCATTAAGGGCGGTTGATGTATGGAACTCCCAACATCTCCCGACCAGCCACTGCAAGGACAAATAGTTTTGCACCTGTCTTGACATGTTCTTGCCGGTGTGAAACCTCTATTTGCTCCACGAGAGAGTGCCGCTGGTAACTTGCAAAAGCCAGCAGCACTTCAACACTTTTGCAGGCAGCTTTCATGAAATGTACAACTGCATGGGAGAGCAGCAGTCAAGTAATGAAAGCAGTCCTTGTCGCATTGCGACCGACAGCATGATGATGATGATGACATCTGTGAAGGTGTATAGTTTTAGTTACACCGTCCCCCGACTAATCAGGTGCACTCTACCGACTTCTTAATCTTCATCGGCTTAATTCTACTTGCCACTTTGGTAGTGTCGTTATGAGTTTCATTCCATGACCTCTTCCCCCCCCCCCCCCCCCCCCCCCCCCCCCCTCCCCCACCCGACCCCTTCTCCCCTCCTTCCCTCCCTTCCCCCTCCACCCAATGCTCCCCCCTTCCCTCATGCTCCCCCCCCCCTCTTGTGCCCCCTTTCTAGTGCCCCCCTCCCCTGATGCTCCGCCTCCCCTTGTGCCCCTCTCTAGTGCCCGTCCCCTCATGCTCCCCCTTCCCGTCATGTTCCCCTCCCCCCTGTGCCCCCTCTCTAGTGCCCCCCATCCCCTCATGCCCCCTCCCTTTGTGCCCCTCTCTAGTGCCCCCCTCCCCTCATGCTCCCCCTCCCCTCATCTCCCCTCCCTTGTGCCCCTCTCTAGTGCCCCCTCCCCTCATGCTCCCCTCCCCATTGTGCCCCCTCTCTAGTGCCCCCTCCCCTCAGACCCCACCGCCCCATGCTCCCCTCTCCCATCGCTGCCCCCTCCCTCATGCCCCCTCCCTCATGCTCCCCCTCCCCTGTGCCCCCTCTAGTGCCCCCTCCCCTCATGCCCCTCCCATCCCCTCATGCTCCCCTCCCCTTGTGCCCCCTCTCTAGTGCCCCCCTCCCCTCATGCTCCCCCTCCCCTTGATGCCCCCCTCTCTAGTGCCCCCCTCCCCTCATGCTCCCCCTCCCCTTGTGCCCCATCTCTAGTGCCCCCCTCCCCTCATGCTCCACCCTCCCCTTGTTCCCCGTCTCTAGTGCCCCCCCTCCCCCTCATGCCCCCCTCCCCCTTGTTCCCCATCTCTAGTGCCCCCCATCCCCTCATGCCCCCCCCTCCCCCTTGTGCCCCCTCTCTAGTGCCCCCCTCCCCTCATGCTCCCCCTCCCCCTTGTGCCCCCTCTCTAGTGCCCCCCTCCCCTCATGCTCCCCCTCCCCTTGTTCCCCGTCTCTAGTGCCCCCATCCCCTCATGCTCCCCCTCCCCTTGTGCCCCCTCTCTAGTGCCCCCCTCCCCCCATGCTCCCCCTCCCCTTGTGCCCCCTCTCTAGTGCCCCGCCCCCTCATGCTCCCCCTCCCCTTGTACCCCCTCTCTAGTGCCCCCCTCCCCTCATGCTCCCCCTCCCCTAGTGCCCCCTCTCTAGTGCCCCCCTCCACTCATGCTCCCCCTCTCTTTGTGCCCCCTCCCTAGTGCCCCCTCCCCTCATGCCCCCCCCCCCTCCCATTGTGCCCCCTCTCTAGTGCCCCCATCCCCTCATGCCCCCTCCCCCTTGTGCCCCCTCTCTAGTGCCCCCCTCCCCTCATGCTCCCCCCCTCCCCCTTGTGCCCCCTCTCTAGTGCCCCCCTCCCCTCATGCTCCCCCCTCCCCCTTGTGCCCCCTCTCTAGTGCCCCCCTCCCCTCATGCTCCCCCTCCCCTTGTGCCCCGTCTGTAGTGCCCCCATCCCCTCATGCTCCCCCTCCCCTTGTGCCCCCTCTTTAGTTCCCCCATCCCCTCATGCCCCCTCCCCTTGTGCCCCCTCTCTAGTGCCCCCCTCCCCTCATGCTCCCCCTCCCCTTGTGCCCCCTCTTTAGTTCCCCCCTCCCCTCATGCCCCCCTCCCTTTGTGCCCCCTCTCTAGTGCCCCCTCCCCTCATGCTCCCCCCTCCCCTTGTTCCCCGTCTGTAGTGCCCCCTGCCCTCATGCCCCCTCCCTTTGTGCCCCCTCTCTAGTGCCCCCATCCCCTCATGCTCCCCCTCCCCTTGTTCCCCATCTCTAGTCCCCATCCCTCATGCTCCCCCCTCCCCTTGTTCCCCATCTCTAGTGCCCCCATCCCCTCATGCTCCCCCTCCCCTTGTGCCCCCTCTCTAGTGCCCCCCCTCCCCTCATGCTCCCCCCCTCCCCTTGTGCACCCTCTCTAGTGCCACCATCCCCTCTGCCCCCCCCCCCCCCCCCCCCCCCCTGAGAGACCAGGCCGCTTGCACCATGACCCGATATGCCACTCAGTCACATTATCTCGATACTAAGCTAACAAGTCCAGTGTTATCACTTTGACGTGCTTCACAAAATTAAGTTTGTTTTGGATATCTCCAAAATGTAGTCATTTATAATAAAATTGACTTCAAACCAAAGTAAGTAGATTATGCCAATCAACTCAATATATATATCGTTTAAAAACCAGAGACTTAAAGCCATCAGACTTTGTAACTCCACAATAATATTGGAATCATTGGTGATAGCAGATTTATTGCATGGCACGTGTGTGCAATTGTTGAAAATTTCCGCAAATGTTGATTCCTTTAGTGTCTGAAGAAAACTTTATTCTCTGACTGGAATTGACAATAATTCAATTGTGAACTAACTAGTTACTTTTGTGTTTTATCCATCCATCATCCATCATGCTGTCAGTCGTGATGTGACAAAGACTGCTTTCATTACTTGACTGCCGCTCTTCATTTAGCTCTCTGCTGTGAGAGTGATGCCCATGAGTCGGTCTTAATGTCTCTCAGCTTCAGGTTTCTCTTGATGGTATCCTTGAACCGGAGACGAGGGCGCCCTCTCTTTCTGTAACCAGAAGACAGTTGAGAGTAGAGGATCTGCTTTTGTAGCCTGTCTGAGGACATCCTCATGAGGTGTCCAGTCCACCGGAGATTCTTTTTGATCAGAAGATCTTCCATAGAGGGCAGCCCCATCCGTTCGAGTATTTCCTTATTTGTCACTTTGTCCTCCCAGGTTAGCCTCATGATTGAGCGCAGATGTCGCATCATGAAGGCATGCAGCTTTTTCACCTGTCATCTGTCATCTGTACACTGTCCAGGCCTCGGCTCCATATAGTAGGGTGGATAGCACGATTGCATGGTAGATCTTGCCTTTGACCCGCATGGACACATGGTGGTTGTTCCAGAGTCTCTGGCGCAGTCGGCCGAAAGATGTGCTAGCCTTGGCCATCCTCCTCTGTATTTCAGCATCAATGCATCCATCACTTTATATAGTGCTTCTGAGGTAGGTGAATTCCGGAACAGAGTTCAGCTTGTTTCCATCAACCATGATATCCTCCTCTCGGGTTCTTGTAGAGTTGGATTAGTACAGCACCTCCGTCTTCTTGATGTTAATCTTCAGGCAAAACTTCTTTGATGCATCGGAGAAAGCGTCCACTATTTTCTGGATCTCTTCAGCAGAGTGGGCAACCAGTGCACTGTCATCTGCGAATAGCAGCTCTCTCACCAGTATCCGAGTAGTCTTGGTCTTTGCTCTGAAGTGTTTTATAAGTGTCTAAAAAACCGAAAGAAATATTGAGTTAAAGTTCAAAGTTAAAGTTGACGAACACATACAATTGTCAACACCAAGACTCTCACCTGCATTAGATGCTCCATAACCAACTTAGACACTAGTGTACATTTATTACAGTCTGGTGTGCATATTCTACACTGCTACTCCTAAAAAAGCAAAGTGCAACATTTCAGTGTGCACACCAAAAACATTTCAATATTCAGTAAATGGCAGTACATCATTGGAAGTGAAGATATTGAACTGTCCAGTATGACATTGACCCAGTTATCATGGGGACATTGAATTTTTGCATTCGCTATTTGGCTACACTACTGTTGATTATGTATGTTGGTCATGTTGGCCATATGCTAACATGGGTAATTTGCTCACGAGGCTATGTCTATTTCTGTCTATTTCTGTCTATTTCTGTCTTTCTCGCTCCTGACTGTTCACCTACTACTCACTTTCACCCAGCACGCCCTGCAGTACACTTCGCTTCCCCGCCCACCACCCTCTTTCTTAGGGGGGTGAGCGCTGATTCATCCTTCTTTGCCTGCCTATGGGTGCTCATCTACGAACACTGAGGCCTTGCCTTGTCCTGCTCCTGTGAACATTTGGGCCTCTGCTGCCCATTAGCCATGAAACTGCTCAACCTCATTGGTTATGATTACTTTGATTAAATTCTTAAAACCACTTTGTCGCTTCTGTCTTCTGTTAGCCGAGTGTAGCGAATTACAAGGTAAAATACACAATTACTATCTTATATGTAAATTTTCAAAACTATCCCATATGCAGGTCTTGAAATTAATAATATTGTCATTTCAGCTGATTTGGACTAGATGCTGATGGCAATATCATACTTAATATGCATATATTTTAAAGTTGAATAGTCCGATGGTTTTGAGTTTCTCACATTTTCCTAGATAAACATTAGGTTGTTCATAATAATCTACCTTACTTTAGTTTGAAGTAACTTTTATTTTAAATCGCTAACTTTTGAGATATTTGAAATGGAAACATGCTAAATTAATTTTGGCAAGCACGCCAAAACTCTATCACCATAGGCTTCTGCAAAAACAGGTTCTATTAATTAACTCAGGTTTCACTTATATGTGACGGCACATATTTAATAAGTGCACCAGCATCTAAGTTAGATATGTAGAATCAAATTTAGATAATTATTTTGGTTTTACAAATTTTATGTTTTCATCAGACTATGCAGCTTTAAATAACTGTATTATCACATGGCTGAAGGACCAGTGCCATGGCGCTGAGAAAAGACTTTATTTAAAGCTGCATAGTCCGATGAAATATCAAATTTTCAAAACCAAACAAATTATCTAGATTAGATTCTACATATCTAACTTAGATACTGATGCACTTATTAAGCATTTGTTTCTGCGTAGAAGGCAATACTGAGTCAATTTAACAGAACCTGTTACTGCAGAAGTCTATGGTGTCAGAATTTTGGCAAGCTTGCCAAAACTAATTTTCCATGTTTGCACTCAAAATATCTCAACGGTTTACCATTTAAAATAAAAGTAACTTTGAACTAATGTAAAGTAAATACTAGTGATCGATCTAATATATATCTATCTCAGAAAAAATACAGAAATTCAAAACCATCGGACTATGCAACTTTAATCAATATAAAAGAAAAGCTTTGGGGAAAAGGCCATTTTTATATACTACTCCATATATGACTGCATGTGTTTTGTTATTAGTGTGGGCAAGACTGACAATTATTTGTTGTATCTGGCATACGAATCCCTATTGTTGATGTTCTATTCTTTTAAAGGTTAATTAATTAATTTATTGTGCATCTATAATATAAGGATTATTGATATTTGGACGTGCTATTAAGCACTACCATCATTTCTGCCGTTGCTAAGCGCTTGTGGTATAGACCTATTTTATATGACGTCAGCATAGGTATCTAGGACAATGGCAGTGTGCCTTCGTTCTGCAGCCAAGCTGCGCGCGCATACACGATGTTTATAAACGTTGAAAGGGGTCTATAATGCAGGAAAGATAGCTTGTTTGTTTGGGTTTTACGTCCTACCATCATCTGAGGTCATATCAGGATGGCTATGGACTTGTGACAGCGCGCACTCGTGACGATTTGTTAGTGCTGCCTGACTGGAATACCGGATGGTTGGCACCTTGGCCCGATATCCCACTCAGGTAAATTATCTTGGTACTGAGAAAATAAGTCCGTTCCCTCTCCTAGTGGGAGATCAGGCTGTAACATTCTCCGATTAAGTATATATTGAGTATCGAGATGGTTAAATAAGAAACAGTACTCCCTTTATAATGCTCACACTGGGGGAGGGAAGCAGTGCCCCTTTAAGCAGTATCTCTCACCTTTATCTCGCCCAGCCACACATTATCTGTCATGTTAGGTAATCCCACGATGGCTAGGTGGTGGCCAGAGCTGGGTGGGAGGGGGGGGGGTGAGTCCTTAAAGCAGCCAATAGTGAACTATGTTAGGGAGAGATTATGCGGGAGAGGAGTGACTGGTGTGCATGAGTGTAATAGCAAATGAGAAGGTCTCTTACATCCACTAGTGTATGTATCTGAAAACATATATACATACATTGAATAAAACTAAGCAATATTCTCTTATCTATCTACACTTCTGCTGGTGCTGAACTCGAATCGCGTGTTGTGTCGTGTGTTGTATCTACTATGGGGTAAGCTCTAGCATATAATTGATCTAAAACAGATATGAAAAGGGGGAACTCTGAATCGTATGCCTTATGCAGGATATTATGCCTTATGCAGGATATTAGAGCAGACTAGCCTTGTTGAGCAGTACGGCTAATAACATGAGAGAACATAATGAAAGTAACCATAACTGACGTCTACCGCCTAACATGATCGGCCATCAATAGCATTTAAACGCCTGCATATATATCATGCGGGGACCCGCAAACACGGGATTTAATAAGGCCACCAGGAACCATGACCTGATATCCCACACAGCCACATTGTCCTGATACTGAGCTAACCTTGTTCTATCCTAGTAATGCTGAGCGCCAGGCAAGGTAGTGACAAGCATCAATTTGATAATGTATTGGTTTGACTCGGCTGAGATTCAAACTCCTGACTTTCCGTGCGGGAAGCCTGCGCTCTACCAATTCGACCACTGCCTCCGGTTCTATGCAATCTTCACACTGCTTTTCCCAACTCAACTCATTCGGCCATCCCGTCTGATGTTAAATACAATATATGTTATGTATAACGCATTATGCAAGTATAAATGCTAGGGGAACATATATTTCTGACTATATTCCTCCATAGGCGCCTACTGGAGTGCCCCCCTCACCAGCTGTTGTTGTTATATATAGGGGTGGCCCCCCTCCTCGCGCGGCGCACACTGGAGGAATCTATATATATATATATATATACAGTAAAACCTCTCTAACCGACCACCTCCACAGATCGACCACTCCCCTATATCGATCGCTTTATTTGGGTCCAAAACAATACCATTGTAACCATATTCTAACACAGTAAACCGACCACCTCCCTAAATGGACCACTTAGAGTCGTTCCCGAGGCCCGTCGATTTAGAGAGGTTTTACTATATATATACATATATATATATATATATATATATATATATATATGGGTCTCTGAATCTGGGCACTAAGGTGTGACATGGAGACCAACAGTGAAAAACTTTCAAATAATAGCGGAAAACATTCAAAATAATAGCAGAATGCAGGTTGATATGAAGGTTTGCATGTTGTGCTTATGTCAGAGTTAGAAATTCTATCCAAACTGCAAGGAAATAACAGCGCATAATTCTATTTGAGACGAGAGCGTGGTTATCAGGTTATGCGAGAATATCATTGCAATGGCGCAAGGTGGCGCTCAGTCTTACTGCAGACACGCCATCCCGTCTGCGCAATGACATGCGCATGCGCATGCGCATGCGCACGGCGTTGGCGCCTATGTACAGCTGAGTTCTGGTGCACTCTCGTCCCATTAGTGAAGTTGCAAAAAGGTGAACAAAAAACAAATATTCACATAATAGCCTCACTAAACAATAACTGAGGAATTGGGGTTAAGATGAAGTTAAAATTAAGTTTTCTTTTTTTGAATTATTGAGTGTGATGGTTATTTTCCATCAAAATGAATCAAGAAGATAACATTAAATGCCACAGTATAATGCCATGCAATTTGTGATATATGTGATGTATAACGTAGTATGTGAGTATAAATATATGGAAGGGAATTATTGTTATATTGCTATACTCCGTAAGAGACAACACTGTACCGGTGGTGCCCCCTTCGGCCCACCTCGCTTCCACCGGATGTTGACTAGTATCAGTCACACCGCAGGAATATTTTTATGGATATGTATATGAATCAGGATCATGAAAAGAGGCCAATTGGGGGAAGTTGTCGGCGTCAATCATTGGATGTCGGCGTCAAACAGTATAATTATAGTTTAGCATTGACAGAGGTATTGGAAAGTCCTTAAGTTTATCCTGAATGTATAGTTAGAGAAAATACAACAACCTTATTTGTTTCTAGGATAATTTAATATAAAACAAAGAAATGCACTACACTTTAAGAATTGCGACGCCAAAATCTGTTAAAGTTGTCGGCATCGAGCATTGGATGTCGGCGTCGATCGGCATATTTATAGTTTAGCATTCACAGAAGTGTTGCAAAGTCCTTAAATTTATCCTGAATGTAAAGGTAGAGAAAATACAACAACCCTATTTGTTTCTAGGATAATATAATATAAAACAAAGAAATGCACTACACGTTAAGAATTGTGATGCCGACATCTTAAATAAACCACCAGTTGGCCCATTTTCGTGAGGCTGACTCATATGTATCTATCTATATCTATATATTTGCTCTTGTTCTTTCTCTCTATTTCTCTCTTTGTCTCTTTTTGTCTCTATTTTTCTCCATTTCTATCCATCTCGCTCTACTTCCTCTCTATTTATATCTCTTTCTCTATCTGTCTCCATACATAATTTCCTTGTTTGCGATTCAAGTCCTAGCAACAGATGCGGTTATATCAGGGATCATCATCATCATCATGATGCTGTCGGTCGCGATGCGACAAAGACTGCTTTCATTACTTGACTGCCGCTCTCCACTTATCTCTCTGCTGTGAGAGTTGCGTCCGTGAGTCGGTCTTAATGTCTCTCAGCTTCAGGTTTCTCTTGATGGTATCCTTGAACTGGAGACGAGGGCGCCCTCTCTTTCTGTAACCAGAAGACAGTTGAGAATAGAGGATCTGCTTTGGTAGCCTGTCTTATGACATCCTCATGAGGTGTCCAGTCCACCGAAGATTCTTTTTGATCAGAAACCGCAGGGATATGCGTTGATTAAAGAGGGAAAATTCCAATTACAGCCTATTGGTATTCCCCATTCCACTGCTGCTTGCTAGATATTCACTGCAGAGCGAACATTCACTCCTTCCCACCTCTTCCACGCCGTGAGGCAACAGTCATTTTGTTCACTTTCAAACTTTTTTTCGGTAGGGCATATATTCTCCTGCCAGAGAATAAACTCAACCACATATATATATATATGGACACATAGGTTCTATGTCGTTCTCTGGCGTTCTCTGTGGCGGAGTGGTTAGAGTGTCTGACTTTTTTCTAGGTCAGACTCCTAATCTGAGGGTCGGCGGTTCGATTCCCCATGCCCCCAGCTCTGCCAATTTGGATTTCCACTCCTATGTATAACTTACAGCGTCATCAAAGGCCGGTTGCTCTCATACCATGTCTATGTGGTGTGGGAGGTTAAAAATCCCTTGGGTCGGTAAAAGTGTAGGCTCAGGCTTTCTATCGACCAGCAGTGGAATGAGGAAGACCAGTCGTCTATGACTGAAATTTCCCCTGCTTAAACAACTAATGGACAAAAAAAAAATAATAGGTTCCAAATAAATAAAATCTATTTAAATAACGTACTGCTTGTTTAATAAGCAGATATTACTACTATAAAAACTGGCAGGCTCGTTTTGCTAGGCCCCCCCCCCCCCTTCTCATCCTCGTGCACAAACCTCATATCGTGCAATGAGCCTTAATGGATGATGGACAAGAGCGCCTCATGGTGGTGTGTAGACGAACTGTTGATAATAATGTCCCTTGCAGGTAGATCTTTGTGATCCCTTGACCTGACTACCATGGAACATGAAGCCTCAAGCACTACATGGATTTAGCACTACCACATGGAATAGGCCTGACAATGATACAGCATATAATGGCTTTCATTTCAATAACGTTTGACCAGACGCGATGTCCGAATGAGTTGAGCATCCATCTCCCATTTTGGTAGATCGTGGGATTCGAACCCATGGGTTGGAACCCTGGTCGAGTCAAACCGATGACTTAAAAATTGATACTTATCACTTCCTAGCCAGGTGCTCAGCATTACTAGGATAAGGGAAGGACTGGTTGGCTCAGTGTCAGGATAATGTGACAAATATCAATTTTGTACTAAATTGTAGTCATTGGTTTGACTCGACCCGGAATTGTAGGCCTACTCCCAACCGACCTTGCGCACGGGAGGCCTGTGCTCTACCGATTCGGCCACCGTGTCCAGTGGCTGAGCATGGGATGGATGGAGACGCCGAGTCGATATCGTAGTCACATGATCAGCAAAATGGCATCATGGCCGCCGCACATTACGTAGTCCCGCTCTCCCAGCACCTGGGGAGCGGGACATAGCTCAGACAGTAGAGTGTCCACCTGTGAAGGTGTGGGTCATCCGATCGATCCCACTCAGTGAACACAGTTGCAGTTTGGGCTATTTTCCATTCCAAGCAGTGGTGCACAACTGGTTCATCAAAGGCTGTGGTATGTGCTGTCCTGTCTGTGGGAAAGTGCATATAAAAGACCCCTTGCTGCTTATCGGAAAGAGTAGCCTATGTGGCGGCAGCAGGTTTCCTCCAAAGAAATATGTCAGAATGACCATATGTTAGACGTCCAATAGCCAATGATAAAAATCAATGCGCTCTAGAGGCATCGTTAAATAAAACAACCTTATTTTTCTCTCCCAGCACTGCGACGTATGTCGGGAGGGGGCGGGGGGAGATAGGCAATGTGATCGCAGAGTGAAGGGGAGATTTTCCCTCAGGGCACTTTATGGTGTGAATGTCAACAAACGCCTCCCGGGTGTAAATCGAACACCTCTCCAGTTTGAATGGCTTCATCTGTTTGAGGGTGGCCACAGGTTGGGATGGATGGTTTGGTGCTGGTGAAAGTACGCAGGAGCCTGGCTTCCATATACAGTACAATCCCGTTAAACCAAGCTCGGTTAAACCAAATGATCGGTTAATCCAAACATTTTTCGGCGGCCTGGCAAAATACTACTATTTATCATATAAAAAAGTTGGTTAAACCAAAGTCGGTTAATCCAAAGTATCGGTTAATTCAAACAAAATTGTCGTGCCCCAGGCCACTTCCGGTACGGTTAGACCAAACTTTCATGTGGTTGTAAGGTCATCTAAGAATTTTTTGATATGATAAACGGTAGTATTTTGCTGGGCTGATGAACAAAGTTTTGATTAACCGATCGTTTGGTTTAACCAAGCTTGGTTTAACGGGGCTATACTGTATATACATAGTAAACAATAATAAAAGTGTCCACATACATTGTATATTACATTCACAATGCACACACGTTTTTGCCAAAGCCAAGACAAAGTCAAAGCCAAAGCTCAGTTAAACCAATGATCGGTTAATCCAAACAAATTTCTAGGGTCCCTTCAAGTTTGATTTAATGGGGTTATACTGTATATATATATATATATATATATATATATATATATATATATATATATATATATATACAGCCTAGGTGGTGTAATAGTTAGCACACTGGCCCAGAATGCAAGAGATGTGGGTTCGATTCCTGCTCTAGGGGCAATATTTGCCATTTTCATCACCCCCACGACTCTGGTTGCCATGACCATGATCCTGTACAAGTTACGTGCTGTATGGTTGTTGAATCTATTCTTTATGTTCATATGTAAGTGCATCGCCTGGCGGACGAGGGTGGTGGTCTGTGCTGACCTGTCGGGCAGAGAGCCGCATCGAGAGGTCGGCATAGGTAGGGTGGTGACATTAATGCAGAGTGCCAAGCAGGTAGCGACAGATACCAATTTGGTAAGTCATTGATTTGACTTGGCCGGGATTCAGACTCCCGACCTTCCGCACGGGAAGCCTACGTTCTTACCGATTCGGCCACCGCGTCTGTGGAAGGTGGATGGTGCCAGAATGAAATTGCGCACTCATCGACCAACCTTAATTACTTTAGAAAGCAAATCGATACCCAGTTTCCGGAAAGCAGTAATTCAATTCACCAGGAGGATATATGTAAATCATAATAGACACTTATTTATAACTACTATGCCCATATCCAATTTCGCCATTGTTACAACCCCCCCCCCCCACACACCTTCTTACCCACCTTCCCACCACACCTACCAACTAAGTGACCGGACGCAGTTGCTGAATCAGCAGAGCGCAGGCTTCCCGTGCGGAACGTCAGGAGTTAGAATCCCAGCCGAGTCAAACCAATGACTTACAACATTGATACTTGTTGCTACCAAGACTGGCACTCAGCATTAATAGGATAGGACAAGGACTGGTTAGCATAGTATCAGAATAATGTGACTGTGTGGGATATCGGGTCATGATGCTGGTGCCCTGGTCTCCCAGTGGGAGCAGCGCTATGAAGTCGCCATGAGTACATATTTTCACAAGTCGGTACCCATCCTGATATGACCTTAGATGTTGCCAGGGTGTAAAACTCCAACAGCCAACCAACTTGATCCGTTACTGTGGGCATTACAAATATTTTGTGATGGACAGATCAACATCCCTGTGGCTCGCTCTTGATTCAAGTCATACAATCAGAAAGCTGTTTCAATGGAAGACTACATCGATGAGAGTCGAAAAATAAAGTTAAAAAATGTCACATAACAGAGTATTTATTTGTGTGAGAACAACCAGATACTGTGCTGTATAGTCAGGTACGGGTTCCACGAGAAGTTACTCCACATTGCTACCCGGGGCCCAGAGAAGACAGAAGCAGGACGTGGGAATAACACAACTTTATTTCCATGACAGACAGGGTGACTAGCGGAGTAGCTTAACTCTACTCCCTGCAGGTATGAGTGGGCGGTAACAAAGCCCGACATGCAAGTGAAGTTATGGTACTTAATCAAATTGACATTTTTAATCAGGCATACAGAACATTTCAAGGATCAAGACCAGCATTTTATCATCAGTCATCGATCAATCATTAATCAATCATCAAACAATGTAACAATCATCAAATCTACATCAATGCAAACATTTGAATCATATTAGATTTTTTATCAGGTCAATCGTTTAGTTTTTTCAAGTTTTTTCATTCATTTCGTTTTTTGCTCGGGTTTATTTTTAAAGATCGAGTTAAGTGCCAGGCCAATAAGTGTGTATTTTTCGTGTTTATGTGATTGCCGCTATGAGTGTTTTGTTCACTTTCTTAGAGTCAGCTGTGCTGATGTAGGTGCGGTGGGCCTGTGATGCCTATCCGCCGAAGCACTGTACTTCGAGTTTGGTGTTGCCTGACGCATATGCTACAGTCGCTGCCGTTTTCCTTATGGCGTGCAGTGTATATGGTTGAGGGGTTTGTGGGGTTGGCCAATGGGATGGCTTGGTGTGAGTGGCAGGTGGGATGGGCTGCTTCCCTGTTCTCTGCACCCCCAGCAATGACAGCAAATGAGCGCCACCTGCTCATTTAACCCAATGGAAAAGTTACCACCAGAAAAGTACACTACAGTATGCTGTTTGCTGGGGTTTTACCTCTTGGAAACATTTAAGGTCATATTAGGATGGACTAAGGTATGCAGACTTAGCGAAATTCAGGCATCTCACCTCAGCAATGATGGCTCGAACATAAATAATGTGATAGGCCGCGTCTCGCAGTATGGTCGGTTCCCCTATGTTTGTAAATCAACGCAACACAAAAAGAAGATGAGGAGAGAAACGTATGCTTCAAAGTTTAATTCCTTGCTCCACCCATCGCAGTGTCACAGAACCGAGTGACCCACCCCCTGGCCAGCCAGGTCACAGTTTACCTCTCATGGTAGGGGGTGGGCACCAGCCAGTCGCAGTAGGGGGGAGGGCGGTCCACCCAGGAATCCTGCTGTGGGATAGTTTGCTGCTACCTGTCACCAACTGTGGTCAGCGCAGTCCCTGCCGCCACCATGTGGTGGTGAGGTTAATACACAGACTTGTATTTAAAGTAACAAATTAAGTAGCAGAAATGTAGTGTATTGTGCAAGACTAGTAGATGACTTGTTAATTAGTGCGGATAGCCTCATATGTCTGGAGGGGATAATGAAGAGAAGTCTCAAAAAGCATTTAATGTGTCAAGTAATATGTTACACCCCTTACTAACTATTGTCATAAATTGCACTGACCTCTCAGGTAAGGAGCCACTTAAACAGATAGGTGGCATATAACAAATTAATCAATAGAGAGCTAGCTAATTGCACTGCTAGACTCATGACAACAACAAATAAAATGAATTAAAATAGAAATAGAAAGATAGATCAATAAATAAATAGAAAATACACTGATAATTCAAGCAAAGTTTTAGAGGGTATGGATAGATGCTAGGTATGATACATACAAAAGCTAAACTTTAAACTTAAAATCAAAACCTAATGACAACTAACACAGTAAGGTGAAGACATTCAGAGAAATTACCTATTGATCACCAAACAATTATATGATTGTAGAACGAACAAACTCACAGAGATTTGGGGGATGTGGGCGAATGCTTACAAACAGAGAAAGAATGCATGCAGTAGTTAGCTACACAACAACTGAAAGTGATAAAAAGAAGGGGAGTCATACGACTATTAAGCCCCAGTCACATACACGTTAGTGGACGTAGTTGAACATAGTGGAGGCTAATGTAGTTGAACGTAGTGCAAAATGCCGGCATCCGTACTTCTCCGTGATGAGAACGTGATAAGAATGTGTGTGGGCTGTGAGTTCCGATTTAAGCTTTGGACATGTTCAAAAGAGAGCTACGTTTGAGGCAGACGTAGCCTCCGTGATGATAACATACTCTAGCATACTCTAGCATACTTCTTAATGTACTCTAGCATACTCTACCATACTCTAGCATACTCTAGCATACTCTATGGTGCCCTCGCATACTTTGACCCACACAAAACCTTGGCTGATCTGCCGTGGTCACATAGCCATTAGTGGACGAAGTTGAACATAGTTGAATGTAGTGGAGGGTAACGCAGTTCAACGTAGTTCAAGGTAATTCAACATAGTTGGACGTACTGGGATCCATACCATAGCGTACCGGGATCCATACTGTAACATATTTATTCATACTATTAGGTGGGTGATCAACCAAAACCTGCCGTACCTTAACGTAGTTTAATGTAGTGACAGCACGTTTCACCCACGTTAATCTATCCTACGTTCAACTACCTTCACTAACGTGTATGTGGCCAGGGCTTTACTGTCTTTACTGTCTGAAAACAAGTCATTAAACTTAACCGTTATGGGCAGCATGAATACACCCATTAAAAAAAAAAGAAAAAAAAGGTGTGATTGCATCAGGGAGCCCATGTAGTGTAATGCTTAACACACTGCGATAGGTGCAATGTTGTTCATTTTCATCACCCACATGACATTGTTTACCATGACCTGGAGCCTGTACAAGCTATGTGCTGTATGGTTGTTGAACCTACACTATGCATGTATAAGTAAGTCCATTGCCCGTATGTATCTAATTGTAAGCATTAAACAACTTATGGACATTAAAACACACTGACATTAAAACACACTTTATTAAACTGTGTGGATTTCATGGCCTTGCACCAACAATTTTACACTGCAAATAGCATGCATGACCTTTTTACTAAAGTAAAACAAGAAAACATTTTAGCCTTTTTGAGGGCGGCTGGTTTGTACCACCTCATATAGGTTTTTAAACAAATTTCATCGGTGAATAATACTATCATTTGGAATTTTATTTAGCTTGACCAGAAACTATATGATTGTGAGTTTATAAAATTCATTAGTGTCCATTGACACAAAATTGATTGTATGCTTTTACATGTAAAAGCGAGGGTTTGAACAAAAACAAACATTTCTCGCCGTGAATATGGCCTCTGCTGCCGACACGGCGTAAAGCAACCAGCAATCAATCAACTTATGGATGTAAACCATTTAAACAACTTACAATTGCATGTGTAGTAGGCTGCAAATGCCCTCTCAGGCAAGGGGTCACATATAGACAGGTGGGTGTGGATAGGGTGATAACATGAGGGAGCCTAACTGGTGTAATGGTTAGCACACTGGCTCAGAAGTCAAGAGGTGTGGGTTCTAATCCTGCTCTAGGCACAATAGTTCCCATTTGTATCACCCACATAACAAACATATAGCTGACTTATTGAATATTCACCAAGCCGATCCTGTAGACAGCTCCCAGTTCCAAGCAAACAATATCTATTCCCAACTAAAATAGTCACATGAGCAGATGGGATGACCGAATCAGTTGAGCGTCTGTCTCCCCTTTTGGTAGATCGTGGGATTTGAACCCTGGTCAAGTCAAACCAATGACGTAAAATTTATGTTTGTCCCTTCTTAACCAGGTACTTTACATTAATAGAATAGGGCAAGGACTGGTCAGTCCAGTGTTAGGATAATCTGACTGAGTGGGATATCGGGTTATGGTGCCGGCAGCCTAATTTCCCAGTGGGGCAGCACTATAAAGTCACCATGAGTGTGCACTGTCACAATGTAAAAATATACGGTCTTTCGGTTGTGATAGCCGAGCTTGGAATCAAATCAATATCTCGGGCGATGGAGTTGGGACCATTGTTATGCAATGTGTGCCCACTCGCTGTGTGACAATTTTATTTAAATTTTTTTTTTTGATTGACAAGGTATTTACTCTGCCCATAATGTATAAGCTCCCATGAGGGTGCTTGTTTTCAATGCTGGACAGCTGTGGTGCTGTCTTGGTCTAGTCCCTCGCCCAGGAGTGTTTACCTGTTTCTGCTCAGGCCAGCCTTTTACGATTTTGGGTGTTAGTGGCCTATGTTAGTTTATTTTTATTTTTCCAGAGTTTTAGTATGATACCTTAGCCTACTATGTACATCTGCTTGGGTGTCATGCAGGTTTGCGGGAGAGGATCCCGTCCCATTTTGATTTGCTACAGCATCCTTTCACCCAAGCCCTGTCCTTAGATAGTGCACCAGTGTGCCAGAACACACTCGGACCCTTTAGGACTGCAACCAGGTGGGATGGTTGTGTTGTTTGCTTAGCCATTTTGTATTTCAGGGTGGATCAGATGCATGACCATGGCCTGTCCATTTCTGTGTTGGTTTGTGCCATTACACATACCCAGGTGGACTGCACCATGTGGTGATAGCTTTCCTGAATTCCTTTGTACTTAGGAGGGCTAATTGTCCTATTTTTAATACCTACCATTTTCTCTGGCCTGTCTTTTGCTTTTTGTGCCAGTACACAGCAAGCAGCGACTGCGCTCAAGGGCAGGTGTGATTTTGCTGTGTCAGTAAGTAGTTTTCTCTAAGAATTTTTTGTAGTGGTCAAGGTTACGGATTGCCCATTGTTTTGTGTTTTGTTTATTCCAGGCATGTGCTTCCATGGCCAATACACTTCTCTCATAGATTTTGTGTTACTCATTTCCATCAGTAGTATTGGGGCTGCCATGTGCCTAGCGTCCCTGTGGGGGTTACTGTGTAACCTGATTTCATGGTGTAGTGTTGTGCTAGTATTTTCAGGTGCATTTCCCTTCTACTTGTTAATAGTGTTATGTTGCATTTTTTGTGTAGTTCTATTGTAGGATATCTTTTGTGTACTTGGAGACATATTTTAAGGGCTTTATTTTGCAGTACCTGTAGCTTGTTTACAAGTTTGGTATTTCCTCCCATGAATACTACATCACTGTAGTCAAAGTAGGGGAGGATCATGCCTTTATATATTTTAATTGCCATATCATGTAGTATCTCAGTTTTGCCAGGAGCCATATTTTGTGGTTTGCTTTTTTGATAGTGTTTGTTATGCAAAGGTCATAATTTAGGTGCCTGTGGAGGTCCCCTTCCAGATATCGGTAGCTGTCTACCTGCTCTAGTTTGCTGTTTCCCAGGAGACACTTTATTTTATTGTTGCTGGTTAATCTGGTATCAAATAGTACCGTCTTCGATCTATTGCTATTTATAGTTATCTTATTTAGATGGCACCACTCTGTTAGTTTCATTAGTGTTTGATTGAGTTTTGTTTCTATTTCTTCGGATGATTCACCTGAGGTATACAACACAGTATAATCAGCATATAGTTGGATGTTTTCAATGTCTAGCCAGTTGTTTAGATCATTTATATATATGAGGAAGAGAAGTGGTCCCAGCACTGACCCTTGTGGTACCCCTGAGCTTATTCTTTCCTCTTTTGATATGGCTCCATTTACGGTGATGCATTGCTTTTGATTTTTTAGGTAGCTTGCTAACCATTTTCAAGTTACTCCCGTTATTCCATTTGGGATAGTTTGCTAATTAGGATAGTGTGGTCCAATGTGTCAAAGGCTTTGCTGAAGTCTATGAATGCTGCACCCACTAGCTTTTTTATTGATACTGTTAGAGATATCGTTTATTAAGTTAGCAATTCTTTTAATTGTCAAGTGTTTTTTTCTGAATCTGCCTTGCTTACTGTTTAGTATTTTGACCTCAATCCGGTGGTCCATAATATGTCTAGATGCATTACTTTCTCCATTAGCTTCCCAGGCAGTGGGAGTATATAGATGGGTCTATTGTTGCCCAGGACTTGTTTATCCCCTCCATGGTGGAGCGGGGTTAATTTGGCTGGAAATAACTATGTGTAAATGTTATGACGCACAGTGACCAGGATTGCGGTATGATGTCTGGATATTAAGATACCGTTACTAATTACAGGAATGTTCCCTCCATGCACCAGGAAGAGTGCAAATGGAGAGGGACATGTATTATTGCTTAATGTAACTGTATGGCAACTACTTGTTACCACAGGACCGCTGGGTAAGCACACCCAGCCATTCTGCATACATTAAGGACACCACCAGCCCTGGGCTTGAGTGACAGGTGCCCCCTCTTGAGCGCCACCCCTCCCAGGCTGCAGAGGTGTCTGATTGGCTGGCTGTATGAGCCCAGTCACCCTTGAACTCCTTGCACTTGCTGGACATACACACACTTACTCTAGAGATACCAAAGGAAGTAGTTCACCTCTGAGCTGTGTGTAACACCCATAGGACTTAGGTTCAATGGGCTGTAGGCACTGATTTTGACTGAAGAAGCAGAAGCTGTGTGGGTCTGTGCAGCAGGTTGTAAGTGAGTCAGGGTGGCAGGTCACTAGTAGGTGAAAAAGAGTTGTAGCAATAAAGCCCAACCTTCTCACTGTCAATCTTGCATGACTTGTCTCCCTTTCTTTCTTATGAGTTGTGTTTTGGTATTTAGTGAGGCAAGACTGGCAGACAGTTGCCAGGAACCTCCTGATAGTAGTGAGTATAAGATGAGTAACTGAAGACGGCCAAACCAGTCTATTCTTCAACAAGTCGGTACCCGTCCTGATATGACCGAAGATGTTGCCAGGATGCAAAACTCCAACAACCAACTAAAATGGCCACCTTTGTTTCTAACTGAAACAAGCTCTGATGAAACACGTGATCCTCATCCCCCCTCCCCTTCCACCGGATGTCGCTGCCGTTAGCGTAGCATGATGGGAAGAGACACCGTCGAACAGCGGGAAACTTAAAGTTGCCTAGTCCGATGGTTTTGAGTTTCCGCCATTTACTGAGCTAACCAGACGGGATGGCCGAATGAGTTGAGCGTTCGTCTCCCGTTTTGGTAGGTCGAACCCTGGTCGAGTCAAAGCACTGATTTAAAAATTGATACTTGTCCCTTCCTAGCCAGGTGCTCGGCATTATTAGGAGAGGGCAAGGAGCAGTGGAACGAGGAAGAGACCAATCGTCTGCGATTGAAATTTCTCCCGCTTAATCAAGTAATGTGCCAAGAAAAACAACAACATTAGGTCGATCGTCATAATTTTACTTTACTTTAGTTTGAAGTAACACTGATTTTAAATGGCTAACTTTGGAAATATTTGAAGTGAAAACATGACAAATTAATTTGGACACCACATGCTTCAGCAGTAACGCATTCAATTATAATAGCCTTAGTATGCTCTTCTGTGCAGCAGCAAATGCTTATCGAGTGCACTTGTATCTAAGTTGGATATGTAGGATCAAATCTAGGTAAGACCTCAGTGTCTTAGTTTTGAAAAAATTGTACGTGTTCATCAAGCAATTAGTCGAGAATGGGGGAACTGCGTGGTGTTTGAAAAAAGGCATGCTGTGTGAAGGGACAGTGGCACCATATATCTGTTCCTGTACCATACACCGTGGCAGAATCAGTAGAGTGTAGCATTCCTATGTGGAAGGTCGAGAGTTCGAATATCAGCCGAGTCGCAGCAATGAGCTATAAAAAATAAAATTGATACTTGTCCCTACCAAGCCTGGCGCTTGCCATTAATAGGATAGGGCAAGGACTGGTTATCTCAGTGTCAGGATAATGTGACTATGTGGTATATCGGGTCATTGTGTTGGTAGTCCAGACTTCCAGTGGGGCAGCACTATGATGTCATCATGAATCCGCACTGTCATAAGTCAGTGCCTGTCCAGAAATGACCTTAGATGTTGCTAAGATGTAAAACAACAAACAAACCTATACACACATATTTGACCTCTACGAGGGGTGGACAAACAAGCTGGTTGCTATGAAACCACATACCATTTATATATATATATATACACAGACCAATTTGTTTTTGTTGTTTTTGTTGTTGTTGCTATATTAGTGGATTAAGCAGGAGAAATCCTGGTGTAGGTGCAATATTTCCCATTATCATCGTCCCTACGACATTCCTATTGGATTGCTCCTGACATTGCACCAACATCTAAGTGTGCAGTGCTGCAGTGTACAGTGTTGCAGTGCTGCAAGGTGCAGTGATGCAGTGTGCACTGTTGCAGTGATGCAGTGTGCACTGTTGCAGTGTGTAGTGATGCAGTGTGTAGTGATGCAGTGTGCAGTGTTGTTGTGTACAGTGATGCAGGGTGCATTTACAAAGTGTGCACTGTTGCAGTGTGCAGTGCTGCAGTGTGCAGAGCTTCAGTGTGCACTGTTGCAGTGTGCTGCAGTGTACACTGCTACTGCACTGCAGTGTACAATGATACGATGTGCACTGTTGCAGTGCTGTAGTGTGCAGTAATGTAATGTGAAGTGATGCGGTGTGCACTGTTGCATTGTGCTGCAGTGCACACTGCTACTGCACTGCAGTGTGGAATGCTGCAATGTGTGCTGTTACAGTGCTGCAGTGTGCAGTGTGCAGTGCTGCAGTTTGCATGGTTGCCATGCGCAGTGATGCAGTGTGCAGTAATACAGTGTACAGTGATGCAGTATGCCGTGATGCAACCTGCCTTGATGCAGTGTGCCGTAATGTAATGGGCAGTAATGCAGTATGCACTGTTGGATTGTGCTGCGGTGTACACTGCTACTGCACTACAGTGTGGAATGCTGCAATGTGCACTGTTGCAGTGCTGCAATGTGCAGTAATGTAATGTGAAGTGATACAGTGTGCAATGTCGCAGTGTGCTGCAGTGTACACTGCTACTGCACTCCAGTGTGCAATTCTGCGATGTGCATTGTTGCAGTGCTGCAGTGTGCAGTAATGTAATGTGAAGTGATGCAGTGTGCACTGTTGCATTGTGCTGCAGTGCAGTAGCAGTGTACACATGCTGCAATGTGTGCTGTTGCAGTGCTGCAGTGTGCAGTGCTGCAGTTTGCATGGTTGCCGTGCGCAGTAATGCAGTGTGCAGTAATACAGTGCACAGTGATGCAGTATGCCATGATGCAACCTGCCTTGATGCAGTGTGCAGTAATGTAATGTGCAGTAATGCAGTGTGCACTGTTGCATTGTGCTGCAGTGTACGCTGCTACTGCACTGCAGTGTGGAATGCTGCAATGTGCACTATTGCAATGCTGCAGTGCTGCAGTGTGCCATGATGCAACATGCCATAATACAGTGTACATTGATGCTGTAGGTCGTGATGCAACCTGCCTTGATGCATTGTGCTGTGATGCAATGTTCCATGATGCAGTGTGCACTTTTGCAGTGTGCACTGTTCCGTACCGATGCAGCCTGCCTTTACGCAGTGTGCTGTGATGCAATGTTCCGTGATGCAGTGTGCACTTTTGCAGTGTGCAATGTTCGGTACTGATGCAACCTGCCTTGACACAGTGTGCTGTGATGCAATGTTCCGTGAAGCAGTGTGCACTTTTGCAGTGTGCAATGTTCGGTACTGATGCAGCCTGCCTTGACACAGTGTGCTGTGATGCAATGTTCCGTGATGCAGTGTGCACTTTTGCAGTGTGCAATGTTCCGTACTGATGCATCCTGCCTTGATGCAGTGTGCTGTGATGCAATGTTCCGTGGTGCAATGTTCACTTTTGCAGTGTGCAATGTTCGGTACTGATGCAGCCTGCCTTGACACAGTGTGCTGTGATGCAATGTTCCGTGGTGCAGTGTGCACTTTTGCAGTGTGCAATGTTCGGTACTGATGCAGCCTGCCTTGATGCAGTGTGCTGTGATGCAATGTTCCGTGATGAAGTGTGCACTTTTGCAGTGTGCAATGTTCGGTACTGATGCAGCCTGCCTTGATGCAGTGTCCTGTGAAGCAATGTTCCGTGATGCAGTGTGCACTTTTGCAGTGTCCAATGTTCGGTACTGATGCAGCCTGCCTTGATACAGTGTGCAATACCACATTCCCATTCATTGCCTTGGTGGAAACCAACTCTGGTACCTCGGAAGTGACGTACTAAGTGCCTAGCGTTCCGTGACAGTCGTCGTCATGGCGGGAGTTCTACTGAACACGCAGCTCTGCAGACGATCAGAAACTGCACACCTACCTTGTTCAGCAGTGGCTGATTGCGAGGTTTTACGAGCAGAATGCGACGTTATTGCCTGACCTGTCGTCTGCAAACTGCATTTCACATCTATTTCTGAGTACGCGTGGCTATAAACATGTGCATCGGTTTATTTTTGTTTGTTTTAGGTTCAAGTTGAAACTACAATCGATTGTTTTTAATAATGTTAATAATATTATTGATAGATATGGCCATGAATGTGGGTGTTTTTGGTTTTTGTGGAGACTGGTCACTCAGGAAGGACTCACCACACTCAGGAAGGACTCACCACTCCCTCTCCACTGACATTCTGCAACACTGCACAGTGTACACTGTACACTGCACACTGTACACTGCACACTGCACCACTACACACTGTACACTGCACACTGTACACTGCACACTGCACACTGCACACTGCAACACTGCACACTGCACCACCACACACTGCACCACCACACACTGCACACTGCACTGCCACACACTGCAGCACCACACACTGCAACACTGCAACACTGCACCACTGCAACACTGCACACTTCACACTGCATCAATGCACAGTACAACACTGCACACTACAGCACCACACACTGCACACTGCAACACCACACACTGCACACTGCAACACCACACACTGCACACTGCAGCACAACGACTTCATCACTGCACACTGCATCACTTCACACTGCAACACTACACACTGCAGCACCACACACTACATCACTGCACATTACATCACTGTACATTGCAACACCACATGCTGCACACTGCATTACTGCATGATACACCACTGCATACTGCAACACTGCACACTGCACACTTCATGACTGCACACTGCAACACTGTACACTACATCACACACTACATCATTGCACACTGCACACTGCAAAACTTTACACTACAACACCACACACTGCAATACATCACATTACAGCGCCACACACCACCGCACTGCACACTGCGAAAATTCACACTGCAACACTGTACACTGCATCACTGTGCACAGCAGCACTGCACACTGCTATGCCTGTGTACAGGAAGTGGTATCTTTTTTTCTTTTTCTTCAAGATTTATACTGCCTATCATGCATAAGTTTGAATAGATTTGTTTTCACCATTAGACAGTTGGTTGATGGAAAACCCGAGCCTACATTTTTTACTGACCCAAGGGATTTGTAACCTTCCACACCACATAGACATGGTATGAGAGCAACTGGCCTTTGGTAACGCTGTCAGTTATTATAGATACGCAGCGGTGGAAATCCAAATTGGCAGACGTGAATTCATACTGTTACGCATGGCCGCTGACGTTAGAGGATGGGTCGGAGGTGGAAATAGTGCATGTGAAAGCTTTTTAAAAATTTATTCTTCTAGACTTCATGACTTTAACTTTTAAGTAGGCACCGGGCCAAGCAACCCTTGCCATGCGACAATAATGACATGACTGTGCTAGACAAAGTGCTCGGAGAAGGATTGCGATTTTAAAGTGGACACTCTAACCGCTGGACCAAGCCGGCCGGTCACAGGATGAGAGTGAGAGTGAAAGAGAATGAGGCTGGCTCTTTTTGAGAGCGGAGAGAGAACGAGAGGTAGAAAGAGAAAGAGAGAAGGAGAGAGAGAAAGGGAGAAATAGAGAGATAAGGGAAGAAATAGAAAGAAAGGGAGAGACATAGTGAGAGAGAGGGAGAAATAGAGAGAAAAGGAGAAATAGAGAGAGAAAGGGGGAAAGAGAGAGAAAGGGAGAAATAGTGAGAGAAAAGGGGAAATAGAGAGAAAAAGAGAAAGAGAGAAAGGGAGAAATAGAGAGAAAGGGAGAAATAGAGAGAGAGAAAGGGGGAAATAGAGAGAAAAAGAGAAAGAGAGAAAGGGAGAAATAGAGAGAAAGGGAGAAATAGAGAGAGAGAAAGGGGGAAATAGAGAGAAAAAGAGAGAAAGACAGAGATGTAAAAGAGGGAAACAGATTAAATGAATTTTAGAGTAGGCCTTAAACTAAAAGCGAAAGTAGGAAAGAAAGGGACAATTAAATTAAAGGTAGAAAGAGAAAGAGAGGAAGTGAAAAAGAGATAAAGAGTGAAAAAGAAAAAGAGAGAAAGAGAGAAAGGGAAGCGCAAGAGACTAAGAGAGAAAATGAGAAAGTGAGAAAGAGAGAAAGAGAGAAAGAGAGAAAGAGAGAAAGAGAGAAAGGGAGAAAAGTAGAAAGAGAGAAAGGGAAAGCGGTAGAGAGTGAGAGAGTAAGAGAGTAAGAGAGAAAGAGAGAAAGGATGTAGCTAGAATGGAGGATATAGAAAACAGTAAGAGCTAAGGAAGAAAGAAAAGGAGAAACAAAGCGAGGAAGACAAAGGAAAAAGAAGGTGAAAGATACATGAAAAAGAGATATAGAGAGAAAGAGGGAGAGCACGAATAAGAAAGAAAACCGCGTGCAGCTTGACATTGTGCTAGGAGAAAGTCTAACAAAATATAATAAATACAGCACACACCACGTGCTTTCTCACTAATCCCTTTGTGCACACACCATCGCGAGATCTCACCGAGTCTCGCCGCAACTCTCGCCCGAAGCTCAACTACCGCCGGTGTCGCAGTTTGAGCACCCTGCCAGTTTCAGCTGACTGCATACACTCAAACTCAAGGCATTGTCAATGGTCGTGAGCAATCTTCATACAGAAAATACAGAAGAAGTGAAATATCTCTAAAACCACACCACCTATTAACAAATCGCTTAGTACACATATAGAAAACATCTTTACCAAAAACATTATATTAAATTCATAAGGTTAGTGACGATGCTGTTAGATTTTGATGCATGCGCATGAAACTGACAGTCAGCTGAAACTGGCAGGGCGCTCAAACTGCGACACCGGTGTTATGTAACCGAGACAATTTAAGTCTCTCGGGATTTCGTCACAGACATGCGCAGACACATACATATATATGTGTATATACAATTATAAAGGAAAGTTTGTTTTATTTAATGACGCCTCTAGAGCACATTGATTTTTATCATCGGCTATTGGACAACAAACATATGGTCATTGTGACATATTTCTTTGGAGGAAACTCACTGCCGGCATATAGGCTACTCTTTCTGCTAAGCAGCAAGGGGTCTTTTATATGCACTTTCCCGCAGACAGGACAGCACATACCACAACCTTTGATGAACCAGTTGTGGACCACTGGTTGGACTGGAAAATAGCCCAAACTGCAAATGTGTCCACTGAGCAGGATGGATCGGATGATCCAAACCTTCACAGGTGTATCCTCTATCACCTGAGCTACATCCCGCTCCTTATATGTGTATATATGTGGTCTATAATGACATTATAGGAATATTAAACAAACAAGGACATGCACTCCCCACAGTATGTATCCAACACCGGACCTCAATACAATACAAGGAATTATGTACACACACATCTAAAGGGCTTAATTCACAAAGTTGGTTCGTTGGTTGTTGGAGTTTTACATCCTGGCAACATCTAAGGTCATACCAGGACTGGGCACTGACTTGTGACAGTGCGCACTCATGGTGACTTTTATAGTGTTGCCCCACTGGGAGACCAGGCCATCAGTACCATGACCTGATATCCCACTCAGTCACATTATCCTGACACTGACCCAACCGGTCCTTGCCCTATCCTAATAATGCTGAGCACCTGGCTAGGAAGTGACAAGTATAACTTTTTAAGTCATTGACTGATTCGATTCCCACGATCTTCCAAAATGGGAGACGGATGCTCAACTCATTCGGCCATCCCGTCTGGTAGTTAACAAAGTGTGACATGGAGACCCACACTGAAAGCAAGGGGTTTGTGGGTGTGGTGGTTGTGGGTGTGGTGGTTGTGGGTGTGGGGGGTTGTGGGTGTGGGGGGTTGTGGGGGTGGGGGGTAGGGAGGATGTTGGTTGGTTGTTTGAGTTTTACGTCCAGGCAACATACCATCTAAGGTCATATCAGGGCGGGTACCAACTTATAACAGTGCACACTTATTGTGACATTTTAGTGCTGCCCCCTGGGGGGACCAGGCTGCCAGAACCATGATGCAACATACATACATACATGCACACATACACATACACGCATTCATACACATACATACATACATGCATACACATCTAAACACACATACATACATGCACACATACATGTGTGCACACATACATACACACACACACATACACATACATACATATGCACATACATACATACATATGTCCCTACCTACCTACATACCTACCTACATACATACCTACATACCTACATACATACAAACATACCTACATACATACACCCATACATCCATACACACATAAACACATACACACATACACATACATACATACATACATATGTACACACATACACACATACATACATATGCACATACATACATACATACATACACACCTACCTACATACATACCGACCTACATACCTACATACATACCTACGTACATACCTACATACCTACCTACATACATACCTATGTACATACCTACGTACATACCTACACACATACACCCATACACATACACCCATACACACATACACACATACACTCATACACTCATACACATACACACATACACACATACACACATACACACATACACACATACACAAATGCACATAAATGCACACATACACACATACACACATACACACATACACACATACACATACACACATACACACATACACACATACACACATACACACAAAATACACACATACACACATACACAAATACACACATACACACATACACCCATACACATACACACATACACACATACACACATACACACATACACACATACACAAATACACACATACACCCATACCCACATACACACATACATCCATACCCACATACACACATACATACATACACACACAAGTTGCTCAGCGCGTCGCACCTGCGTCCAATTGACAGTAGTCCGTGGCCCCGCGCCTGTGCAGTCCATGCCCGAAGCCTAGTTCCGAGACGCCCCGCTGGGTGGCGCATCGATCAGGCGCCTCGGGTGGCTCACTATGTTAGCAACAATTCGCGTCCAATTACCCTGTCAGCACTCAACCGGCACGCATGCGCACCGCCACCGGAACAGGACCGCGCGCAAACGCGGGAGCACCGGGCCGGGGCGGGGGGAGGGTGGAGGGAGGGTGGGGTTATATATACGAAGAGTTCAGGCGCAAAACCAGCTTCTACGACCGTCCCACCGAAGATTAATCTTCAACCAAAGATTGGACTGATTTATCGGGGCCTTTCTATAATGCTGCAGTTCTGCAACCGGTAACCATTGTAAGGTTACAAACCCCCCAGAAGAAAGCGCAAAAACCACGTAAACGGCAATCCAAAAATGTAGTTTAAATAACAGATTTTTTTACTTGAAAATAATTTTAATTCTCACTAATTCCACTTTTCATATGATCACATGCTTATGGAGCAATGAACAAAAAAGAAGGAATATAAAACATAAACTTTTTGAAGGTTTGATTCCAATGTTTATCTCCATTTTTGTTTCGGCGTTTATGTCGTTTTGAGCCTGAACTCTTCTTAACAGTCTATTATATATATATATATATACCAGATGGGATTGCCAAATGAATTGACCAGACGGGATGGCCGAATGGGTTAGAGCGTCCGTCTCCCGTGCTGGTAGATCGTGGGGTCGTGGGTTTGAGTCTCGGTCGAGTCAAACCAATGACTTTAAAATTGGTATTTGTCGCTTCCTGGCCAGGCGCTCGGCATTATTGGGATAGGGCAAGGACTGGTGTGCTCAGTGTCAGGATAATGTGACTGAGTGGGATACCAGGTCATGGTGCCGGCGGCCTGGTTTCCCAGTGGGACAGCACTATAAAGTCGCCATGAGTGCGCACTGTCACAAGTCGGTACCCGTCCTGATATGACCTTAGATGTTGCTAGGACGTAAAACAACAACAAACAAACAAACAGCCAAATGAATTGAGCGTACGTCTCTCATTTTGCTAGATCGTGGGTTTTGAACTGATGGGTTCGAACCCTAGTCGAGTCAAACCAATGACTTAAAAATTGATACTTGTTGCTTCCTAGCCTGGCACTCGGCATAAATAGGATAGGACAAGGACTGGTTAGCCCAGTGTCAGAATAATGTGACTGAGTGGGATATCGGGTCATGGTGCCGGCATCCTTATTTCCCAGGGAGGCAGCACTATAAAGTCTCCATGAGTGCGCACTGTCACAAGTTGGTACTCGTCATGATATGACCTTAGATGTTGCCAGGATGTAAAACTCCAACAACCAACCACACATAAATAAAATTAAAAAACGGTGGTTACGTTGTTAACATTAAGAACCTCATTTTAACACACACACAACAAATTCAAGTAAGATTCTATTGATTACAGTTAAGCACACATGCTTGTATCTTACAAGAAAACAGTGGACAAAAATGTATAGTGTCCATTCGCAAATTATTACTTTAGCACAAAATCATACAAACATACTTTTGTGGGATAGATTAAATACATGTAGCATTGCTAACATACTTAACACACACAGTCAGCAATAACCATTTGATATGCTACCAAATAAATTAAGAACAAGAATTAATTATCATCAAAGTAATGTGGAAACCAAATACAGTACAACCCCGTTAAACCAAGCTCGGATAAACCAAACGATCGTTTAAACCAAACTTTTTTCGGCGGCCCGGCAAAATACTAACATTTATCATATTAAAGAAGTTGGTTAAACCAAAGTTGGTTAATCCAAATTATCGGTTAGTCCAAACAAAATTGTCGGACCCGACGCCACTCCGGTATGGTTAAACCAAACTTTCATGTGGTAATAAGGTCATCTGAGACCCCACCAACTTTTTTATATGATAAATGGTAGTATTTTGCTGGGCCGCCGAAAAAAGTTTGGATTAATCGATCGTTTGGTTTAACTGAGCTTATTTTAACGGGGTTATACTGTATACCCCAATTATCAAAGTGTCCACATACATTGTATATTACATGTTACACGCTTGCTCAAAATCAAAGTCAAAGCCAAAGCTTGGTTAAACCAATGATCGGTTAATCCAAACAAATTTCTAGGGTCCCTTCAAGTTTGATTTAACGGGGTTATACTGTATACTGGACCCGGTTTCAGAGAACGACTCACACAACACACGCCTAGCTTCCATATACACAGGTACAGAGCTACATACCATCTGAAATTACAAATATATATATATTTTTTATTAAAAAGTATGATGTACTTATTTGTGTAAATACAAAATAAGCCTGAAATGAAGTCTGAACATGGGTTAGAACAATTCAGAACGAGCTATTCTTCGACCACCCAAGTTTTGTGTGGAGGTGGTGGTGGTGGTGGTAGGGGGGGGGGGGAGGGGGCATGGGGGTGCGCACAGCGAATATCGTTTTATTCCATCATCGAAAAAGTCTATGTACCCAAGCTAGGCCATTGTATACATATATATGTATGTGTGATGTATAAGCATTATGCAAGTATAAAGGCACGGCAGCGATTATATCTTATTTACTACCTTATTATTGATGGGGTGGCATAATTGGTGTATTGCCCACCGCCTCCAACCACGTGACCGGTGGCGCCGCCACCGGCACGATTCTACCTGGGACGCGACACTGTCACTCGCGCCCGGGATTTTTTTTTAAGAGTTCAGACACAAAACCCTGTAAATGCCAATTCAAAAATAGAATTAAAGTAAACATTTTTTACTCGAAGGTAATTTTAATTCTCACTAATTCCACTTTTCTTGTGATGAAATGGTTATACTTACAGAGCAATGAAAAACAAAAATTATGAATGTCAAAAATGAACCTTTTCAAGGTTTAACTCCAATGTTTATCTACATTTTTGGATTGGGGTTCACAGGGTTTTGCAGCTAAACTCCTCATATACAAATATATATATGTATATGAGCCTCTCTCAAAAGGTGATAACTTTTTTTTGTCCATTGTAACGATTGACACAAAACAGCACAGAAATGGTTACACTGAAAACACAAGCTTCAAATCAATATGTATTCTATTGGGATTATGAAACACCATGTAAAAAACAAATCAGTTTATCCTGAGCAAATGCATAAGCAGATAGTATGTTGATCATTACAATGGACAAAGTTTTGTCCCATATTGCTTACTCCCTTTTGAGACAGTCTCATATATATATATATTTCCCTACGCGTATGGTATATGACACCACTGTATAATCAACCGCGGGGCAAGAATTCATGTAGCCGGTCCCGTACCGGATATACACTTTCTGCAATGGGCCACGTGATCTCGATGTGACGTCATAGGTCGCCGCCTGCTGCGCCTAGCGTCAGTTGGCGTCACTATGAATCTGGATCAACTGCGAGGTGGGTTCCATTCCTACAGAAGGGAGTCGCGTCCATGTTGTCACGAAGGCGAGGGTCACGTGACCTGTTGGAGGAGGTTTAGCCACCAGAAGAAATCAGATACAATACACATCATACTAAGAAGGTGGTTATGTGTGTGTGTGTGTGCATGCGAGTTCACTAGTAAATCTTGTTTCATTCAACGACGACTCTAGAGCATATTGATTTTTATCATCGGCTATTAGACGTCAAACATACAGTCATTCTGAGATATTTCTTTTGAAGGAAACCTGCTGCCACCACATAGGCTACTCTTTCCGATAAGCAGCAGGGGGTCTTTTATATGCACTTTTCCACAGACAGGACAACACATACCACACCCTTTGAATAACCAGTTGTGGACCACTGACTGGTTGGAACGGAAAATAGCCCAAACTGGACATTGGGCAATTGAGCAGGATCGATCCAATGAACGACAGCTTCACAGGTGGACACTCTACCGCTTGAGCTACGTCCTGCTCCTGAGTTCACTAGAAACCTATACTGACCGCACACACGCAAAACAAGTTTGTTTGATTTTTTTAATATTTTTTTTATATGACACCATTAAGGTCATATCAGCAGGACGGACACCGACTGGTGATGGTGCACACTCATGGTGTGACATTATACTTACAGTGCCACACCAATGGGAAACTGGACCACCAGCACAACGACTCAATATCTCATTCAGTCACATTATCCTTATACTGAGCCAACCAGTCCTTGTCCTATCCTATAAGCTGGCTAAAGGGGCTGTCACATTAGGGTTATTTGCGGGAGCGTACGGCGGCGTAAGCTCGTTACGTCATATACGTCAGTATACGCCGTCATACGCTACGCATACGCTATGCATACGCTACGCATACGCTACGCATACGCCGACATACGCCGTCATATGCCGTCATACGCCAATCCTCCAACAAGCCTGTTTCCTTGCTCAAAATTGTCAGCATATGGCAGCATATGGATCATACGCTGCTCATACGCTAGGCGTACGCTATGCATATGCCGGCATAGGTTACGCATAGGTTAGGGGTACGTCGGCATAGGTTGGGTATACGCTGGATTGACACCCGTCGGGTGTCTCTTGCGTACCCCCAACGTTCTGTAAAAGTGGTGTCACGCTACGGCGTATGGCGTTAGCATATGGATTTTCGACCCATACGCCGTCATACGCCGTCATATGATTCGCATACGCTATGCATACGCTATACATATGCCAGCATATGCTGTCATACGCCATCATACGCCGTCATACACCCTCATACGCGTGTCCGTCCAAATTTTTTTTGAGCATGCTCAAAAACTTTCGGCGTATGGCAGCGTATGGCTCATACGCTGCTCATATGCTCGACGTACGCTATGCATATGCCGACATAGGTTATGCATAGGTTGGGCATACGCTGAACTTGTCAATCACAACTGTCAAACCTCATCACAGTATGCCGCGCATAGATCGGGATATGCTTTGAATATGCCGCCATAGGCTAGGGGTAGGTTAGGCATAGGTTAGGCATAGGTTAGGCATAGGTTAGGCATAGGTTAGGCATACTCTTCAGATGCCGCTGGGACCTCGTGCATAGTGTATGACGGTGTATGACGGCGTATGACGGTGTATGGGTCGAAAACCGCATACGCCAGCATACACTAATGCCATACGCCGTAATGTGACAGGGCCTTTAGCTAGGTAGTGAGTGACAAGTATCAATTCTGTCAGTCATCGGTTTGCCTTGGTTGGGGTTCCAACACGCAGGAAGCGAGCCAGCGTCCTGGCAACATCTAAGGTCATATCAGGACGGGCACCGACTTGTGACAACGCACACCCATGGCGACTTTATATTGCTGCCCCCACTGGGAGACCAGACTCCCAGCACCATGATATCCCACTCAGTGACAGTATCCTGACACCAAGCTAATCAGTCTTTGCCCTATCCTAAAAATGCCGATCACGTGGCTAGGAAGCGACAAGTATCAATTTGATAAAGTCATTGGTTTGACTCGACCGGGAATTGAACTCCCGACCTTCCGCAAGGGAGGCCTGCGCTCTACCGATTCGGCCACCGCGTCGGGTCAGTATATTTGTGTTGCTCAACTGCACTGCGCATGCTTAACTGTCTGCAACGTTAACATAAACAATCAACGTCAGCAATCAATGGCGGGAACCAGCAGACGACAATTGACTTTCAGCGCCACCAATAGGGAGGAGGGGGGGGGGGCTGAGTGCAACACTCGCTTACTCTAATGTCAGGGAACGCGGCAACCGGAAGTGCATTGTGATGCGGTCCTGAACCCGATGCAACTGGCTGTTTATTCATTTCATTTGGTGATTAAAAATTGCATAGTCCGATAGTTTGTGTGTTTCTGTCATTTTCAGAGATAAATGTATTATGTTGATCGTTAAAATGATGAGTGCTTCAGGCAGGGTGGAGGCGGAGTGGCTGGAGGAGGCAGGGGAGCTGGGTATAAGGCCAGGGAGAAAGGGGGCGGGGGGGGGGGTGGGGGTGACGCAACCCCAACGGTCGTTGCGGCGCGGGGGAGAGGGGGAGGGGGTACTCCTCCTTCGCAGCGAATCAAACGCAATGCAAGCATTACGACCATCTCCGTTACTTAAGGCCCTGTCACATTACGGCGTATGGCGGGAGCGTATTGAAAACCTACGTACGCCATCGGGTGCCACTTTCGGGTGTGTTTGAGCGTATGCGTAGCGTATGCGTAGCGTATGCGTAGCGTATGCGTAGCGTATGGGAGCGTATGGGAGCGTGCTAGGACATTTTTTGACATTTTGGGCCATACGCCCACATAGGTCGTGTTTTTTTGAGTATGCACAAAAAAAAAAGGACGGACGAATTTATGAAAGCGTATGGCGGCGTATGCATCATAGGCTTCACATACGCCGGCGTGTTGCGGCACTGGCGGCGTATGCGTAGCGTATGCGTAGCGTATGAGTAGCGTATGCGTAGCGTATGCGGCGTATGGCGACGTATATGACGTAAGCCGCTACGCCGCCATACGCTTCCGCCATACGCCGTAATGTGACAGCCCCTTTAGTTTGAAGCAACTTTTATTGTAAATGGCTAAGTTTGGAGATATTTGAAGTGCAAATATGACAAGTTCATTTTGGCAAGCATTCCAAAACTCTGACACCATAGGATATTGCAGTAACAGGTTCTATTAAATTGCCCCGATGTTCCTTTCTCTGTGATGACAAATGTATAATAAATGCACCAGTATTTAAATCAGATATAAGTAGAATCAAAGTTAGATAATTGTCTTGATATATTTGAAAATGTGATGCTACATCGGACTATGCAACCTTACGCTGGGAAAATTTCAATCGCGGATAATCAGTCTTCCTCATTCGAGTGATTCTTGCCTGATCCTAGGAATGCCGGGCACCAAGCTAGGTAGATAAACGATTCACCCGGTACTTGTAGTACACGGGTGAAGGACAACGTAGTGTAAATACGGGCGAAAATAGCTTTAGTATGGAACATGAACTAGAAACTGTGGCTCCAGTATCAAATGGCTACCCATATAGGCACAGAGTTGGTGAAATGGGCGAGAATGCAAAAAGACAAGGTGGCGGCCAGATAATGCTGTCGATTTCACTTTTAAATTGCATTAAAGTATATGTTTTATTATATTTTCCAACTCAAAAGTAGCGGGTAAACATGAAGACATATATACAAAGAATAAATGCTGCTTCCCAGATTGAGAAATTAGGCTCTCATAAAGACTCATTTCATACACCTAAACACGGTTTGGCGGCCATCTTGACCCAATTCCTGTTTGCAGGTACACAAACGCACATGGCAGTATCACCAGTGTGGCAGTGAGCATTCTTCATACAGAAAAAGTTAAATATCTCTAAAAGCACACCACATAAGAAACAAACAACTTGGAATACCACATCGAAAACATGTTTTAACAAAAAGATTATATTAAATTTGATATGGATTAGGGTTCTCAGATTTCTATTAATTTTAGAATAAAAACAAACGTCACTTGCATTGCACGGACCGGCAAAACCTCAATGCCTTGTCAATGGTCGTGAGCTACGCTTCGACTTCATACAGAAAAAGTGAAAATATCTCTAAAACTATACCACCTAGAAACAAATCGCTTGGTGCACACATAGAAAACATAGTTACCTGAAAAGATTATATTACATTGATTGACATGGTTAGAGTTCTGATTTCTCTTAATTTTGAATAAAACTAACGGTTTACACTGCTGCGTACCGGCAAACGCAATCGCAGGCAATGCGTTGTCAATGGCAGTGAGCAATCTTCATACAGAAAACGTTAAATATCCTCTAAAACTACACTACCTAGAAACTAACTAATTGGAATACATATAGAAAACATGTTTAACAAAAAAGATTATATTAAAATTGATATGGTTAGGGTTCTGGATTTCTATTAATTTTGAATAAAACTGACGTTTTGCACTGTGCGTTCCGGCAAACTCAAGGCTATCAGGCTTTGTTTACCTATATCCGGAAGTGGCCTCGTTCTCGTGAAATTAGGACATGCCCATATAAGGCCAAACCGTGTTATCGTGTATTAGCCTGATTTTTTCGTCCATTTTTATATAAGCTTGATCTTCACCCATGTACTACAAGTACCGGGTGAATCTTTTATCTACAAGCTAAGTAGATCAAAATGTGTATTCCGAGAAAAAAGCTAAAGTTCTATAGTCTGATTGCTTTTCAATGTTAGCCTTACTTTTCAGATAAATATATCGGGTTGACCATTATAACCTGCTATTCATTATTCTAGTAGCTATTATTTTAAAAGTAAAGTAATCTTTTTTAATGGCTAATTTGGAGTAACATTTATATTTATAATGGCTAATTTTGGAGCAATTTGAACTATACATTTGTTGTTGTTGACAAGCTTATCAAAATACCTGTAGGTATGACCCAGATTCCCAATTCATGATAGCCACGTGTTGTGGGCTGACCTGCTAATCCTGGAACTTACACGTGGAACTTAGAATGAGGGTACGACTAATGAGGTCACAGATTGACCTAATTGGTTATTGGGGAATCACCTGTTCCATGACTTCCTCAAAATAGGAAAAAAGGTGGTTTTATTTAACGATGCCTCTAGAGCACATGGAGTTTTATTATGAGCTATTGGACGTCAAAGATATGGTCATTCTGACATATTGCTTTGGAGGAAACCTGCTGCCGCCACATAGGCTACTCTTTCCGATAAGCAGCAAGGGGTCTTTTATATGCACTTTCCAACAGACAGCACAGCACATACCACAACCTTTGATGAACCAGTTGTGGACCACTGGTTGGAACAAAAAATAGCCCAAACTGCAAATGTGTCCACTGAGCATGATCGATCGGATGATCCACACCTTCACAGGTGGACACGCTACCGCCTGAGCTACGTCCCGCTCTCCTCAAAGTAGGGGTCCGAAGGGATGGTATCATAAATTCATTGATTATTCTCTATGTGCTGTCCAAAATCATTAATTAATGCACAAGTATCAACTTTGGAGATATAGGATCAAATGTAGGTAAGTGGTAAGGCATTGACAAAATTATGTTTCATCGGACAATATTATTAATTCAATGAACGCAACAAATTAAATACAATTGGCTCTTATCTCTGGCTGGCATAACAAAAGCCCACCATACTTTATTTAAGTAAAAAATCAAAATGCCAACTCACCTGGGCCCATATGTATGAGCCCGGGTTAGCGGTCGTAACCATGGGTCGTGCGGATTTCCCGGGTTAGCAGCCAAAAGTGCGTATGTATGTGTCGGGGTTAAACTAACTCGGGGAGTTTAAAGTCGCCTGCACTAACCCCATGCGAAAGGAGGGTTAAAGGTGGGGTTAGGCACCGATTATGGCCAAATCTATTCAATGCGATCATATTTAACAGAATTACATACGCAATAAGTGAAATTTTATCAATTTAACCATAAATTCAAAGCGTTATTAAGGCTACCGCCACATTGGCGGCGATATGAATAGTGTCGAATCGATGAATGTAAAGTAAACAAATCGCCGCCACCGCAGCGACGTCGATATCCATACTGCCAACCCGCCGCATCGGCGGCAATATATTAGGCCCAAATCTATTGAATGTGATCATATTTAACAGAATTACATACGCAATAAGTGACATTTTATCAATTTAACCCTAAATTTGAACCGTTATTAAGGCTACCGCCGCATTGGCGGCGATATTAATAGTGTCGAATCGACGAATGTAAAGTAAACAAATCACCGCCACCGCCGAATCGGCGGCTATATATTAGGGCCCAAATCTATTGAATGCGACCATATTTAACAGAATTACATACGCAATAAGTGAAATTTTACCAATTTAGCCCTAAATTCGAACCGATATTAATGCCGCCGCCGCATTGGCGGCGTTATTCATATTGTCGAATCGACGAATCTCAGAGTGATTTCCCAAATCTATAAATAGCACATCGGTTAGCTAACCAAGCTGCGCTTAGGTCACATACATCCCCCGTGAAACATTTGGTTTCAGTGTTAGCCTACACACACCGGAAGTTGAGTTGATCCCCCGACTCCCTCCCATCCCTATTCTTCATAATAGACCCACCAGCTGGGATGGCTGAATGAGTTGAGCATCCGTCTCCTGTTTTGGGAGATTGGGGGATCCGAACCCATGGGTTCGTGGGTTCGAACCCTGGTTGAATCAAACCAATGACTTACAAATTGATACTTGTCGCTTCCTAGCCAGGTGCTCGGCATTATTAGGATAGGGCAAGGACTGGTTGGCTCAGTGTTAGGATAATGTGACTAAGTGGGATATCAGGTCATGGTGCTGGCAGTGTGGTCTTCCAGTGGGGCAGCACTATAAAGTCGCAACGCGTGCACACTGTCACAAGTCGGTACATGTCCTGATATGAACTTAGATGTTACTAGGACGTAAAACAACAACAAACAAACAACCACACAAAACACAAGTCAGTACCTGTCCTGATAATACCTTAGATGTTGCCAGGATGTAAACGTCCAAGAACCAACCAACCTCTGTCTGGTCGATGACGCATCGTTCTGTACTCTTCCACCCGATGACTGCCAACCTCGTTCATCTTACTGCACCACACCCACAATGCACTTCCGGTCACTGTACTGACCCCTGTTGGCGGCACTGCGAACTAATTGTCGCCTGCTTGTTCAGTGTATTGATTGTTTATGTTCAATGGGCGGACATGGTGTACATTGATAGTGGAGGCATTCGCCTGGGCCCTTTCTATCCGCAAGATTTACGGATGGATTGGATGGAGCCACAACACACATCCGAATCATATGTATATATAAACCCACTTCCGGTCCCAGTCAAATAGGAATTTGTAAGGAAATATTTTGATATTCGCATAGAGAGGCCCAGTCGAATGCCCCAATGTGTGTGTGTATATACATATATAAATTTACACAGTGAAACCTCTATAATACCCCATCACACCAAGGTAGTTCACACTACATTCTTGAAAATGTTGCTGAACGGACTCAAACTGGGTGCAAATGGAATGGACGTAGTAGCAACTTTGTACGGTCTTTTTATGAACAGAATGGATGGGCTAGTACGGAATGGTGCTCCAGAACTTTGAGCATGCCCATTTTCTTGCAGCCAGGTTCTACCCTGACCACAGCCCGTTTTAGAACGTGGTCGGACGTTTTGAGAACTAGTTTGGTGTGATGGGGGTGTAACCGACCACGTCCACAGATCGACCACTCCCCTATATCGATCACTTTATTTCGGTCCCAAATGATGGCCCATACAATACCATTGTAATGATAACAAAAAGCTCCCTGAACCGACTATCTCCATAAATGCACCATTTCAAGTCGGTCCCATGGTCGGTCGATTTAGCGAAGTTTTACCATATATATATATGTATATATACACACATATATATATATATAAACGATTGTGTGTGTGTTTGTTTGTCTGTGTATTCACAAAACGACCCCTGCCGCCTTACCATGATCTCAAATTGATTGTGATAGTTATATTTTATTGACCAGACGGGATGGCCAAATGAGTTAGAGCGTCCGTCTCCCGTCTTGGTAGATCGTGGGGTCATGGGTTCGAACCCTGGTCGAGTCAAAGCAATGACTTAACAATTGATAATTGTTGCTTCCTAGCCTGGTGCTCGGCATTATTAGGATAGAGTTAGAGCGTCCGTCTCCCGTGTTGGTAGATCGTAGGGTCGTGGGTTCGAACCCTGGTCGAATCAAAGTAATGACTTAACAATTGATACTTGTTGCTTCCTAGCCCGGTGCTCGGCATTATTAGGATTGGGCAAGGACTGGTTGGCTCAGTGACAGGATAATGTGACTGAGTGGGATATCAGGTCATGGTGCTGGTGGCCTGGTCTTCCAGTGGGACAGCACTATAAAATCGCCATGAGTGCGCTCTGTCACAATTCGGTACCAGTCTAGATATCACCTTAGATGTTGCTAGGATGTAAAACAAGAAAAACAAACTATTTTATTGCTTGGAATTTATATGATGTATAAGCACTCACCTGATCTTCAGGTCACAGGTCAACTTCAGAAGCGGGTACTTAGTTGATATATCGTTACCCTTTAGAGTTGCGTGGTTAATAAGTGAATCAGTATCTAAGTTAGATATATAGAATCAAATTTAGGTTAGTGTTTTGGTTTTGAAATGTTGATGCTTTCATCGGACTATGTAGCTTTAACATAATGATTAATGACTGACTATACGGTGTTCATCACAATCATCATCAGAGTGGGACGTAGCTCAGGCGGTAGCGTGTCAACCTGTGAAGGTGTGGGTCATCCGATCGATCCTGTTCAGTTGACCCATTTGCAGTTTGGGATATTTTCCGTTCCAACCAGTGGTCCACAACTGGTTCATCAATGGCTGTGGTATGTGCTGTCCTGTCTGTTGGAAAGTGCATATAAAAGACCCGTTGCTGCTTATAGGAAAGAGTAGCCTATGTGGCAGCAGAGGGTTTCCTCTAAAGAAATATGGTCAGAATGACCATAGGTTTGACGTCCAATAGCCGATGATGAAAATCAATGCCCTCTAAAGGCGTCTTTAAATAAAAAAACTTTGCTCCTCCCCCCACAATTAACAGCATTTTTACAAGAGTACAATCTGTATCTTGTGGTTGGCGATTAGATCCACTATGCACTTTCTAAGACATACAAAATGTAGGTCAAATTAAGCAGGATTCGAACGCATCCTTCTTGTCATTCTGGGACTAGCGTGCTGACCATTAAATCAACTAGGTTTACTGATGCAATCACCTTACTCACGCCTACCTGTCTATTTGACTCCTTCATGAGAGGTCAGTGCAGGGTGCTCCAGTTTTATGTTCAATGCAGTTCTAAAACCATACTTCGTAAATAAAAAAATATAAAATTGGACCAACTTTCCTTAGCAATGACAACGTCAGTGTGCCTTAGTATGATAGACAAATAAAACAATTTTTAACTAACAAAAAAAGAAGCAGTGTGAGCGTCACTTCCGGATATCCGGCTCAAAGCACAGGAAATGCATATTCACGCATGCGCACTCTAAACCCATCAGAGGTCGTTCGATATCGTGTGTTCACATTGTCCCAATCGAAAATTCCAGCCCTCCCTCCCTTCCACCATCCCTCCCCACCCTCTCTCCCTCGGTCTCTCCCTCCTCCCCTTCCACCCTCCCTCCCTCCTTCCCTACCTCTCTACCTCCCTCCCTTCCACCCTCCCTCCATCCCTCCCTCCCTCCCTCCCTCCCTCCCTCCCTCCTTCGCTACCTCTCTACCTCCCTCTCCCCCTCCCTCCCTTCCTCCCTCCCTCCCTCCCTTTCCTCATTCCTTCCCACTTCCCTCCCTCTCTCCCTCCCTCCCTCCCTCCCTCACTCTCTCTCCCTCCCTCTCTCCAATCCTCTCTCCCTCCCTCTGTCCCCCTCTCTCCTTCCCTCTCTCCCCCCCCCCCCCCACTCCCTCCTCTCCCTCCCTCCCTCCCTCTCTCCCTCACTCTCCCCGCTCCTCCTCTTCTCCCCTCCTCCCTCGCTCCAACCCTCCCCCACCCCTCTCTCCCATCCTCTATCCCTTCACCCACCTCCGACCTTCTCGCCCTCCCCCTCTCTCCCCCTCCCTCGCTCCCCTCCCACCCTTGCTTCATCCCTACCTCGCGCCCCTTCCTCCCCCCATCCCTACCTCCCCATCCCCCCCCCCCTCTCTCCCTCCTCTCTCCCCTCCCTCTCTCCCTCTCTCCCACCCTCCCTCCCTCTCTCACTCCCTCCTCTCCCTCCCCTATCCCTCTCTCCCATCCTCTCTCCCTTCCTCCCATCCTCACCCCATCCCTCCCTCTCTCCCCTCCCTCCCTCCCTCCCTCTGCCCCTCCCTCCCTCCATCCCCACCTCCCACCCCTCCCTCCTCCCCGCCCCCCCTCCCTCCCTCCCTCCCAGCTCGTGACTAGCTCAGTAAATATTGGAAGAAACCAAATATTTGCAACATGAAATCTTGACCAACTTTCATCTTTCTATTTGCTCGTTTTTCATAGGTTTCTTTTTTTCTTTTTTCCCCCTTCCTTTTCTTTTTTCTTTCCGCTCCTACTTTTCCCGCGGAAACATGAACATTAAATATGTACAGTGAGGTACACTCACCTCCCCCAGGTGAAATACCCCATGTACACAGGTAGGCGTGGGTAGGTTGATTACGCCACATGCTAGACAGGCTAATCGTTAGCATGCTAGTCCCGGAATGGCAGATGTTAGTGTTCGAATTCCACTACTGGTGCAATGTTTTCCATTTAAAAAAAAAGAAACCCCAAAAACCCCAAAATACATCATGCCATTGGTTCCATGACCTGTGTAGTATGAACATTTTTCCTTAAATGTTGCTAAGATGTAAAACAACAACAAACAAGAAAACATACCCTACACGCACTGCATGCTGGGAATTTGGATTATTGGATGACACCATCAGCTTACCTGGATCTGTCCAATCAAAAAGAAGAAAGAAATAGACGATTTCCACCAGCAACCCGCCATCTGTGCATGAGTGGAAGAACAATAATGTTGTGTGTGGCCGCTCCCTGTACATCCTGTCCGGTAAAAATGGTCTTATATAGAGGATTTACACCACCCACTCTATGAAGCCAACAGTAAGAACTATTGTGGTTAGCCGCTGATTGTGCAGTATGCTCCGTGAAAAAGGTCTGACAGAGGATTTCCAGAACAAACCCACTCTGTAAAAGATTTCGATAATAAAGCATTGGTGGGGGAATGCAAATATTCTATTATGAAACAGGTATACATGGCCAGGTGCATAAATGTGTTTATGTAGTTGTTGGTGTTGCTTGATTGATAGGTAAATAGACATAGTTCTGCTGGCAGGGCTGTGTGTAAGGGGCACTCAAGAGCCCGACACACTACCCCCCGCTGCTAGTCAGGATCACCACACTCAAGCTGAAGGCAGGTGGCCAGGGGAGCCACACAGCTTGGTGGTGGTGGGCAGATCGCTGGTAACCATGGGGACCAGAAATGCTGGATCCCTATCGGTAGAGCTAGAAATGCTTGTTTCTCATTGGGAGAATGGGGTGGGGTGATACTCTACACAGAATCCATGTACCATATACATATTAAACCAGAGGGCTTGACTCTCTCTTCTTTCACACTTTATACTCTTCGTTTCTCTTTGCCTGTATTGATTTCACTATAGTATGCCTACACAACCACAGATTCGACCAGTAGACCTTACACTATAGCCGTGTTCACACACACAACTTTAGGTCAAACTAGATAAGGCAAATTAGATGAGGCAAACTAGTGTCATGTCCACACACGGAGCGGTTTAAGGCGGAAATCGAAATCTGCGCATGAGCAAGTCCATACTAACCAGCACCAGTTTCGGTTAGTCAACGTCACCATGAGAGAGTGTGGGTTCGACCTAGATATGTATGGACTGAATCGTATTGGTTTGGAATGGTCAAAACTTCTGCTTGGCAATGAAAACCTTAAAATAAATCATGAACAAAATATCTGTGCACCTCTAGCAGGTTCATAGACCAAATTATATAATATGCGCTTTTGATCGACTGGAAAATAAACAAACTCACGTCTCGACTGCGCATGCGTGTGACGTCTTTAATCCGGCTCATCTAAGCCGCTACCGTTCACACTAGTAACTTGGGCCGACTTAAGCTAGTTCGGTTCATCTGGACTACCGACGTGGTTTACTTGAAGCGAACTAGATGAGGCGCAAACTAGCCCTAATTCGCTTCAGCGTCGCGTCCACACGTCGAATGTGAGCCGAACTAGACAAGGCGTATTAGTTGAGTCGACTTAACTCCCATGTGTGAACACGGCTTAAGATACTGGTGGCAAGAACTAACGTTGCGGGTAGCAGTCCACCATGCCCTGTGAAAAAGGTGGCAGTGGGAGTACTAATATTGATAATATTGTGGGTAGCAGCTAACTCCTATGACAGTAGGATAGTAGGATAGCATGCCTTGATTATATATAATGTCCACCACCAACCCGCCCTCTGATGGGAATGGTAGGAACTAATGTCATGGGTAGCAGCTGACTGTGCAGCGTGTTCTGTGAAAACATATTAAATAGAGGATTTTCACCCTGAAAAAGGTATTATAGATAATTTCCACCACCAAAGTGAACACTCTGATGGCAGTAGAAGTACTAATGTTGTGGATAAGAGCTTACCGTGAAATATGTTCTGTGAAAAAGGTATTATAGATGATTTCCACCACCAAACTTAACCCTCTGATGGCAAGAGCTTACCGTGAAACATGATCTGTGAAAAAGGTCTATCGATTGGTTGGTTGTTGGAGTTTTACATTCTGGCAACATCCAAGGTCATATCAGGACGGAAAAGGCCTATAGGTGATTTCCACCTACAAACTGAACCTTCTGATGGTAATGCCAACAAGTAGTATTGTGGCTGGCAGGTCATTGCGCATGTTCGGTGGGTTACTTCTATAATTTATGTCACTAATTGTTATTTAATTGTTTATTTAAAGCTGCATAGTCTGATGAAATATCATATTTTCAAAACCAAACCAATTATCTAGATTTGATTTTACATATCTAACTTCGATACTGATGCACTTATTAAGCATTTGTTTCTGCATAGAAGGCAATACTGAGTCAATTTAACAGAACCTGTTACTGCAGAAGTCTATGGTGTCAGAGTTTCGGCAAGCTTGCCGAAACTAATTTTCCATGTTTACACTCAAAATATCTAAAAAGTTTACCATTTAAAATGAAAGTAACTTTGAACTAATGTAAAGTAGGTACTAGTGATCGATCTAATATATTCATCTCAGAAAAAAATACAGAAATTCAAAACCATCGGACTATGCAACTTTAATTATCTATAATTGTTTACTTAATTTTTTATTAAACTTTTCCTATTTTATTATTACTTAGAATTAGGGGTTGCGAACGACCGCACTGACCGAATTTTATAGTTCAGCTAAAAACAAAAGAAAATCGATATTTCTGGCAAATGTTGGAATAAGCAATGAATGGGATCGATTCAATATGCAGTTGACGAATTCCAAAGTGAAACACACAATGCTACCTACTCAATAAGTGTGGTGGAGGGGCGAGTGTCTGCAGGCTCTTAAAGGTGCACTAACATGACCAACATAACTTTACTTAAAGTTGCATAGTCCGATGGTTTTGAATTTCTGTAATTTTTTCTGAGATAAATATATTACATCGATCACTAGTATCTACTTTACATTAGTTCAAAGTTACTTTCATTTTAAATGGTAAACTTTTGAGATATTTTGAGTGCAAACATGGAAAATTAGTTTTGGCAAGCTTGCTAAAACTCTGACGCCATAGACTTCTGCAGTAACAGGTTCTGTTAAATTGACTCAGTATTGCCTTATATGCAGAAACAAATGCTTAATAAGTGCATCAGTATCTAAGTTAGATATGTAAAATCAAATCTAGATAATTGGTTTGGTTTTGAAAATTTGACATTTCATCGGACTATGCAGCTTTAAAGTTGCACAGTCCGATACATGACGAAGGCGGAGGGACGACTGGTGTATATAGGTATTTATTGAGTTTAATTCTGTCTTGACACATTATGATTAATTGTGGAATCATTATTGATGATACCCGACTCTCCTAGTCATCACCCCCTCCTCTCAAGCCTAAGAGACAACGTCCCTTTCCGGATTCGAACCCTTCAACCCTACCACTTACCCCTTATACTAGCGGTGTGGGTGGGTGAGTTTGGAGTTGATGCTGTCGGTTTGGAGTTTGTGTTCTTTGTGGCGAGCTGCTCGGTGCGTGGTCACATGACTGGAAATCTGGCAGGAAACGCATGTTGGGTTGTGGCCCGAACAGTCCATGTGCCAGCCAGCCTTAAGGTGGCACCACCGCAAGGTGGGCAGTCGCTGGTGATTTAGTGTTCGGTGGTTCTCGGGTATCGGTCCAACTAGAGGAGTAACGATGCTTGTGATGGAATTACTGATCAGTGGTTCTCGGGCGTCGGTCCTATTAGTTCATTTGAGCTGCTTGTTCTTGGTAGAGTCGGTATGATACCACCCATGAATTACCATTGTAAAAATATACGGATTTTCGGTTCGGAATTATATATTGGCAGAGAACAGTATTATTCTTAAGCGACGGAGTGGGGACAAGGTTATGTAATCTAAAAGCAATAATACTCCACTCCCATTATGACATGATATAAGCTATGTGAAATGTTCATAAAGGATGCCTGAGATTATTAAGAGATGTTCCTATATAAGAGACAGTACATGATTGTTGAAATGTTTCTCTATGCATCCATAAAGAGTGCAATTGGAGAAAAGGACATTTTAATATGGATCTATTTGTAACTGTCTGCAACTACCTGTTACCATAAGTGCCCATGGGCCAGCACACCAGCCTAATTTGCATATACACATAGACACCACCTGCAGCTGGGTGTCACCCTCCCAGGCTGTGGGGTGCCTGATTGGCTGGCTGTGGGATGCCCAATCACATGGCACTCCCTTGGCCATCTTACCACACTAGCCTCACTTTGAGATTAATTATGCAAGACACTGCTCCAGGCACACTGGAGAGTGGACACTCTACTCCTGGCTCTTGAGTGAGACACACCTACTCTAGAGCAGGACCCCAGACACTCTGTCTGATGCTACCAAAATTCATATATTTAAATTGAGTGGACTGCAACAACGAAGGGACTCCGGTTCAATGGACTGTAGGCAATGATTCCTAGACAGGCTAAAGAGGTAATGAGATTCTGTGTGGACAGAAGGTAGGGAGTGAGGGTAATAGGTCACTAGTAGGTTAACAGGAATTGATGCCATTAACACACAACATGTTCACTGTCAATCTTTGTGACTTGTCTTCCCTTTCTTCCTCATGAGTTTGTTTAAGGGTTTGTTTAAGAGAGGCATCAGGTGGGACTGCATGGGGAGAGTTTTATGGTATTCTCTGGTGTTCATGACGGCCAAGCATCCAGAAATATTATACCACGTTATCTATATGTAGGTTGATCATAACAATGTACTGTAGTGGTCTGCACTGACCTCTCAGGCAACGAGCCGCATAGACAGGTAGGCGTGGGTGATGTGGTGATATCAGGGAGCCTAGATGGTGTAATGATTAGCACACTGGCCTGGAATGCAAAGAGACGTGGGTTCGAAACCCGCTCTAGCCGCAATATTTCCCATTTTCATCACCCCCCATGACGCTGGTTGCCGTGACCATGATCCTGTACAAGCTACGTGCTGTACGGTTGTTGAACCTACCCTGTGTATGTGTAAGTGCACTGCTTGTATGTATGTAATTGTAAGCATTAAAAGACAATTCCAGGGGGGCGAGTGCAGTGGTCTGCACTAACCTCTCAGGCAAGGAGCCGCATAAACAGGTAGGCGTGGGTAATGTGGTGATATCAGGGAGCCTAGGTGGTGTAATGGTTAGCACACGGGCCTGTAATGCAAAGAGATGTGTGTTCGAGTCCCGCTCTAGGTGCAATATTTCCCATTTTAATCACCCCCCACCCCATGACAGTACTGTTCTCTGTAGCAGAGTGGTTAGAGTGGCTGACTTTTTTCGAAGTCAGACTTCTAATCTGAAGGTCAGTTGTTCGATTCCCTGAGCCCCCACCTCTGCCACTTTGGATTTCCACTGCTGTGTAGAACTTACAGCGTCATCAAAGGCCGGTTGCTCTCATACCATGTCTGTGTGGTGTGGGAGGTTAAAAATCCCTTGGGTCACTAAAACTGTAGGCTCGGGCTTTCTATCGACAAACTGTCTAATGGTGGAAACAAATCTATTCAGACTTATCCATGATAGGTAGTATAAATCTTCAAGAAAACGACCACAAACAAACTTTAGTTTGAAGTAACTTTTATTTTAAAGCGTTAACTTCGAGGATAATTAAATTGACAACTTTCAAAATAAACTTTTATTACGCATGTCATAATGCTGAAAATCGTAGACTTTAACAGTGAAAGGTTCTATTAAAGTGACTTAATATTAATTTATTCCATGCAACCATGACTGTTTCATTGGTGTACCAGCATCTAATTTGGATTTGTATGATCAAATCTAAAAAGGCGTTTTGGATTCGGAAATTTGATGTTTTCATCGGACTATCCAGCTTTAATTACAAATATCATAATTGAATGTAAAAACATCCAAACTGGAATAACCCTCTTGGGTGTCCATAGCTGTTCGTTGGCAGCGTTCAAGCCCCCCCCCCCCCCCCCCCCCCCCCCCCCCCCTTCCCCACCCGCCTGTTGAATTAGTATGGGTACCTTTCTTATACCAGTAACCTGCCTAAAGGTCCGGTCACATACACGTTAGTGGACTTAGTTGAATGTAGTGGAGGCTAACGTAGTTGAAAGTAGTTGAATGTAGTTAAACGTAGTTGAACGTACCGGCATCCATACTTGTCCGTGATGTTAACTTGGTAATAACGTGGATGGGCCGTGAGTTCCGATTTAATCTTTGGACATGTTCAAAAGAGTGCTACGTTAGGGGCTGAATTTGCATCTGTGATGCTAACATACTCTAACATACTCTAGCATACTCTAGAGTACTCTAGCATAATCTAGCATACTCTAGCATACTCTAGCATACTCTAGCATGCTCTAGCGTGCTCTAGCGTACTTGGACGAAGCCCTGGTCACATAGCTGTTAGTGGACGTAGGTGAACATAGTGGAGGCTAACATAGTTGAACGTAGTTGAATGTAGTTGAAAGTACCAGCATCCATACCGTAACGTATTTATCCATACCATAACGTATTTATCTGTACCATAACATATTTAGCCGCACCAAAACCTGCCATACCTAAACGTATTTCAACGTAGTTTAACATACTTACACCATTTTTAACCCACATTAGCCTCCACTACGTTCACCTATGTTCAACTACGTCCACTAACGTGTATGTGACTGGGGCATTTCAGTTACAGTTTCACTATCAAACCATTGAGGTTGAGGTTGTCTTCTACGTCATTTACCATCTATCAAATTATGGCATCATCTCAGTCATTAGTTTCATACCTGTGTCGTGGGGGGGGGGGGGTGGGTGACGAAAGTGGGAAATATTGTGCCTAGAGTGGGAATCGAACCCACATCTCTTTGCATTCCGGGCCAGTGTGCTAACCATTGCACCACCTAGGATCCCTGATGTCACCACTCTACCCACGCCTACCTGTCTATGCGGCTCCTTGTCTGACAAGTCAGTACAGACTACTACACTCGACCCCCTGGAATTGTAAGTCTTTTAAATGATTATTCAATGCTTGCAATTACATACATTCAGGCAATGCACTAACACATACATACACAGGGTAGGTTTAACAACCATTCATCAGATAGCTTGTACAGGATCATCGTCATGGCAACCAGTTGTAAAGTCGACGGCTGGCAGCTGTGGTTGTGTAGGTAGGCTAAATATGAAATCACTACAGGCAAGAGAAAGGTAGAGTAGAAAGTGCACAGAAAGACAGAGAGCTTACACCTTCAGGTTTATTATTATATAGTTTCATGAATCCAAGATGGCTGTCACACCTGATCAGCTCCTCCAATCAGCAGTAGGCATTCTCCAATCAACCAATGAACATTCAACATGCTTGTATCCAAGCCTTGGTTGTTTATGGCTACAGTGCCCTGTTGTGTCTGGGTGTGCAGTGATCCGTAAATAACAGTTGGGGGCGAGGGGGTATGTGAGCAGAGCTCCCAAGGCTCTGTCACACTAAAAGTAGTGCCCCTCTCACACTATCTATAACTACATAATGTCTATATAAAAGTGAGTAAAGGATCACCAGCACCACATAATACCGTAATGCCTCTGGCCCTATATACCGAAATGGGGAATATTGCACCTAGCGAAGGAGCCAAATCCACATTTCTTGCATTCCGGACTAGTGTGCTAACCATTTCACCACCTAGGCTTCCTGTTGTCACCACCCTACTCATACTTACCTGTCTGTGTGGCTGCTTGCCTGAGGGGTCAGTGCAGACTAATACACCTGTATAATATTACCAGAGGGGGAGGGGGGGAAGGGAGAACAAAGCTATACTGGGAGAAATATTATACCATTATACCTGTCAGGCAACGATCAGGCACGGTGGCGTAATCAGTAGAGCGTGGGCCTCGCGTGTGGAAGGTCGGGAGTTCGGTTCATGGTTGAGTCAAAGCAATTACTTTAAAATTGATACTTTTCGCTTCCTAGCCAATCACTTGACATTAATAGGATAGGGCAAGGACTGGTTAGCTCAGTGTCAGGATATGGTGACCGAGTGGGATATCGGGTCATGGTGCTCCTGGCCTGATTTCCCAGTGGGGAAACACTATAAAGTCACCATGACTGCATACTGTCACAAGTTGGTACCCATACTGATATGACCTTAAATGGCTTTTGAGTTTTCCCGAACGTTTTTAGATAAATATATTAAATTGATCATTATGATCTACTTACCACTACCCTGAAGTGCTTTTGATGACTGCAAACTCATTTTGAAGATATTTGAAGTAAATGCATTCGAAATAATTTCAGCAAGTTTGCCGAAACTCCCGGGATGGAAGCCAAGACTGTGACACCATCCCCAATCTCGCCATGGTCAAGTGGTGTACTGAAACATGATGAAACTAGGCCATGACCACCGAGAGCCTCAGAGAGGTCACGAGATTGACCTGTATCTTAGAGAGTGACTTCTGAGGTACATGGCTTCCTCTAGCAGTGGTGTGAACGTACATTCTTGTCAAATCGGATTTATTCCATAAATACAGCACCAATTGAATAGTGTGGGCACCAATAGCTCAATTAGATATGTAGGATCAAATGTAGGTAAGTGTTTTAGTTTTGAAAATATATTTATACCATTGGACCACACAACTTTAAATGTAGCCAGGTCGTAAAACTCCAACAACCAACCAACCGGACAGGCTACAAAAGCCCGACAGCGGTCACACACACACACACACACACACACAAACACACACACACCCACCCACCCACACACACACACACACACATTCACCACACCGAGGATTGACAGAAAGTAACAGCCCACTTGTTGGCCGGTCGGGTGGAAAACGTCGTCAAAAACGCGATCGCCAAAATGTCAAGGCCTTTTTTATTGTTGGGGGTAGGGGGAGGGGGCGTGGGGGGCCGGGGCAATCGATCAGCATTCTACAATGCTAATGGCGGCGGTCGTCTGCGCAACATACACGACTATTTACTCAAGGTCGTCGCTTTCCCTCTCAGCCAATGGCAGCCCGCCTCTGTAATTCGCCCCGTGACTACTTCCGGTCGTTCGGCAAGATGGCGGCCGAACGACGCGGCGATATACCCATTTGGGTTGGGGGTGGGTGGTGGTGGAGGGGTGGGGGTGGGCGGGTGGGTGTGGGGGTTGTCATGGCAGATCATGGCAGAAACCATTGGGAGTGGGGTGGGGGGCTGGGGGTGGGGGGTGGATGGGTGGGGGGTGGGGTTGTCACGGCAGAAACCAATGGGAGTAAGGGTGGGGTGGGGGTGGGGGGTGGATGGGGTGGGGTTGTCACGGCACAAACGAGTGGAGTGAGGGAGGGGTGGGTGGGTGAGGGTTGTCATGGCAAAATTGTAGGTCTAGACTGGTGCCTTGTTCTCATCGCTATGCACGCTGACTATTATTGACTGTTGACTGTGTATACTGACTGGTACCCTGTCCTCCTCTCTCATGTCCTGGTCACATTGGAGGCATTCGACTGGGCCTCTCTATGCGAATATACAAATATTTCCTTACAAATTCCTATTCGACTGGGACCGGGAGTGGGTTTATATACGCATGATTCGGATGTGTGTTGTGGCTCAATCCGCTCCATCCACAAATCTTTTCAGATAGAAAGGTCCCATTCGAATCCCTCCATAGCCTCTGTTGCTTATGGTGAAGGTTAGCGGCACAGATATTGGATTGATTTGTATATAGTGTGTATATTTATACATACAGGTATATATATATGTATACCTACATATATATATATATGTACCTATATATTTAGGTACATATATATATATGCATACCTATATATGTATATATAAATATACACACATCAATCAAAACAAGCTCACTGATATATATATGCAGATATAAATGTATATATATATATAAATATGTATATATGCATATATGTATACATATATGTATATATGTATATATATATGTTTATGTATATATGTGTATTTGTATATATGTGTGTGTATGTGTGCATAGCTATATATAGGTCAACTATTTTTGTTTCCCAAATTTCGTTATAAACACATCTCTATATCTTAACATGTATTCATATATGGCCTACATATGGATACATACATTCATACTTACATACATATTTAGATATATAGATATGTAATCATTATAACAAGAAAATAGCAATAACAGTATGTAAGTTATATATGTAGGATAACAAATCTAGATAAATGTTTGGACTTGGACGATTTGATGCTTTCACTGGACTATGCTGCTTAAAGTACCTAATACCCCTATTACCTGATCACGCCAAACTAGTTCTCACTACGTTCTTGAAAATGTTGCTGAACAGACTCAAACTGTGTGCAAACAGAATGGACATAGTATCAACTTGTTAAAGTCTTTTTTATGAATGGAATGGACAGGCTAGAACAGAATGGTGCTCCAGAACTTTGAGCATGCCCACAATTTTCTTGCAGCCACATTCTACCCCGACCACACCCCGGTTTAAAACATGCTCGGACAATTTGAAAACTAGTTTGGTGTGATGGGGGTGTTATCAGCATATTATGATATCGCTATTTCTTTCATTACATCACAAGCAGTAGTGAGTTCAACCTTAGCAGATCGCGAGTGGCCGGCAAGTAGAGAACAATAATGTTACTGAGTAGGATATATAATAAACACATTGCAAGTTAGTTAATAAGGTAACCTGACACTGGGTATGCATTAGCTAGATAGTTCTATCAGAATAAGTACTAGACTATGACCATCAGTAACAGATGGACAATCAGTGTTTGGCTGCATCCTAAATAATATTTGCATAACAAGGTATACCTCAGAAAACTTTCCACACACTTAAAGCTGCATAGTCCGATGAAATATCAAACTTTCAAACCCAAACCAATTATCTAGATTTTATTGTACATATCTAACTTAGATACTGATGCACTTATTAAGCATTTGTTGCTGCATAGAAGGCAATACTGAGTCAATTTAACAGAACCTGTTACTGCAGAAGTCTATTGTGTCAGAATTTTGGCAAGCTTCCCAAAACTAATTTTCCATGTTTGGACTCAAAATATCTAAAAGGTTTACCATTTAAAATAAAAGTAACTTTGAACTAATGTAAAGTAGATATTAGTGATCGATCTAATATATTTATCTCAGAAAAAATACAGAAATTCAAAACCATCGGACTATGCAACTTTACTGACCACTACGATATCACATTTCCTTTCATTACTTGCTTTGATTCCAAGCCTAATGGCCCTGTCACACTGCGACGTGACGACGTCAGCGTAGGGAGAACGTGAAAAAAGTTGAACTTCTCGGTGTAGTATGCAAATTTGGGCACAAGTTGAACGTGGATGCAGCGTAGTGGACGAGAGCGTAACGTCGGTAAAGCGTCGTGGAACGTAGTTGAACGTAGTGAGCAGCGTTTGACTAACATCCGTTTAACATCATTGACGTTCGCGGAACGTGAACAGAATGTATGGCGAACGTAAACCCTTACATTCGAGGTACGTCGAAAGTTTTGAACATGTCCAAAACCTCGACGTAACTCGACGTAACACGACGTAATGTGACGTAGCTCGACGTCATTCTAACATCATTCTGACATCATCATAACGTAACCCAACATACGTCAACGTAATGACGAAAAATGACCACATTAGGCTCACGTTTGCTCATTATGTCATAGTGTGACAGGGGTATTAGTTAGACTCAACTTCATCTAGTGACAATCAAAGTTACTAATGTATGAAAGATAGTGCGGTGAGAGTGATTGCGCTTGGGAAATATTGCGCCTAGCTCAGGTTTTAAATCCATGCTTCTTGTCATTCCAGAGCTAGCATCATAACCATTAGGCTATCTAGGCTGCTTGATGCAATCAACCTACCCACGCCTACCTATCTATGTGGCGCCTTCCATGAGAGGTTAGTGAAGACTACTACACTAGCATAAATTACTCAATAATTTAACATCATAATAAGATCACATACGTGATAACATACAGAAATGCCAAAATAACTCTAATTACAGTATAACCCCGTTAAACCAAACTTGAAGGGACCCTAGAAATTTGTTTGGATTAACCAATCATTGGTTTAACCGAGCTTTGACTTTGACTTGGCTTTGGCAAAAACGGGGGTGCATTATGAATGTACAATTCATGTGGACACTATGATTATTGTTTTTTTTATGTATATACAGTTTAACCCCATTAAATCAACCTCGGTTAAATCAAACAATCGGTTAATCCAAACTTTTTTTCGGCAACCTGGCAAAATACTACCATTTATCATATAAAAAAGTCTCAGATGACCTTAAAACCACATGAATAACTGTACCGGAAGTGGCCTGGGGCCGACAATTTTGTTTGGATTAACCGATACCTTGGATTAACCGACTTTGGTTTAACCAACTTTATTATATGAAAAATGGTAGTATTTTGCCGGGCCGCTGAAAAAAGTTTGGATTAACCGATCATTTGGTTTAACTGAGCTTGGTTTAACGGGGTTGTACTGTATAACATTTCATTTTTGTTCATCGTGTTACACCCAATTTTATGTTTTTTGTTTCGTGATTGTTTGTTTATTCTGCTCATAACGGTTAAGTGCATGCACTTGTTTTCGCCGCTGGGCAGTAGTGGTCATAATCCATATGGATCGATTTCCTTTCAGCTATAATTATTGACTTATTATTTTGCAAGCGACCATCTTATTTCATTGTATAAATATTACAGTTGCATACCACGATAAAAGGATAACATCGATCTGCCTGTGCAGTGAAAAACAGAAACCCTAACTCATGGCGACTTTATAGTGCTGCCCCAACTGGGGGGCCAGGCTGCCAGCACCATGACCTGATGTAAAATATTCCGATAATAAGCATTGGTGGGGGAATGCAAATGTTCTATTGTGAAACAGGTATTACATGGCCAGGTGCATAAATGTGTTTATGTAGTTGCTGGTGGTGCTTGATTGATAGGTAAATATACATTGTTGTGCTGGCAGGACTGTGTGTAAGGGGCACTCAGAGACCTACATACTACCCCCTCTCCCCCCTCTGCTAGTCAGGATCACCACACTCAGTCTCAAGGCAGGTGGTGCCCAGGGGAACCACACAGCTTGGTGGTGGTGGGCAGATCACTGGTAACCATGGGGACCAGGAATGCTGGATCCCTATTGGTAGAGCTAAGAATGCTTGCTTCTCATTGGGAGAATTGGGTGGGGTGATACTCTATACTGAATCCATGTACCATATGAATAATAAACCAGAGGGCTTGACTCTCTGTCTTCTTTCACACTTTATACTCTTCCTTTCTCCTTGCCTGTACTGATTTCACTATAGCCTGCCTACACAAACACAGATTCGAGCCGCAGACTTTATACTCAGTCACATTATGCTGACACTTGAGCCAACCAGTCCTTGCCCTATCCTATTAATGCCGAGCGCCAGGCTAGGAAGTGACAAGTATCCATTTTTAAGTCATTGGTTTGACTCGACCAGGGTTTGAAATGGGTGGGTTCGAATCCCACAATCTTTGAAAGCGGGAGATGGGAGCTCATCTCATTCGGCCATCCCATCTGGTCTATAAATATAATATACCCACCTATTATAAAATAGGTATAAAATTTATCAAAATTTCTCTGAGCTAGTGGAGGAGAGGCCCCCCCGCCCCGCGCAGGAGGCGGAGAGGTGCATGCTGTTACCCCCACCCCACCCCAACCATGGGGAGGGGGGGGGAGGTAGTGCCACCCACTCCAGGTATTATTACATGCGATAACGGGCTTATCACTCTCCATATATATATCCATATCTATACATATACATACATATACATACAAATATTTGACCGTCCAAGTGGGTCTATAAGCGATAATGGCCAGACACAGCTGGCATACAGTGCTTAAAGCCCTTCACAGGTGGCGCCAGTGTGGCCAATACTGTAACTACACAGGGCCAGTTAGATAGGATATAGTGAGTATATTATAAGTTTTGTTTGTTTGTTGTTGTTTTACGTCCTAGCAACTTCTAAGTTCATATCAGAATGGGTACCGACTTGTGACAGTGCGCACTCTGCCAACTTTATAGTGCTGCCCCACTGGGAAACCAGGCCGCCAGCGCCATGACCTGATATCCCACTCAGTCACATTATCTTGACACTGAGCCAACCAGTCCTTGCCCTATCCTAATAATGCCGAGCGCCTGGCTAGGTAGCGACAATCATACATTCTTAAGTCATTACTTTGACTCGGCCAGGGTTCGAACCCACAAGCTCATGGGTTCGGATCTCCCGATCTCCCAAAGCAGTATATTAGGAGCAGCAATATAGGGAACTGAAGATGGATAGTGTCCTTGTTTATATTCCCATAGTAGATTATAGAGGAATTATATATATATATATATATATATATAAATCTATCTACAGTACAATTACAAGAAAGATAAAGTAGTGGGTTGAGTAATTTAATCTCTGGCAAGGGATTATATGCCCTTGCCAGTAAAGAAGAAAAGAAAATATCCTCCGGTGCGACTGACACTGGTCAACATCCGGGGGAGTCGAGGTGGGCGAGATGGCGCCACCGGTACAGTGTTGTATCTTACGGAGGATAACAATAATAATAATAGGTCAAATTACCTTGCAAATCTTTATACTCACATAATACGTTACACATCAAATATATATAATGCCTGCATTATGTCGATAAGACAACGTTTATTGGGAGATCGGCATCCATTTATCGGGTCACTCACCAAGTTCGATAACATATAGGCCAACTTATAAATCAACCCACAGGATATTAGACCCGATTCCCATTCCCATATCTTATGCTAGGTACACACCTACCGTTTACGACTCGCGCACTAAAACTCACGACCCGACCCGTCCCGCTTAAAACTGAAAACGGGCCGATTCATTTTTCAAATCGCGAATCGCAATCGTAAGGAAGCACTTTTAGCCCTAAAATTGAGTTTTAAGTCGCGAATCGCAATCGGTAGGTGTGCTAGGGGAGTGCACACCTCAAGACTTTTGGGCAATTTTTGATCGACTACAGTAGGTGGGTGCGGAAAAATGGGAGGTGTGTACCTAGCATTATTTGTATGTGGGTATGGTTAGGTTCTCACTAGATTTCCAGAGTTTACCTTTTGGCAGTGTCAAACGTAATTAATCCAGAATCCCAGAGAAATATTAAAGTTACATAGTCCGATGGTTTTGAGTTTCTCTCATTTTCTGAGATAAATATATTAGGTTATTCATTATAACTAACATAGGCTACTAACCATACCAACCAATTATCTATCTGCTACTGAAATGCAGGCAATCAAATAACTTATCAGCAGCTACTGTATGGTAAGATAACACCAACACTACAACTGGCCAGCATTGAAAACAAGCCTGGGTACCCGGGCTTAAATGCTATGGACAGTATAAATACAGCCTCAATTAAAAAAAATCAATAAAAAAAATCTACCTTACTTTAGTTTGAAGTAACTTTTATTTTAAATCGCTAACTTTTGAGATATTTGAAATGGAAAATGCGAAATTTATTTTGGCAAGGTTTCCAAAACTCTATCACCATGGACTTCTGCAGTAACATGTTCTATTAATTGACTCAGTATCCCCTTATGTGTGATGACAAATGTTTAATAAGTGCACCAGCATCTGAGTTAGATATGTAGAATCAAATCGAGATAATTTTTTGATTTTTAAATGTTATGCTTTCATTGGACTATGCAGCTTTAATTTGGTCTCATAGATGTCGTTGTTTTACGTCCTAGCAACATCTAATGTCATATCAGGACGGGTACCGACTTGTGACAATGTACACTCGGGGCGACTTTATAGTGCTGCCCGACTGAAAGACCAGGTTGCTGGCACCCTGACTCGATATCCCATATAGTCACATTATCTTGATATTGTGCGAACCAGTCCCTGTCCTATCCTGTGCTCTACACATTCGGCTACAGCGTCCGGTGTGTTGCATAGAAATGAGCAGTTAGCCGAAATCGATTAATAACCTCGGATCATCCCAACCACTTTTGGTTTGCTCATGCGCAGACCCTACAACCTCAGGATGGATAAGCGAATATGCTCGTGTGGATAAAATGGTGGATTAGTCCAAAGCCTTTAAATTTTTTTTTACTTAAAACAAAATTAAATTTTGTTGTTGTTGATATAAATAACCAATTTAACTACAGCAAGATAGGATTTAAATATTTATATGATTGCATAGTTTAGTTATATGAAGACTTCAGGTACAAAACCACATAACACCAATCCAAAAATAGAGATAAACATTGGAATCAAACCTACACAAAGTTGAGTTTTTTATATTCCTACTTTTTTTAATATTCATTGCTCCATAACCATAGGATCATATGAAAAGCGGAATTAGTGAGAATTAAATTTATTTTCAGCTAAAAATCTTTGATTTAAACTACATTTTTGGTTTGGCGTTCACATGGTTTTGGCGCCTGAACTCTTCATATGTCCATTTTAATCTGGATGGTCTTTTACATTAACAAACAAAGTGTAGCTTTGCAGTACAGACTGTCACTACAGGTACCAGCGCAAATGATCCTGAACCCCCCCCCCCCCCCCCCCCCCCCCCACCAGCCAAGACCTGGGTCATTGCAGTCGGATCATTTTGCACATGGCCCGTCTAGTTGTAGGTTCACCAAGGGGGCCGTAATCGATTAACATGACCCGGGCGACTCTGGTCACCCGAGTCGTCAGAATTTCAAACCGAACACCGTGAGTGGAGTCAAGAAATACACGTGCCGTGTGCAAAGCGACCCGACCCCAGTAACCCACCTCTTGGCTGGGGTTTGCTAGGAGCGATAACATCACATCTGTGCTGGTACCTGTAGGATAACCGCTACCAGTACAACTCCTACGTGTTGTTTTAATGCTTTTAAAAAAAAAATAACCCAGATTGTCAGCTTCTACAATCATAAAATACTTTAAATCCTATTTTTCTGTACATATATCGGTTATTGAAAATAAATATTAAGTTTTAGATTAAGGCACCATTTTGTCCACCCCGAGCATATTCGTTTATTCAACCCTAGTCTGTAGGATGTGCGCATGCGCCAAAAAGTGGCTGGGGTGACCCGAGTTGATTAATTAATTACGCCCTTTGTGTTCTATTTGAAAATCTGACGACTCGAATGACCCTTATGGCCTGGACCCTCATAATCGAATACGGCTTTAATGACACAATTAACTGATTAAGACATAACATTTTTAAAAGTCACAATTATTCATAAAATAAGGGGAATTTCTTTGTTTATTTGTTTATTTAGCGACCCGTCAGCACAAAAAGTAAACATGGGGTTTAATGTAAGGCAAATTTCAATCATAGATTGTGTGTGTGCATTACTTGACAGGGATAATTTCAATCGCACACAATTGGTCTTTCCTTACTCCACTGCTCGTTGCCCTATCCTAGTATTTCCTCACTCCACTGCTCCTTGCCCTATCCTAGTCTTTCCTTACTCTACTGCTCCTTGCCTTGTCCTAGTCTTTCCTTACTCCAATACTCCTTGCCTTATCCTAGTCTTTCCTTACTCCACTGCTCCTTGCCCTATCCTAGTCTTTCCTTACTCCACTGCTCCTTGCCTTATCCTAGTCTTTCCTGACTCCAATGCTCCTTGCCTTATCATAGTCTTTCCTCACTCCAATGCTCCTTGCCTTATCCTAGTCTTTCCTCACTCCACTGCTCCTTGCCTTATCCTAGTCTTTCCTTACTCCACTGCTCCTTGCCTTATCCTAGTCTTTCCTCACTCCAATGCTCCTTGCCCTATCCTAGTCTTTCCTTACTCCACTGCTCCTTGCCTTATCCTAGTCTTTCCTTACTCCACTGCTCCTTGCCTTATCCTAGTCTTTCCTCACTCCACTGCTCCTTGCCCTATCCTAGTCTTTCCTTACTCCACTGCTCCTTGCCTTATCCTAGTCTTTCCTTACTCCACTGCTCCTTGCCTTATCCTAGTCTTTCCTTACTCCACTGCTCCTTGCCTTATCCTAGTCTTTCCTTACTCCACTGCTCCTTGCCTTATCCTAGTCTTTCCTTACTCCACTGCTCCTTGCCTTATCCTAGTCTTTCCTTACTCCACTGCTCCTTGCCTTATCCTAGTCTTTCCTTACTCCAATGCTCCTTGCCTTATCCTAGTAATGCCGGACTCCGGGCTAGGTCGTGGCAGGTATCAATTTGTAAGCCATTGCTTTGACTCGGCCAGGGTTCGAACTCGGGTTTTCAAATCTCACGACCTACCAAAACGGGAAGCGGACACCACACCATACATACGCACATGCAGACATGCACATATACACACATACATGCATACACATATACACACATACACACATACATGCATACACACATGAACATATACACATGCACACATGCACATATCCACACATATGCACATACACATATACACACATGCACATATACACACATACACACATATACACATGCACACATGCACATATACACACATACACACATACACACATGCACACATGCACATATACACACATACACACATACACACATGCACACATGCACATATACACATATGCATATATGCACATACACATATGCACATATGCACATGCACACATGTACACTTACACACATACACACATACATACATGCACACAAACACACATACACACAAAGACACATACACATATATATATATACACATCCACATATATATACACATCCATATATACACATCCATATGTACACACATGCACATACATACATACACACATGCACACAAATTCACACATACACACATACATACACACATATACAATACACATATGCACACATACACACATACACATACACACATACACACATGCACACATACACACATACACATATGCACATACACATATGCACCAACACACATGCACACATGTACACTTCCACACATGCACATACATACATGCACACAAACACACACATACACACACATCCATATGTACACACATACACATACACATACATACACACATGCACACACATTCACACATACACACGTACATACACACATACATACACACATATACACATACATGCATGGACACATACACACAAACATACACGTGCCGGGCATGGTAGCCTAATCGGTAGAGCGCGGGCTTCGGGTGTGGAAGGTCTGGAGTTCGATTCTCGGTCGAGTCAAACCAATGGCTTTAAATTTGTCGCTTCCTTGCCTGGCGCTAAGCCACTAATAGGATAGGGCAATGACTATTTAGCTCAGTGTCAGGATAATCTGACTGAGTAGGATATCGGGTCACGGTGAGTGCACACTATCAGTATCACAAATCTGTACCCATTCTGATATGACCTTTGATGTTGCCAGGACATAAATCTCAAGCAAGCAACCAACTACACCCACACAGACACACGAACACACACATACATACACATGCAGACGTACACATACACAATGCTCTACCCACACACCCGCAGCCACACACACACACACTCATACATATACATACACAGAGATACATGCACATACAAAATACTCCATTCACCGACCCACCCACACATCCACACACACCCATAACCATACGCGAACATACATATACATACATATACATACATACATCCACATACACAATACTCCACCCAGCGACCCACCCAGACATCCACACACACCCATAACTATACACGAACATACATATACATACATATACATACATACATCCACATACACAATACTCCACCCACCGACCCACCCACACATCCACACACACCCATAACCATACACAAACATACATATACATACATACACAGAGATACATGCACATACAAAATACTCCATTCACCGACCCACCCACACATCCACACACACCCATAACCATACGCGAACATACATATACATACATATACATACATACATCCACATACACAATACTCCACCCAGCGACCCACCCAGACATCCACACACACCCATAACTATACACGAACATACATCCACATACACAATACTCCACCCACCGACCCACCCACACATCCACACACACCCATAACCATACACAAACATACATATACATACATATACATACATACATCCACATACACAATACTCCACCCACCGACCCACCCACACATCCACACACACCCATAACCATACACGAACATACATATACATATACATACAAACATACATCCACATACACAATACTCCTCCCACCCACACATCCACACATAACACACATAACACACACAAGCACACACAAACACACAAAAACACACAAAAACACACATATTCATACATCCACATACATAATACTCAACCCACCGACCAACCCACACATACATACATACATACATACATACATACATGCATGCATGCATACATACATACACACAATTTTCCACCCACCGACCCATCCACATGCACCCACACCCACCCACACCCATACCCATACACAAACACACACATATACTCATACCTACACACATGCATACATACATACATACAAATACAATCCATACTTACATACATACACATAATACAATCATACTTACATACATACACATACACATACACACATATATATATGTGTGTATGTACCTATACATACACAATCACACACATACACTCATTCTTACATACATGCATACATACATACACATACATACACTCATACTTACAAACATACCTACACACATACATATACATACAATCATACTTACATACATGTACACATACATGTAATCATACATACAATCAATCAATCATACATACATACACATACACATACATACAATCATACTTACATACACATACCCATACATGTAATCATACTTACATACATACATACACATACACATACATACAATCATACTTACATACATGTACACATACATGTAATCATACATACACTCATACAATCATACATACATACACATACATACAATCATACATACATACACATACACATACATGTAATCATACTTACATACATACACCTACACATACATACACTCATACTTACATACAGACAAACACATACATACACATACATACACTCATACTTACATACATGTACACATACATGTAATCATACATACAATGATACAATCGTACATACATACATATACATACACATACATACAATCATACGTATATACACATACACATACATGTAACCATACTTACATACATACATGTACACATACAATCATACATACATACACACATACAGACATACACACACACTCCCCCACTCCCCCACCCGCTCGCCCTCCTTCTGACCGCTTGGTGTGCTCTGTCTCCAACAGACGGCGCCATGTCGGGTGGCGGCGCCAACAAGGCCGTGGTTGCTATGGACGCTTCGATGCCGTTGCGAGGGACGCCGCTCCCGGACACTGACGGCGACCGGGAGACGTGGGGCAAGAAGGTCGACTTCCTGTTGTCGGTGATCGGCTTCGCAGTCGACCTCGCCAATGTCTGGCGATTCCCTTATCTGTGCTACAAAAACGGCGGAGGTAAGTTTAAAATTAAATTATTTAAAAAAAAGTTAAATTAAAAATTCTAAAAATATTTTCTAAAAAAAAAGAAGAATTCTCTGCATGAATATTTATAAATAAAAAAAACAACAAAGCAAACTATTTCTTTTACTGTATGTTGCCATGCGTTTGACCACTCAATTGATAAGCTGACCTCCCGTCTACGTTAAGATTTTTAAGGAACACAACAATTTAGAAAAATAGAAAAATAAAAAAAAAGTATTGCATGAATATTATTATTATTTGTTAACAAAGGAAAAAGAAAAGCAAGCCGTTTCTATTACTGTATTTTGTCATGTAATAGCCCACTCATCAACGGATGAGGTGATCTGCTATCCGCGTTAAAATTTCAACAAACAGAAAAAGAATTGACAAAATAAATATTTGCATAAATGTTAATTTTATTATTAAAAATAAAAATAAAAGTTAACTATTTCTCTTGCCGTATTTTGGCATGTATGAGCTCACTCAACGGATAAGCTGAACTCGCGTCCACATTAAAATTTCAATCACCAACAAAATAATAAAACAATTATATAAAGATAATTGCATGAATACTATTACTTTTTGTTTAAAAAGAATGACAAAGCAAACCACTTCTATTGCCATATGTTGCCAGGTATTTTCCCACTCAATGGATAAGCTGACCTCCTGTCCATATTACAATTTTAACAAACAAACAAAACAGAAAAATGATAAAAAACAACAAACAAAAAACATCAATAATATTATGTTCGAACCCTGATCGAGTCAATCCAATGACTTAACAAGTTGTACTTGTCACTTCGTAGACTGGCGATCTGCATTGATAGGATAGGGCAAGGACTGGTTGGCTCAGTTTCAGGATAATTTGACTGAGTGGGAGTATCAGGTCATTGAGCTGGCCACCTGGTCTCCCAGTGGGGCAGCACTAAATTTGCCATGAGTGTGTACTGTCACAAGTCGGCACCCGTCCTGATGTGACCTTGGATGTTGCTAGCATGTCAAACCCCCAAAAACAATGTATATGCATATATAGTTACGTATGCACATACATATACATATATACACATCTATATAGAGTAAAACGTATCTAGCCGACCACCTCCACAGATCGACAACTTCCCTATAACGAGGGTGTCAGTCCCTGCTGACACTCAAACACATTTGACTAAGTTGTGTTGATTTTTTGGCCCTGCGCCAACAGTTCTACACTGCAGACAGTATGCATGACCTTTTTACTAAGGTAAAACAGGAAAACATTTTAGCCTTTTTGAGGGATGCTGGACTGTACCACCTCATATAGTTTACTAAATAGATTCTATCACTTATTAATAAAACTTTTCTTTTTCTATGGGAATTTGTTTCCCTTGACCACAAATATATGATTGTGAGCTTTCTAATTTAATGAGTGTCTATTGGCACATAACTGGTTGTCTGCTTTTACATGTAAAAGCGATGGTTTGAACAAAAAACAAACATTTCTCGCCGTGAATATGGCATATGCTGCCGACACGGCGTAAAGCAACCACCAATCAATCAATCAATCAATCAAACCCTGTATCGATTGCTTTATTTGGGTCCCATACAATACCATTGTAACAATAAAAAAAACTCCCTAAGCCGACCATCTCCCTAAATGGACCATTTAAAGTTAGTCCCATGGTCAGTCGATTTAGAGAGGTTTTACTGTATATACATTTACAATGTCAGTTAGTAGGTGTAGTGTCAAGGGACATAGTTCAGAGATAATCGGATTCCGGATAAATATACTCGTATAACTGCTTATACAGCACATATATACTTGACACTGCAGGGACAAATAGTTTTGTGCCTGTCTTGACATGTTCTTGCTGGTGTGAAACCTCTATTTGCTCCCCCAGAGAGTGCCGCTGGTAACTTTCAAAAGCCAGCAGCACTTCGGCTCTTTCGCAGGCAGCTTTCATGAAATGTAGGATAGCGGCAGTCAAGTAATGAAGGCAGTGTTTGTCGCATTACGACCGACAGCATGATGATGATGATACTTGACATTAAAAGTAAAACGAACACACATGGGGTGGGGGGGGGGGGGGGAGAGAGAAGACACACGCTCCACACTTACATGTTCTTTGTTTGTTGTGGTTTTATGTCCTAGCAACATCCAAGGTCATATCAGGACAGGTACCGACTTGTGACAGTGCACACGCATGGTGATGTTATAGTGCTGTCCCACTGGGAATCCAAGTCTCCAGCACCATGACCTGGTATCTCACTCATTCACATTATCCTGACACTGAGCACACCAGTCCTTGCCCTGTCCTAATAATGCCGAGCGCCTGGCTAGGAAGCGACAAGTATACATTTTTAAGTCATTGGTTTGACTCGAACGGGGTTCGTACCCACGACCCCACGATCTACCAGCATGGGAGACGGACGCGCTAACTCATTCGGCCATCCCATCAGGTCTCCACACTTACACACACGTGTGCTACTACTGCCTGTGCAGGGGGGGGGGGGGAGAGATATTTTCTTGGAGAGTGGACGAGAATAGCGCAACTTCCGGTTTCAGTGAGCAGAAAGGTGCGCGCGCATGTTGCGTTGTTTTCGCATGTCATGTCAAATGGGTGTCACGTCAAATGCACTTAGCACACACGGCGAGACGCCGTGCTAAAGCACCAATGAAAAGCGGTTGCTGAAAACACACACACACACACAGACACACACACGCACACGCACATGAAATGATCCACTTCACTCGAAGCTGTACACTGGATGCAGTGGCCCATTCGATAAAGTGCAGGCTTCCCACCGGAAGGTCGCGAGTTCGAATCCCAGCCGAATCAAACCAATGACTTGCAGAATTGATGTTTTGTCGCTACCTAGCTTGGCGCTTGGTATTAATAGGATAGGACAAGGACTGGTTCGTATGGTATCAAGATAATGTGACTGTGTGGGATATCAGGTCGTGGTGTCGGTGGCCGGATCTCCTGGTGGGGTTGCACTATGAAGTCGTCATGAGTGCGTGCTCTCACAAGTCGGCACCTGTCCTGATATGACCTTAGATGTTGCCAGGACGTAACTCCAACAACCAACCAACAAACAACTGTGACTGAGTGGGATATTGGGTGATGGTGTCGGTGGCCTGTTCTCCCAGTGGGGAAGTAGCCTGCTATAAAGTCACCATGAGTGTGCACTGTCACAAGTCGGTACTCGTCTTGATATGACCTTAGATGTTGCCACCACATAAAACTCCAACAAACAAACAATGTTGCTAACTATCCTGGCACTCGGCATTACTAGGATAGGCAAGGACTGGTTAGCTCGGTATCAAGATAATGTCACTGTGTGGGATATCGTGTCATGGAGTTTTATGTCCTGGTAACATCTAAGGTCATATCAGGACGGGTACTGACTTGTGACAGTGCACACTCATGGTGAATTTATAGTGCTGCCCCACTGGGAGACCAGACCAGCAGCACCATGACCTGATATCCCACTCAGTCACATTATCCTTACACTGAGCCAACCAGTCCTTGCCCTATCCTAATAATGCCCAGCGCCTGGTTAGGTAGCGACTAGATCAAAGATTCACCCGGTACTTGTAGTACACGGGTGAATGACAACGTAGTGTAAATACGGGCGAAAATAGCTTTAGTATGGAACAGGAAGTACAATGCCTGGCTCCAGTGTCAAATGGTTACTTATATTGGCACAGAGTTGGTTAAATGGGAGAGAATGCAAAAAGACAAGATGGCGGCTATAGAACGCCGTCGATTTCATTTTTAAATCTTATTAAACCAGATGTTTTATTATATTTTTCAACTCAAAGGTAGCGGGGAAATATGAAGACATATACAAAGAATAAATGTTGCTTCTTAGATTGTGAAATTAGGCTCTCATAAAGACTCATTTCATTAACCTGATTTTTCGACCGTTTTTATATAAGGCTGGTCTTCACCCGTGTACTGTGAGTACGGGTGAATCCTTTATCTAGGTAGTGACTAGCATAGATTCTTAAGTCATTACTTTGACTCGGCCAGGCTTTGAACCCAGAGGATTCAAATTCCATGGATGGCCATCACATCGGGGCAACCATTTGTTACCCAGGTAACGGTGTTTGTGGGAATTTGTGTGTGAGGTTTTTTTTTCTGGTGACATGGGCATACTCTTGGTTCGTTCATGCTGTCAATTGCCAAGTCCATTATTACCAGCAAGCATTGGTGATCGCTCAATTGGCACTAAGTGATATAGAGGCCTATCTATTATTGCCTGATGCAGTATAACCCCGTTAAAACAAACTTGTACGGACCCTAGAAATTTGTTTGGATTAACCGATCATTGGTTTAACCAAGCTTTAGCTTCAACTTTGACTTGGCTTTGGCAAAAATGCGGGAGGCATTATGAATGTAATATACAATGTATGTGGACACTTTGATTATTGTTTTTTTATGTATATACTGTATAACTCCGTTTAACCAAACTTGGTTAAAACAAACGATCGGTTAATCCAAACTTTTTTCGACGGCCCGGCAAAATACTACCATTTATCATATAAAAAAAGTCTCAGATGACCTTATAACCACATGAAAGTTTGGTTTAACCGTACCGGAAGTGGCCTGGGTCCCGACAAATTTGTTTGGATTAACCGATACTTTGGATTAACCAACTTTGGTTTAACCAACTTTTTCATATGATAAATGGTAGTATTTTGCCAGGCCGCCTAACAAATTTGGATTAACCGATCGTTTGGTTTAACCGAGCTTGGTTTAACGGGGTTGTACTGTATGTTCTGAGGAACTCTGGTTGAGTATAGACAAGGTTACCAGTGACGGCATCATCACGTGACTTGTACTTCCGGTATGTTCTGGTTGGCTAAGCCAAGGAGATGAGTGGAGTTTGTATACAAAATGAGTAGAATAAATACTTCATTGAATTGGTTGGTTATTGGAATTGTACGTCCTGGCAACATCTAATTTCATATCAAGATGAGTACCAACTTGTGACAGCGCGCACTCATGATGACTTTATAGTGCTACCCCATTGGTAGAACAGGCCACCGACACCATGACCCGATATCCTACTCAGTCACAGTTGTTGGTTTGGTGGTTGTTGGAGTTATGTCCTGGCAACATCTAAGGTCATATCAGGACGAGTAGTGACTTGTGACAGTGCGCACTCATGGCGAATTTATAGTGCTGCTCCACTAGGAAATCAGGCTACCGGCACCATGACCCAATATCCCACTGAGTCACATTATCCTGACACTGAGCTAACCAGTCCTTGCCCAATCCTATTTATGCCGAGCGCCAGGCCAGGAAGCAGAAAGTATCAATTTTAAAGTCATTGGTTTGACTCGACTGGGAACCAAAATCCCGACCTTCCACATGCGAGGCCCACACTCTACCGATTAGGCCACTGTGCCCGGACCACTCAGTCACATTATCCTGATACTGAGTTAACCGATCCTTGCCTAATCCTATTAAGCACCAGGCTAGACAGTGGTGTGAATCAGCTGGGACTTAAACCCCTGACCTTCTACACAGGAAACCAGAACACTCACCAATTCGGCCACTGCGCCTGGTTAACTAACTAAACTTGCAACATTTTGATAAAAGTAGGATCATAATCCGGCATTGTCAGGATAACAAAACTAATATATTAAATAATATTAAATACTATTAGATAACATTGCGCAATATTGCATAATATTGCATAATAATAAATCATATTAAATCATATTAAATCATATTAAATCATATTAAATCATATTAAATCATATTAATCATATTAAATCATATTAAATCATATTAAATCATATTAAATCATATTAATCATTAATCATATAATCATATAAATATTAAATCATAGTAAATCAATAATTCATAATAATATCGAGTATATTATAATATTAAATATTATTATTAAATAATATTAAATAATATTAAATGATATTGAATGATATTAACTTACATTAAATTAGATTAAATAATAATAAATATTATTACATGATATTAAGTAATATTAAGCAATATTCAATAATATTCAACAATATTCAAAGATATTCAACATTGAAAAATATTCAACTATGTTAAACAATATCACACAATATTAATCAATATTAAACAATATAAAACAACATTAAATAATATTAAATAATATTAAGCAATATTAAATAATATTGTCATGTGACAAATTGTTAATAAAACAGATGAGTAGGTAAACTGAACAAAAGACCGCTATAGCGAAGTTTCGCTAAGCCAGATAGCACTAAGCGCTGATATACGTGTATTAATTCCTCAATTTAAAGAACCACCAGCCAGAGCTATGCATTAACCAGAGGTGCTATTTCGACTTGTCCCGCAGGCGCGTTCCTCATCCCCTATGCCATGATGGTGGTGCTGGGCGGCATCCCTCTCTTCTATATGGAGCTGGCGTTGGGACAGTTCAACCGGAAGGGCGCCATTACCTGCTGGGGCCGCATCTGCCCACTGTTCAAGGGTAAGGCTTTTTTTTAATTTAAAAAAAAGTGTATTTGGTAAATATTTTATTCGTCTCAATACTTATTTTGTCATGCGCCGATGCACTAGTCTTCCAGTTTTTGTTCTCTTTTGTATTAATTTCTATAACATTTTTTAAAGAAGATTTCTTCAGTAAACAACTTCTTTTGTTGGCGCTAAGATTCTACATGGCCTTCTGGCATGTGAAATTATTGTCAATTTTTTTAATGTAACATGGGCTACTACTAATTCATGGGGCAGAGGCCGATGACCAACCACTCTCATATATGCTTAACCTTGGCCCCGATCATGGTGCCACCTTGCGCTAACTACACACTAGCGACTCACTCCCCGCCGGGATTGGTGGCCTACCGCACCTCTAGAACGTCGATGTTGATTGCAACACAGGTAATTGAAAAAGGTGGAGTCGGATACTTATTCAAACGGCTGCTGGCGCCACCTATACTCGAACCTTAACATTAATACATACATCGACGTTTACCACGCCTACCGGGTCTTTTGGAACTACGCTGAGTAACCACGCAGAGCTAACGGACGCGCGTATGTAAAATAGATACGACGTCAGCAGACAAAATTTGTTACAAAGTTATGAAAACTTGACGCAGTCGTGACGTCTCAGGCTCGACAAGCTGCTATATAAAGCGAGCAAAAACCCGCACTTACACACACGTAGCGGCGGACGGCGACAGACATTCTCCTCTGCCATCCCACCCACCCCACAATAAGAGACTAGAACTATAGGGCTAAAGCATCTCGGGCCTTCTCTCATTATACTCAAGCATGTACGATTGCCATTCTAGTTCATTAAAAAGTCCAAAATATATACCATTTGTCCGTGTTCGTGTTGTTCGATTAGCCATTACACCCCACCTGCAGAGCCATCTTATGGATACAGAAGACAACATTGACTGACCAACGACTGACCAATGCATGCCACCACTTGCTGTATGAACGTGAACTTGTGAGGTTCTGACATGGCTGCAGAATTCGCCCACCCACCTACACCACAGAACGATATTTCTTTGGAGGAAACCCGCTGCCGCCAATTAGGCTACTCTTTCCGATAAGCAGCAAGGGGTCTTTTATATGGAGTTTCCCACAGACAGGACAGCACATACCACAGCCTTTGATGAACCAGTTGTGGACCACTGGTTGGAACGGAAAATAGCCCAAACTGCAAATGGGCTGAGCAGGATCGATCGGATGATCCACACCTTCAGAGGTGGACACTCTACCGCCTTAGCTACGTCCCGCTCCCACATACTGTCACAACAAAGAAGTCTGTATACACACAACTGTTTGCTGGGTACCGACTTGTGACAGTGCACACTCATGGTGACTTTATAGTGCTGCCCCACTAGGAGACCAGCCCATCAGGGATATCAGGTCATGGTGCTGGTGGGCTGGTCTCCTAGTGGGGTAGCACTATAAAGTCACCATGAGTGTGCACTGTCACAAGTCGGTATACCAGTAACTTCTGGTCTGGAGGAGGGACAGCTTACAAGGCATCGATCTCGCTGATTAGTGAGTGCCCGCATCGCACACAACCACCCCATAATGCACAGCGACCGGATAATGAATTAATGGTCACTCGGCACGACGGCAGCTCCACGGTGGCCGATGCGGGAACTTCGCTTACAAGTTACAACGCCATGGCGAGCAGTGTGGCGGCCATTATGACCCAGCGTTATTTCTCCCCTCGCTGCATGCAGTTAGCGGTAATTAGCCAATCAGCGGTCAGGATAAGTGCCGAGGCCGGAGGGCCGCTCTTTATTTATTTATTTAATTTAATTTAATTTAATTGAATTAATTTATGTTCTTTATTTTCGTTATTTATTTTATTACTTTATTGCTTTTATATCTTTTATCTACTTATTTCTTTTATTTCTTTTATTAACTTTATTTATTTATATATTTTATTTCTTTTAAATTTCTTTATTTCTTTCATCTTATTTATTTCAACTATTTCTGTTATTTCTTTTATTAACTTTATATATGTCTTTTATTTTCTTTATTTCTTTCTTTCATTTCTTTGAATTTTTGAATTTCTTTAATTTCTTGTAATGATCTAATTTTATTAATTTATTAATTTTATTAATTTTATTCTTTTATTTCTTTTATTCTTTATATTTCCTTTGTTTCTGTTATTTCTGTTATTTCTTTATTTCTTTCTTTCTTTTCTTTCTTTTATTATTTCTTTTATTTGATCCTCAGACCACATATTAAAATTGAACCTTATTAGCAGCTCAATTCCACAAGAGTTCACAAACTCTATGTTTCTCAACAAGCAAAATACTTTCGTATGAGGTGATGCAAATGGGAAATATTGCACCTAAAGCAGGATTCGAACTCACACTTCATGTCATTCCAGGGCTAGCGTGCTAACCATTACACTACCTAGCCTCCCTGAGGCAACCACCCTATCCACATCTACCTGTCTGTGTGGCTCTTTGCCTGAACAGTCAATGCAAGCTACTCCAATAGCATCCATGTACCATAAGATCATGATCGCCATGAGCTCTGTTCCCTCCAAAATAAAGAACCAGGGCCCGTATGCAGGAGTCAGTGTTAGCGGGGTTTGGTGTTAGAGCCTGTTACCGTTTAGCTATCACCGAAGTCGGGACCTGTGTCAAATCGTATGCAGGAGCGTGTAACACTTTCATTATAGCTAAACGTGAAGTTATTTATAGATTTGGGAAATCCCTCTGCGTTTGTAGCCAATGCGTAGACGTCGGCCAGTATGGATGTCGACGTCGACGCGGCGGTCGCGACGGCGGCGATTTGTTTACTTTACGTTCGTCGATTCGAAAATATAACTATTAATATCGCCGCCAATGCGGCGGTAGCCTTAATAACGCTTCAAATTTAGGGTTAAATTGATAAGATTTCACTTATTGCGTATGTAATTCTGTTAAATATGACAGCATTGAATAGATTTGGGCCTAATAAACTCGCTAAACCTAATATTTTTTAGGGGGAAGGTAACACCGGTTAAGCCTTTGGTATTAGGCCTAACACTGACTTGTGCATACCATTTTTCGCCGCTAAACCGGAATTCCCGCCAAACACCGTTTTTCCTCGCTAACACTGACTCCTGCATACGGCCCCTGGGGCCATATGCATGGAGCAGTGTTAGAGGCGTGTGGTGTTATCCCTCTAACACTGTATAGCTATCACCGTTTATCGGCATCGTCGAAAACGTATGCATGGCGGCCTAAACGGTGAGTGTTAGCTAAATGTGAATGTATTTATAGATTTGGGAAATCCCTCTGCATTTGTATCCATATATTTAGCTCAAATCTATTGAATCCGATCATATTTAACAGAATTAGATACGCAATAAGTGAACTTTGATCAATTTAAACCCTAAATTCGAACCCTCCTTAAGGCTACAGCCGCATTGGCGGCGATATTAATAGTTATATTTTCGAATCGACGAACGTAATGTAAACAAATCGCCGCCGGCGCCAGTATGGAACGCGACGTCGATGCGGCGGCGGCGATTTGTTTACATTACGCTCGTCGATTCGAAAATATAACTATTAATATCGCCGCCAATGCGGCGGTAGCCTTAAGGAGGGTTCAAATTTAGGGTTAAATTGATCAAAGTTCACTTATTGCGTATCTAATTCTGTTAAATATGATAGCATTGCGTAGATTTGCGTTCCATCCTGACACTAACACTGCTGTAAACCAGATATGATCGGAGTTAGAATTTCCGAGTTTAAACGCTCGGTGTTAGGCCTAACACTGCTCCATGCATACCAACTTGTCCACGCTAAACCAGAAATCCCGCGCTAAACGCATTTTGCCTCCTAACACTGCTCCATGCATATGGCCCCTGAAGTTCAACACCATCTCTGGACCTGTTTATTTTGGAGAAAAATATCATACTTATTATACCTGCACCTGCCCACACTCAGGACATGTGATTGCATGACTGGTCGTGGTGGCCCAATCGGTGGAGCGCAGGCTTCCCGTGCGGAAGGTCGAGAGGTCGAATCCAAGCAGAATCAATGACTTATAAAATTGATACTTGTCACTACCTAGCCTGGCGCTTGGCATTAATAGGATAGGGCAAGGACTGGTTAGCACAGTATTAGGTAGATAAAAGATTCACCCGGTACTTGTAGTACACGGGTGAAGATCAGCCTTATATAAATACGGGCGAAAATAGCGTTAGTATGGAACATCACCTAGAAACTGTGGCTCCAGTATCAAATGGCTACCCATGTAGGCACAGATTTGGTGAAATGGGAGAGAATGCAAAAAGACAAGATGGTGGCCGCAGAACGCCATCGATTTCACTTTTAAATCTTATTAAACTAGATATTATATTATATTTTTCAACTCAAAAGTAGCGGGCTAATAATAAAACAGATGTAAAGAGTAATTGTTGCTTCTTAGTTTGTGAAATTAGGCTCTCAATTCTTTGACCTGTTTTTTCGCCAGCTTTTACGTAAGGTTGGTATGCACCCCTCCTGTGGCTACTGCAGCAGTACGGGGTGAATCTTGTATCTAAGTATTAGGATAATATGACTGTGTGGGATATCGGGTCATGGTGCCAGCAGCCTGGTCTCCAGTGGGGCAGCACTATGAAGTCACCACAAGTGCATTCTGTCACCAGTCGGTATCCTGATATGACCTTAGATATTGCCAGGATGTAAGACCCCAACAAACAAGCACACAGAATATTACTTACCAGCCCCTGTCACCTGCTGTCTATGTTTTGATACTGACCTGGTTTTGGCACTGACCTAGTTTTGATGCTAACCTAGTCGTGATACTTATGTAGTCTTCACGCGGACCTAGTCTTGATGCAGACCTCGTTTTGACACTGAACTACTCTTGTCCCTGACCTAGTCTTGCCACCGAGCTAGTCTTGACATGGACCTAGTTTTGACATTTACCTAATTTCGCCACTGACCTGTTTTTGCCACTGACCTAGTCTTTGACGCTGACCTAGTTCCTCCCTCTGCCGCCAGGTGTGGGCTACACAGTGGTGCTGATCGCCTTCTACACAGACTTCTTCTACAATGTCATCATCGCCTGGGCGCTGTACTACTTCTGCTCGTCCTTCACGTCTCGCCTGCCGTGGACCTCATGCAACAATTCTTGGAACACGCCCGACTGTTACGACGGCCACCTCCAGCCGCCCGTGAAGCACTATGTGCGGGTACAGGTAAGTCCGCTGTTCGTATGGGGGGGGGGGGGGGGTTGCGTCCTAGCAACATCTAAGGTCAGAATTGAACAATGGCTGGAAGACCAGTGCTTCGGCACTGACAAAAGATTTATTCAGCACAATATACATATTTACCCCCCAAAATATACACAGTAAGACCTTGCTAACTGACCACGTCCACAGATCGACCACTCCCCTATATCGATCGCTTTATTTGGGTTGCAATAATACCATTGTAACAATATTTTAACTCCCTAAACCGACCACGTCCCTAAATGGACAACTTAAAGTCGGTTCTAAGGTCGGTCGATTTAGAGAGGTTTTACTGTATATATATATATATATATATATATATATATATATATATATATGGGTCGTACTCAGAAACTGTTGGTTGTTGGGTGGTTGTTGGAGTTTTGTGTACTAGCAACATCTAAGGTCATACAGTTCAAACCTTGGCCGAGTCAAACCAATGACCTAGAAGTTGATACTTGTCACTTCCGAGCAAGGAGCCTGGCATTATTAGGATAGGGCAAGGACGGGTTAGCTCACTGTCAGGATATTGTGACTGAGTGGGATATCAGGTCTTGGTTGTGATGACTTGGTCTCCCAGTGGGGCAACACTATAAAATCGTGCTCTGTGACAAGTCGGTACCTGTCCTGATATGACCTTAGATGTTGCCAGGACGTAAAACTCCAACAACCAACCCACCAACTGCAAATCATTATCACATGTACTGAGCGCACCTGTATCTAAGTTAGATATGTAGCATAAAATCTAGCTAAGATAAGAGCCTTGGTTTGAAAATAAACGACGCTTTCATCAGATTGTGCAGCTTTAAGGAGTGCACCCGTATCTAATAAGGATTTGTAGGATTTTCTTTTTTTCTTTGTTTTTTGGTACATAAGGGGAAATTTCAGTCGCAGACGACTGGTCTTCCTCATTCCACTGCTCCTTGCCCTATCCTAGTAATGCCAAGTGCCTGGCTAGGAAGTGACAAGTATCAATTTTTAAGTCATTGGTTTGACTCGACCAGGATTCGAATCCATGATCCTACGATCTACCAACACGGGAGACGGATGCTCTAACTTATTTGGCCATCCTGCCTGGATCAAATCTACAAAACTGTTTTGGTTTTGTGAATTTAATGTTTTCGTCTAATACGGGCATTCTGAGTTCCACTGGTCCCTCAGTAAGGACTCAAGCTGTGAGCCGGCACGTAGGGTCACAGCTACAGCTTACACACCGGAAGTTAGGGTTGGTGTCTCGCCCATCCCTATCCTTCGCTATTGACCCTTTACTGCTAAATATACTTCGCACCTGTAAGCACATTCCTCCTGATGACCAAACTTGTTCGGATCATCACCGTGCATTTGTTTCTAATGTAAATTGCAGTGAGATACGGGATGGTCGAATGAGGTAGAGTGCCCGTCTTCTGTGTTGGTAGATCATGGGATCGTGGGTTTGAATCCTGGTCGAGTCAAACCAATGACTTAAAAATTGATACTTGTTGCTTCCTAGCCAGGCACTTAGCATTACTAGGATAGGGCAAGGAGCAGTGGAATGAGGAAGACCAGTCGTTTGCAATTGAAATTTCCCCTGCTTAAACCTAAGGTACCAAAAAAAAAAAAAAAATTCTTTGAGCAAATATTTTACATGAGATAAAATACCACTTCCTGTATCAATTTCATGCTTTATATATTCAACTTCCGGTCTGTAAGTTGAAGCAAGCTGCGACCTGGCATGCTGGGTCGCAGGTTCAGTCCTTCATGAATGACCAGCAAAACCTAGAATATTTACATTAATTTAAAAACAAGTTTTGTTTTTTTATAATTCCAGCAGAACTATTCTGTGTTAACATCAAATGCGTCGAGTGTTGGCATTTCCGGTTTCGACAATACCCAGTCGAGGCTCAGCGTGCTGGAGCTAGTTACCGAGTCTACAGAGAATTCCACACAAGGCCCCCGAATATCGCCCGCCTTGGAGTTCTTTGAGTAAGTTTGTTTATTTCTCATTTAAAAATAAAAGTCACTTCAAGCTAAGAATAAGGCAGATTATGACAAGCAATCTGATATATTTATCTATGAACATGGCGGACACTAAGACAATTCATCTGATTATACAATTTTAATAAGGGCTCTCCTGTACCTATTTCGGATATGTGGTTTCAAATCGAGATAAGTACTTTGGTTTAAAAAATGTGAATCTTTTATCGGACTGCACAGCTTTAATAGCAGTCTCACTCTCTCTTTCTTCTCTCTTTCTCCTCTCTTTCTCCTCTCTCGTTTCTCCCTCTTTCTTTCTCAATATCTCTCTCTTTCTCTCGTTCTATCTCTTTCTCTCTCTCTTTCTCTGTAATTTTCTCTTTCTCTCACTTTCTCTCTCTTTCTCTCTCATTGTCTCTCTGTTTCCCCGTCTTTCTCTTTCTCTCTCTATCTCTGTCTCTTTTTCTGTCTCTCTCTTTCTCTCTCCTAATCTTTCTCTCTCTATCTCTTTCTCTCTATCTTTCTCTCACTTTCTCTCTTGCTCTACCTCTTTCTCCCTAACTTTCTCTCTCTTTTTCTCTTTCTCTCTCTTTCCCTATCTTTCTCATTCTCTCCCTCCCTCTCTCCCTCTCTACTCTCTCCCCCTCTATTTCTCTCTCCCTCTCTTTCTTTCTCTCTCTTTCTCTATCTCTCTCCCTCTCCCTCTCCTTCCCTATCTCTCCCTCCCTCTCTCCCTCCCCTCCCTCCCTCCCTCTCCCCTCTCCCCTCTCCCCCTCTCTTTCTCTCCCTCTCTTTCTCTCTCTCTCTTTCTCTATCTCTCTCCCTCTCCCTCTCCTTCCCTATCTCTCCCTCCCCTCTCTCTCCCCTCCCTCCCTCCCTCCTTTCCCCCTCTCCCCTCTCTTTCTCTCTCCCTCTCTTTCTCTCTCTCTTTCTCTCTCTCTTTCTCTCTCTCCCTCTCACTCTCCTTCCTCTCCCTCCCTCCCTCCCTCCCTCCCTCCCTCTCCCTCCCCCTCTCTCCCTCCCTCTCTGTCCATGCGTGTTCCAGGCGTAACATGCTAGAGATCCAGATGAGTACGGGCGTGGAGAACCTGGGCATTATCCGCTGGCAGCTCGCACTGTGCCTGCTCGCAGTGTACGTCATCTGCTACTTCAGCCTCTGGAAGGGCATCTCCACTTCAGGGAAGGTAAGACGGACTCACTCTTCTCCTGTCTTAGTACCCCAGTCACACTAGGCTTGCAACTACTTTGCAACCATAAAAACACTGCGGTAGCCAACCCGCTTGCGACCAAAGCAAAAAAATGAAAAAATGTCGGAGAATAATGGGATGGGGAAGAGTGGATGATGATCGGTCAGTTAGAGGTTAGCGCCCACTCAGCGATCGGTTGATGATCGGTCAGTCAGTGTTTGGGGACTGGTCGGGACTGATCTGTTTGCGACTAGTTTGTGACCAATTAGCATTCCATTGCAGATCAGTCGCAAATCTGTCGTCGACCAATCCACAACCACCTGTCAATCAATCCCCAACCGATCGCAAGCCGATCATCAATTGATCGCCGAGTGGTCGCAGGTGGTTGGTAGTGTGCCAGTTCATTGATCAGTTGACAAGCAGTTAGCGATCAGTCAGAGATCAGTCAGTGACCTATCAGCAATCAATCGCCAACATATGAAAATGGTTGGCGATTTCCTTTCGACCATTTTGGTCCTGAGGAGGTTTTTTGTGAGGCACATGCAACCACCTCTTGTGACCAAAATGGTCGCATGAGGTCGGCGACCAATGTGGCCCACTCTGCAACCACTTTGTGACCACTTTGAGACTACTTTCTGACCTCTTTGTGACCACTTTGTGACCACATTGAGACCATCCGTTTTGTTTTGTGGTAGCAATGGTGATGTTCTCTGTGGCGGAGTGGTTAGAGGTCAGACTCCTAATCTGAGGGACGGCGGTTCGATTCCCCGTGCCCCCAGCTCTGCCAATTTGGATTTCCACCGCTGTGTATAACTTACAGCATCATCAAAGGCCGGTTGCTCTCATACCATGTCTATGTGGTGTGGGAGGTTAAAAATCCCTTGGGTCGGTAAAAGTGTAGGCTCAGGCTTTCTATCAACCAGCAGTGGAATGAGGAAGACCAGTCGTCTATGACTGAAATTTCCCCTGCTTAAACAACTAATGGACCAACAAAAAAAAGTGGTCGCAAGCCTATTGGGCCTCTAATGCCAGCTCGTTATGGTAAAAAAGAACTATTTTTTTGCACACATACGGAGGTCGGAGACGGAGTCCTTAAGTCATATATTTATGGGTGTCCTCCCCAATGTCTATCCAGCCTTCTCTCAAATGTTTCCACCATTTGTGCTTCAACCACTTGGTGTGGGAGACTGTTCCACAGATCTGTCTCTCGAAAGAGAAATGAGTGTTTCCTGACCTGCTTAACCACCTCTGTTCATGAGACCCCTCTTTTGGTCATCAATTTTTAAGTCATTGGTTATGCCTGGTACACACCTACCGTATACGATTCTCGAACTAAAACTCGCGACTCGACCCGACCCGCTTAAAACTGAAAACGGGCCGATTCATTTTTCGAATCGCGAATCACAATCGTAATTGGCCCGTTTTAGCCCTAAAACTGAGTTTTTAGTCGCGAATCGCAATCGCTAGGTGTGCACGGGGAGCGCACACCTAGCGATTTTTGTACGCGAAACGGGCAGTTTTAGATCGTATACGGTAGGTGGGTGCGCACAAATGGTAGGTGTGTACTAGGCATTAGACTCGACTAGGGTTCGAATCCCACAACCTACCAAAACGAGCGCGGAAGCTCAGCTCATTCGGTCATACCATTTGCCTTAAGATTGCATTTTTCAGGTAAAAGGAATTTTTGCATTATTCTTAACTCCCGACAATTTTCTGTGATCAAGCCCACAGAAGGGAGGACTTGTCATGCAAACAGTCAATCCCCGAAGGCATTTAGCCCATTCGTAGCAGTCTGAATTAAATCCTTTGCGCTTTGCACATTTCTCAGCCCAATCTCTGAAGCTTTTTCAACCAACATTTTTATAGCTATTCATGGTTGCAGATAAAAGGTTGCGGTTGTTGAGTTGGGTTGACATTTATTTAACCGCAACAATGCAATAAGGCATGATGGCTTCCCCAAGGGGTGATATTCCACCTGAGCAACCAATGTTAAGTCAGTAAAGCCTCAGTCACACCTACCCGGATCAGGGGCCGGACGAGCCCCGGACCGTGATCCGGCGTGATCGGTGGCTCATCCATTACTGGTCCTTGGTGATCCTTGGTGATCCATGGCTGGTCCGGCCTCGTCCGGAGCCCGTCCCGGATGTTTTAAAATGTTAAGAACATCCGGGGTGGTCCGGGGCATTTTGCGATCTGGGCTCGATCCGGCATCGTCCAGGATGATCCGGGGGTAATCCAGGGGTGGTCCGGGTAGTCTGGGGGTGCTCCGTGTACCGTAAGGGGCCACTGTTAACCCGGATCAGCCCCGGACTAGCCCGGACTAGCCCTGTCATAGCCATGGACCACTGCCCGGATAAGACCCAAACAAGCTGGATGAGCAGGGATTACCCACGGATCGCCATGGATAGCCGGGTTTACCATGGATCAGTCCAGGATGAGCCCTGCTTTTGTATATCTATAGCAGGAGCAAGTCCACTTCAAGTCCGGGACTACTCTGTGAACACACCGGGTAGTCCGGGGGGTGGTCCAGCTCAGTCTGGGGCAATCCAGCCTCTAGTCCGGGGCTAGTCCGTGGCTCATCCGGGTAGGTGTGACCGCAAGGCCAAAAACGACCAAAATATCGATTTTATCCGGTGCTGTCCAGGACAATCTGGGCGACTGGTCCGGGGGGGTGGTCCGGCTAAAAATCCGGGGCATGTCCGGGTAGGTGTGACTGGGGCTTAATCAGTAGTTTTATAGGCCATACCATGAATAAAATTGGATTTAATAAAAAAAAATTTAAAATTAAAAAAGGAATTTGTGCATTATTCTTAACTCCCGACAATGTTCTGTGATCAAGCCCACAGAAGGGAGGACTTGTCATGCAAACAGTCAATCCCTGAAGGCATTTAGCCCATTCATGGCAGTCTGAATTAAATCCTTTGCGCTTTGCACATTTCTCAGCGCAATCTGTGAAGCTTTTTCAACCAACACTTTTATAGCTATTCAATGTTGCAGATAAAAGGTTGCGGTTGTTGAGTTGGGTTGACATTTATTTAACCGCAACAATGCAATAAGGCATGATGGCTTCCCCAAGGGGTGATATTCCACCTGAGCAACCAATGTTAAGTCAGTAAAGCCTCAGTCACACCTACCCGGATCAGGGGCCGGACGAGCCCCGGACCGTGATCCGGCGTGATCGGTGGCTCATCCATTACTGGTCCTTGGTGATCCTTGGTGATCCATGGCTGGTCCGGCCTCGTCCGGAGTCCGTCCCGGATGTTTTAAAATGTTAAGAACATCCGGGGTGGTCCGGGGCATTTTGGCGATCTGGGCTCGATCCGGCATCGTCCAGGATGATCCGGGGGTAATCCAGGGGTGGTCCGGGTAGTCTGGGGGTGCTCCGTGTACCGTAAGGGGCCACTGTTAACCCGGATCAGCCCCGGACTAGCCCGGACTAGCCCTGTCATAGCCATGGACCACTGCCCGGATAAGACCCAAACAAGCTGGATGAGCAGGGATTACCCACGGATCGCCATGGATAGCCGGGTTTACCATGGATCAGTCCAGGATGAGCCCTGCTTTTGTATATCTATAGCAGGAGCAAGTTCACTTCAAGTCCGGGACTACTCTGTGGACACACCGGGTAGTCCGGGGGGTGGTCCAGCTCAGTCTGGGGCAATCCAGCCTCTAGTCCTGGGCTAGTCCGTGGCTCATCCGGGTAGGTGTGACCGCAAGGCCAAAAACGACCAAAATATCGATTTTATCCGGTGCTGTCCAGGACAGTCTGGGCGACTGGTCCGGGGGGTGGTCCGGCTAAAAATCCGGGGCTCGTCCGGGTAGGTGTGACTGGGGCTTAATCAGTAGTTTTATAGGCCATACCATGAATAAAATTGGATTTAATAAAAAAAAAGAAAAAAAAGAAAAAAAAAAAGAAGTTGTTTCCATTCTTGCCGCCAGGTGGTGTGGTTCACTGCACTCTTCCCCTACGTCGTTCTGTTCATCCTGCTCATCCGCGGGGTGACGTTACCTGGGTCCATGACCGGCATCAAGTACTACCTCACTCCCGACTTCTCCAGGCTCACCAACTCTGAGGTACGTTTTAATTCATTGTTTTGTTGTTTGTTCCTTGCGGTTTTCCATACTGGCAACATCTAAAGTGTTATCAGGATGGGTACCGGCTTCTGAAAGTGCACACTCATGGCGACTTTGTAGGCCGCTAGCACCATGACCTGATATTTAGTCACATTATCCTGATAACTGAGCTAACCAGTCCTTGCCCTATCCTAGAAATGCCGAGCGCCAGGCTAGGTAGTGACATGTATCAATTGTGTAAGTCATTGGTTTGACTCGGCGGACCGGGACAAGTCAGGACCCAACCTGATATGACCTTCAATATTGCGAAGACGAAAAATCTAACCTCAAATCTAACCTCATTGAACAGACCAGGTCTCAATGAGCCATATTGCTGTAAGGATATACATGAAGAGGTCAGTCGCAAAGCTCCGTACGCGTTAATAATATAAAAATTGAATTAAAATAATTTTAATTCTCACTAATTCCACTTTTCTTGTGATGAAATGACAGTGGATCAATGAACAAAAAAATATGAATGTTAAAAATGACTTAAATGTTTATCTCAATTTTTGGATTGGCGCTTCCGGGGTTTCGCATCTGAACTGGTCATATTACTTGACAGGTATGCTAACAACTTCCGGTTCTTCTGTTACTGCTTGAAGGTTTGGGTGGACGCTGCGACTCAGGTGTTCTTCTCCCTTGGACCAGGCTTTGGAGTTCTACTTGCCTTCGCCAGTTACAACAAGTTCCACAACAATGTTTACGCGTAAGTTCTAAGATCCCCTTTTACTCTTATAGAAGTAGGCCTACTCTCCTCGTGCGTCTACATATAACTGTATATATAACTCTACTACCGGTGGCTAATGTAGGTAATGCAGTGTCAATGTGCAGGTAGCGCCGTGGTGGGAGAGTGGAGAACTAGAGAGGTGATTAATGTAGGCGACGCAGAGTCAATGCACAGGTGGCGCCATGGTGGCAGAGTGGATAACTAGAGAGCTAACAAACATAGGTGACGCAGTGTGAATGCGCAGGTGGCGCCGTGGTGGCAGAGTGGAGAATTAGTGATACAACTAATGTAGGCGATGCAGTTCAACTGGTGGCAGAGTGGACAACTAGTGAGGCGACTAATGTAGGCGACAAAGTGTCAAAGTGCAGGTGGCGACATTGTGGCAGAGTGGAGAACTAGAGAGGTGATTAATCAGGAAAAACACGAACACAGCAAATATAGTTATGGCATCTTTAATTAAGGAAAGTTAAATGTCAGGTTATACAAATGTCAGCTCACAAATGCTTAAGAAACAAGGCTAGAGATGCTATGGCCCTACTTTCCACTTTCACATGTAGGGTGGGTGGGAGGCCAATTTAGGGCTGGTTATTGTCTCCTGGCTCCTCCGGTCGTAATGACCAAACCCCGTCGCTGCGCCGCCTTATATAGCAAAAGTCTACCCAAAAAGGGGCGCATCGGCAATACGAGTGTACTGCGTAATACGTCATCAAGTCCTGTTTACCCGATCGGCGACCAGGTTAGAAAAGACCCGCTAGTCGGCGTTTGAGTTGTTACATAGTTCTAAAGAATTCCGCTAGTCGGCGACACAATAGACGTCCTTAGTACTAGCACGCCTTGGTCTGTATTCGCAATCCTGATTACCCGCAATGCCAAAACATTACGCACAATCAGGAAAAACGCGAACACAGCAAATATAGTTATGGCATCTTTAATTAAGGAAAGTTAAACGTCAGGTTATACAAATCTCAGCTCACAAATGCTTAAGAAACGAGGCTAGAGATGCCATGGCCAAAAATATATTGATAGCATCTCGGAGCCGAGACCGTAGGTTTGCGGGGGACATAGGCATGCAGCGCATATGACTCCCAATGTCCGAGGTCTCTGATCTCCTGGAGGGAGGCTCCAAGGCGGGCACAGGCCTGTGCGCCGCCTCTGCAAAGGCTGTGAGGTATCATGGCTCCAGGCACCCTATGGCCCAGGGCGGAGAGAGCATATGTAGAACCTTGGTAGCCCTCCTTGGTGTGATGGGCGTCCCATGGGCATCCAGAAAGGCAGGGCCTTCTGGGTGCGGTGTGGCGATGTTGCGGTAGTTACTCCAGGCTTGCACCGGACATTACCTTGAATCAGGTATGGCAGGGGCATGAATGTCCATGTATTCCAGGTCGGCGCTTTTGACAAATTTGATTAGCCTATGATGATGTCTTTTGGTGTAACCTGTGGCAAAGAAGGCAAGTATTAATTTTTTGCCACAGATTATATGCATGATGAGATAGGGTGTCATGGCTGACATATACTGGGTGTTTAACGTCGTGCGGGCGAACCGGCGTGCGTGTTGCCGGCTCATTGCTTCATCGATCACCAGAGAATGTAGTGTTGTCCCGGTGGACTGGCACGCGTGTTGCCGGCTCCTTGCTTTGTCAATTGTCAGAAAATTAAGTGTTGTCCCGGCGGACTGGTGCGCATATCGTCTGCTCCTTGCTTCATCAATCGTTGGAGAATCCAACGTCGTGTCGGCAAACCTGCACGCGTTTTGCCGGCTCCTTGCTTTGTCGACCGCCGGAGAATTTAGTGTTGTCCCGGTGGGCTGGCACGCATATCGCCGGGCGGGAATAGTCAGAGAATCTAATGTTGTGCCGGCGAACCGGTGCGCGTGTTGCGGGTCCTTGCTTTCGTCAGTCATCAGAGAATCTAACGTCGTGCCGGCGAACCGGCGCGAGTGTTGCGGCTCCTTGCTTTGTCGATCGCCGGAGAATTTAATATTACACTGGTGACCTGGCTCCCATGTTATCGGCTCCTTGCTCGTGCTACAGTGATTCCCATGCTTAAGGCTTGATAACGTCTCCTGGCGCGCGTGTCGCCGGCTCCTTGCTTCGTCGATCGCCGGAGAATTTTACCGTCGTGACGGCAAACCGGCACACGTGTCGCTGGCTCCTTGCTCCATCAATCGCCGGAGAATCCAACGTCGTGCCGGTGAACTGGTGCACGTGTGGCCGGCTCCTTGCTTCGTCGATCGCCGGAGAATTTTAGTGTTGTCCCAGCGAACTGGCGAGCGTATGGCCGGCTCCTTGCTTTGTTGATCGCTGGATAATTTTAACGTCGTGCCGGCGACCCGGCGCGCGTGTTGCCAGCTCCCACGGCTCCACTGCCACCATCAAACTTTGTCAATCGCCGGAGAATTTAACGTTGTGCCGGCGAACCGACCCGCGTGTTGCCGGCTCCTTGCTTCGTCGATCGCTGGAGAATTTAGTGTTGTCCCGGTGGACTGGCGGGCGTGTCGCCAGCACCTTGCTTCGTCAATCGCTGGAGAATTTAACGTCGTGCCGGCGACTTGGCGCGCGTGTTGCCAGCTCCCACGGCTCCTCTGCTGCCGTCAAACTTTGTCAATCGCCGGAGAATTTTAACGTCGTGCCGGCAAACTGGCGTGGGTTTTGCCGGCTCCTTGTTTCGTCGATCGCCGGAGAATTTTAACGTCGTGCCGGCGAGCATGTTGCTGGCTCCCGGCTACGTCAATCGTCGGAGATCCCATGCTTAAGGCTTGATAACGTCTCCTGGCTCCACCGGTTGGGCCGGCTGCAGTGAATCCCAATTTAAGGCTGGTTATTGTCTCCTGGCTCCGCCGGTCGTAATGACCAAACCCTGTCACTGCGCCGCCTTATATAGCAAAAGTCTACCTGAAAAGGGGCGCATCGGCAATACGAGTGTACTGCGTAATACGTCATCAAGTCCTGTTTACCCGATCGGCAACCAGGTTAGAAAAGACCCGCTAGTCAGCGTTTGAGTTGTTACATAGTTCTAAAGAATTCCGCTAGTCGGCGAAACAATAGACGTCCTTAGTACTGGCACGCCTTGGTCTGTATTCGCAATCCTGATTACCCACAATGCCAAAACATTACGCACAATGTAGACGATGTAGTGTCAACACGCAGGTGGCGTTGTAGTGGCAGAGTGGAGAACTGGAGAGGCGGCTAATGTAGGCGATGCAGTGTCAACATGCAGGTGGCGACGTGGTGGCAGAGTGGAGAACTGGAGAGGCGGCTAATGTAGGCGATGCAGTGTCAACATGCAGGTGGCGACGTGGTGGCAGAGTGGAGAACTGGAGAGGTGACTAATGTAGACGATGCAGTGCCAACATGCAGGTGGCGACGTGGTGGCCGAGTGGAGAACTAGAGAGGTGACTAATGTAGACGATGCAGTGGCAACATGCAGGTGGCGACGTGGTGGCCGAGTGGAGAACTAGAGAGGTGACTAATGTAGGTCAGACAGTGTCAACTTCATTAACTTTACACTGTTACAACAAGTATTCTTGATCGTATATGCCCCTTCTAGATCACTCAAAGTTTATTTGCCTATTATATATGAGCCGTTCACAATTCATATGTATCATTCACAAAATAGAAAATGTGATATATATATATTTATATATATATGCATACATATGTATGCATAGTGAACTACATAGATATATACAGTATTCGTGTATATATATGAAGGATTTTTAGCATATATCTATATGGAGTAAAATTATATACTCCATATATACATATATATTATATAGTTTGTGGTAGAAATACAAAAATATAAGCAATATTTAACAGGAAAGCTTTCCTAAAACAGTCCGTCTCCCTCATCCCCTCTCTGCTCTTCTCCTTCCACCTCCCATCTCCCGCCTCCCTCCCTCTATCTCCCTTCCCCTCCCCCTCATACCCCGCCTCCTCCCATCCCTCCTATACCATTCCCCTCTCATCCCCACTCTCCCATCCCACTCCTCCCCTCCCTACCTTTCCCCTCTCCCTCCCCCGCGTCCCCCTCCTCCACCCCTCCCCATCCCCCACACCACAACGTCTTCTTCGCCTTCGCCTGCCAGTCCCCCCCCCCCCCCCCCCACCTTCCCCCATCCCTTCCCCTACGCCACCCCCTCCCCCCCACATACATCGTCCTCTTCGCCTTCGCCTACCAGTACCCCACTTCATTAACTTTACACTGTTACAACAAGTATTCTTGATCGTATATGCCCCTTCTAGATCACTCAAAGTTTATTTGCCTATTATATATGAGCCGTTCACAATTCATATGTATCATTCACAAAATAGAAAATGTGATATATATATGTTTATATATATATGCATACATATGTATGCATAGTGAACTACATAGATATATACAGTATTCGTGTATATATATGAAGGATTTTGAGCATATATCTATATGGAGTATAATTATATACTACATATATACATATATATTATATAGTTTCTGGTAGAAATACAAAAATATAAGCAATGTTTAACAGGAAAGCGTTCCTAAAACAGTCCGTCTCCCTCATCCCCTCTCTGCTCTTCCCCTTCCACCTCCCATCTCCCGCCTCCCTCCCTCTATCTCCCTTCCCCTCCCCCTCATACCCCGCCTCCTCCCATCCCTCCTATACCATTCCCCTCTCACTCCCCACTCTCCCATCCCACTCCTCCCCCTCCCACCTTTCCCCTCTCCCTCCCCCGCGTCCCCCGCGTCCCCCTCCTCCACCCCTCCCCATCCTCCACACCACAACGTCTTCTTCGCCTTCGCCTGCCATCCCCCCCCCCCTCCCCCCCTTCCCCACACACAACATCTTCTTCGCCTTCGCCTGCCGTCCCCCCCCCCCCCCCCCCATCCCCATCCCCCCTCCCTTCCCATACGCCACCCCCTCCCCCCACATACATCGTCCCTTCGCCTTCGCCTGCCGTACCCCCCCCCCCCCCCCCTTCCCCCACACAACTCTCTTCGCCTCGCCTACCACCCCCCCCCCCCCCCCCCCCCCCCCACCACCACCACCACCACCACACAACGTCTTCTTCGCCTCCGCCCGGCAGTCCTTGTCATCTCTGGTGCGCAGCCGGCCGTGCCCACGGGCACCACTTCCGGTGCCTTTACCAGGACGCATGCGCACTGAGACGCCGGCGCATGTCGGCCAAAGTGGCTGCTGAACACAAAATGGCCGCTGGGCATGCGCCCCGAGCAGGTTTTAGCGTCGCTGTTTAGTCGCTATTAACCCAATGCAAGTATCAGGTCCCCTTTTCTTCTATTTTGCATAAGAACAAAAAAGAAACCCACAGAAACACGTTCCGATAAGCAGTAAGGGATCTTTTATATGCACTTTCCCACAGACAGGACAGCACATACCACAGCATTTAATGGACCAGTTGTGGATCACTGGTTGGAACGGAAAATAGCCCAAACTGCAAATGTGTCCACTGAGCAGGATTCATAGGATGACCCACACCTTCACAGGTGGACACGCTACCGCCTGAGCAACGTCCCACTCCCCGTCGTCTGTTTCCATTACCGTAACAGCAGACGACATTTAACCCACCAGGAGGAGTCTGTCCGGGTGTAAAACAGCGGAGGATCATTGACTTCATTGGGAGGAGTGGGATGGGACCAAATTCGATATAAGAAAAAAATGAATAAGTTCGGGAGTTTGATTGTCAGTCAAGTCAAAGCAATGATTTATAAAAATGGATACTTGTCGCTACCTAGCCTGGCGCTCGGCATTAATAGGACAGGGCAAGGACTGGTTAGTTCAGTATCAGGATGATGTGATTGAGTGGGATATTGGGTCATGGTGCTGGTGGCCTGGTTTCCCAGTGGGTCAGCACTATAATGTCACCATGAGCGCGTACTGCGACAAGTCAATACCAGTCGTGATGTGACCTTAAGTGTTGCCAGGATGTAAAACAAGAAACAAACACACATCATTAGAACTTGGAAGGCACTCGTGAATAACAGAACATTGGAAGAGAATTTCTTCTGAGTCAAAAGATGTTAAAACTTCAGTCCGATGAAAGCATAACATTTTCGAAACTAAAACACAGTGGAGCAGCACTATAAAGTCCCCATGAGTGCACACAGTCACAAGTCGATGCCCGTCGTGATGTGACATCCGAACATCTTCGAAATCTGAAGCACTGGCCTACTTACATACAGCGTCATCATTTTCAAGAAAAGTGGAGCACAGTCCAGGGCCCATATGTATGAGCCCAGGTTAGCAGTCGTAACCCTGGGTCGTGCGGATTTCCCGGGTTAGCAGCCAAAAGTGCGTACGTATGTGTCGGGGTTAAACTAACTCGGAGAGTTTAAAGTCGCCTGCACTAACCCCATGCGAAAGGAGGGTTAAAGGTCGGGTTAGGCACCGACTCGGCCCAAATCTATTCAATGCGACCATATTTAACAGAATTAGATACGCAATAAGTGAAATTTGATCAATTTAACCCTAAATTCGAACCCTCCTTAAGGCTACCGCCGCATTGGCGGCGATATTAATAGTTATATTTTCGAATCGACAAACGTAAAGTAAACAAATCGCCGCTGCCGCCGCATCGACGTCGCTTTCCATACTGGCGGCGGCGGCGGCGGTTTGTTGACTGTACACTCGTCGATTCGAAAATATAACTATTAATATCGCCGCCAATGCGGCGGTAGCCTTAAGGAGGGTTCGAATTTAGGGTTAAATTGATAAAATTTCACTTATTGCGTATGTAATTCTGTTAAATATGATAGCATTTAATATATTTGAGCCTAATATATGGCTACAAATGCAGAGGGATTTCCCAAATCTATAAATAACTGAAACGTTAGCTAACTCGAGCGCGTTTTGGTCACATACATCCCCCGTGACACATTTGGAACTCTGCGGTTAGCTAACCCGGCACCCTCCTTTAACCCTGGTCTGGTTAAAAATTGGCTCATACATATGGGCCCTGGGGCCGTATGCACGAATCGGGGTTAGGCTTAGCCGGAGTTAAGACACTAGCCGGGGATACCTACCTCAGGGTAGCGGGGGATTTGAGAAATGTGTGAATCGGTATGCACCAATGTTTTAGCCACTGCGGATAGCTAACCGTGAGTTTATTTATAGATTTGGGAATTCCCTTTGCGTGTCTACCCATATATTTGGCTTAAATCTATTGAATGCGATCATATTTAACAGAATTACATACGTAATAAGTGAAATTTGATCAATTTAACCCTAAATTCGAAGCGTTATTAAGGCTAACGCTGCATTGGCGGCGATATTAATAGTTATATTTTCGAATCGGCGACCGTACAGTAAACAAAACCGCCGCCGCCGCCAGTATGGAAAGCGACGTCGATGCGGCGGCGGCGGCGATTTGTTTACTTTACGTTCGTCGATTCGAAAATATAACTATTAATATTGCCGCCAATGCGGCAGTAGCCTTAATAACGCTTCGCATTTAGGGTTAAATTGATAAAATGTCACTTATTGCGTATGTAATTCTGTTAAATATGATCGCATTCAATAGATTGAGAGGCACATACGCACACTAACCGCCCCGGCTAGACGTAAAACCTGATTTGAAAATGGTTTAGCTTAGCCGAGGCTACGGTCGGCGGTTAGCCCTAACTCTGATTGGTGCATACCAAATTTTCACATTTAGACGTGCAGGGATACCTTAGCCACGGTTAAGGCCCTAACCCCGATTGGTGCATACAGGCCCTGGTCAAAATACCTGAACATCTCAAATTCATCCAGTAAGAGTAGGTTTCGCCGGGTTTCGAACCCAGGACCTTTTGCGTGTGAGGCAAACGTGATGACCACTACACTACGAAACCGACTGAACGATCCAAACAACGACATCATTTTCAGGAAAAGTGGAATGCACACAAGGTCAAAAGTCCTTAAAATCTATACACCATCCAGTAAGAGTAGGTTTCACTGGGTTTCGAACCCAGGACATTTAGTGTATTAGGCAAATGTGATGACCACTACACTATGAAACCAGTTGAAAAAATTCTTTCGATGCAAATAGTCTGACATAAATTTCCCCGCAACAGTAGCCACAAAATTGGACCATGCCTGAGAATAAAATGACTGAATTTAGCACACAGAGCCTCACGGTAGGTTTCGCTGGGTTTCGTACCCAGGACCTTTTGCTTGTGAGGCAAATGTGATAACCACTACACTACGAAACCGATTGAAAGATACATGCAACGACATCATTTGCAGGAAAAGTGGAGCACACACAAAGTCAAAATTCCCTAAAATCTCAAAGTCATCCATTAAGAGTAGGTTTTGGTGGGTTTCGAACGCGATATCTTTTGTGTGTTAGCGAACGGGATGACCACTACACTACGAAACCAGTTGTAAAAATACTTTCGATCTAAACAGCCTGACATAAATTTCCCCACAACAGTTAAATTGACTGGTTATAGCTCACAGTGCCTGATAGTAGGTTTTGCTGGGTTCGAACCCCAGACCTTTTGCATGTGAGGCAAATGTGATAACCACTACACTACGAAACCAACTGAAAGATGCCATCAACCACATCATTTGCAAGAACAGTGGAGTTCACAAAAGGTCAAAAGTCCTGAAAATCTCAAATTCATCTAGTAAGAGTATAGCCATGTTCAGACGGGCAATGTAAATCGATTCGTAGAAAGCGACTTGCCTAGTTCGACGCACATTTCGCGTGTGAACGGGCGTCTGAGTCGAATTAGGGCTGAATCGATTTCTGTGATGCGCATACTGTAAACCACCTCTCGAGGTAGTTTACGTGAGTCGATTTCTGTGAATCCATTTATTTTGTCTGTGTGGACGCAATAAGGCAGATTAAGGACGTCACACGCATGCGCAGTCGAGAGCTTACTTTGTTGACTTTCCGGTCAATCAAAAGCACATATTATATAATTTGGTCTATGAACCTGCTAGAGGTGCACAGATTTATTTTTAGGGTTTCACTGCCCAGCAGAAGTTTTGACCGTTCCAAATCAATACAATTCATTAAATACATATCTAGGTCGAACCCACTCTCTCGTGGTGACGTCGCCTAACCGAAAACTGGCGCTGGTCAGACTGGACTTGCTCATGCGCAGATATCGACTTCCGGCCCAAGTAGTGCCCGTGTGAACGGGCGGCTAATTCGACTCCTGCTATCCGCCTTGGCTGAATCGCTTTAGATTTTGCCCGTGTGAACATGGCTTAAGTTTCGCCATGTTTCTAACCCACGACCTTTCGCGTGTTAGGTGAATGTAATGACCACTGCACTACAAAACCAGTTGAAAAAACTACTTTCGATGCAAACAGCTTGACATAAATTTCTCCACAATGGTAGCCACAAAATTGGACAATATCTGAGGCCAAACTGGCTGAATTTCGCACACAGTACCTGAGGTACTTATTGCAGGTTTCAAACCCATGACCTTTCGCGTGTGAGGCAAATGTGATAACCCGTACACCACAAAACTGACTGAAAGATGCATTCAACAACATCATTTGCAGGAAAAGTGGACTGCACGCAAAGTCAAAAGTCTCAAAGTCATCCATTAAGAGTTACTTTCACCCAGATTCGAACCGAGGACCTTTCACGTCTTAGGCAAACGTGATGACCACTACACTACGAAACCAGTTGAAAAAACTACTTTTGATACAAACGGCCTGCCATAAATTTCTCCATAAAGGTAGCCACGAAATTGGACAATATCTGAGGCAAAACTAGCTGAATTTAGCACACAGTACCTGAAAGTACGTTTTGCGGGTTTCAAATCCAGGACCTTTTATGTGTGAGGCAAACGTGATAACCACCACACTACGAAACCGACTGAAAGATACTTACAACTACATCATTTGCCGGAAAAGTGGAGTGCACGCAAGGTGAAAAGTCCTTAAAATCTCAAAGTCATCCATTGAGAGTAGGTTTCGCTGGGTTTAGAACCCAGGACCTTTCGCATTGTAATATATCTGGAATGCCCGGCCGTCCGAGCCCTAGAAATACCACTTACTCTTCCCAGGTGTGTTCTGACAACTGTCTGTCAGTTCACACCTGATGCCCCTCTCCAACAAACTCATAAGCAAGAAAGGAAAGACAAGTCATGCAAGATTGACAGTGAAGAAGTTGTGCTTTATTGGCATCAACTCCTGTTCAGCTACTAGTGACCTATCACCCTGACTCCTTACCTTCTGTCCACACAGAGCCTCATTACTCTCTTGAGTATGTCTAGTAACCAGTGCCTTCAGCCCATTGAACCGGAGTCCCATGGATGTTGCACACAGCTCAGTTTGTATATGAAAAGGTGGAGCCTCAGACAGAGTGTCTGGGTTCCTGGCCAAGAGAAGAGTGTGTTCACTTCAAGAGTCCATCCAGAAGTCCTGTTAGTAGTGCCTGTAGCAGCATATAGATCAGAGTATCTATAATAATCAATATCAAAATGAGGCTTGTGTGGTCAGGTGGGGCAAAGGGGTGCAGGTGACTGGGCCTCCCACAGCCAGCCAATCAGGCACCCTCTACAGCCTGGGGGGGACGACGCCCTAATAGGGGCTGCTGTCACTCAACCCAGCTACAGGTGGTGTACATAATGTATGCAGAGTGGCTGGGTGTGCTTGCCCATCAGTCCTCTGGTCACAGGTAGTTGCAGACAGTTACAATAAATATATATATTAAAAGTGTTCTTCTCCTCCACTTGCACCCTTACTGATGCATAGAGGGAACGTTTCACCAAACATTAACTGTATCTTATATCAGAACATCTCATCATAATCTCGGGCAATATGTATTAACATATATTTCACATAGCCTAATATGTCACACAGCGAGTGGGGCACTGATTGCTTTTCTATTACATAACCTTGGTCCCTACGCCATCGTCCGAGAATAATTGTTGCTCTCTGCCAATATATAATTCCGAACCGAAAATCCATATATTTTTACAGCGTGTTAGGCAAACATGATGACCACTACACTACAAAACCAGTCGTAAAAATACTTTCGATGCAAACAGACTGGGCCTTTCGCTTGTGAGGCAAATGTGATAAGCACTACACTACGAAACCGATTGAAAGATGCGAACAACCCCATCATTTGCAAGAGCGGCGGAGCGCACGCAAAGTCAAAAGTCCTCCAAATCTCAAAGTCATCCATTAAGAGTAGGTTTCGCTGGGTTTCAAACCCAGGACCTTTCGCTTGTGAGGCAAACGTGATGACCACTACACTACGAAACCAGTCGTAAAAATACTTTCGATGCAAACTGACTGACATAATACCCCTGTCACACTACGACGTAAGGAGCCAACGTGAGCCTAACGTGGTCATTTTTCATCATTACGTTGACGTACGTTGGGTTACGTTATGATGACGTCATAATGACGTTAGAGTGACGTCGAGCTACGTCATGTTACGTCGTGTTACGTCTTTGAGCGTTGAGGTTTTGAACATGTTCAAAAGTTTCGACGTATCTCGACGTGAATCCGTTACGTCGGGATGACGTGACAATGACGTTAGGTAGACGTTCCGCGATCGTTATAGCAGCGTAAATGACGTTAGAGTCACGTTATGTCACATCAGACCGACGGCCCAGGTGGGAGCAACGTGTGGGCAGCGTTTTGCACGTTATGGTCACGTTACGGTCACGTTACGGCGACGTGATGCTCACGTTACACTAACGCCCGGTCACGTCGCCAATAACCCCTCCCCCTAACGTTGTCACGTTACAGCTAACGTCACGACGTACACCGACGTTACTTTCACGTTACTTTCACGTTACGTTCACGTCCACAATTTGCATATTACGCCCATAACGTCGACGTAATATAATTATTTTCACGTTCTGCCTACGCTGATGTAGTCACGTCGTAGTGTGACAGGGCCATTAATTTCCCCACAACAGTAGCCATAAAATTGGACCATGCCTGCGGTGAAAATGACTGAATTTAGCACAAAGTGCCTGAGAGTAGGTTTCGCCAACATCCGGTGAAGCCGAGGTGGGCCGAGGTGGCACCACCGGTACAGTGTTGTGTCATACAGAGTATAACAATAATAATAATAAGTAATATTCCCTTCTGTATCTTTATACTCGCATAATACCCTATGCATCACATATATATGTTGTATGTGTGTATATCATATATATATATATATATATATATATATATATATAGAGAGAGAGAGAGAGGAACCAAGCAGTCAGGGGTGCGTATTGAATTGGGTTTGTATAGGTAATGAGGTATTATAGACAAATATATGTTGGTGGTTTCGGTTATTTATATTCACATAATAAATTATAGTACAATATGTAGGTATATATGTTCAGCTTCTCACCAGATAACGACCATTGATTCATTGGAATTGTGGGGAAGATGGAGATCTGGTGTAAGGAAATAAAATATCCAACGGCTTGACCTAGATATTATTTAATACTTAAATGGCATGACAGCAAATGCACATGCGCATACAATATTGTGTCATTGCAAAATGGCGATGGACACCGATCAAACTATATTTTCGCGGGCAGAGTGAGGGAGCGTGGACAGATAAGTTAATGCGCATACAGACAGGTGGCGCCACAACCAGCCTGAGGTTGTCAGAGGATGGCAGTCGATGACTAATAATAATAAGACCACTACAGTAGATGACCGAGGAAAGAGAATAATATAGCTGGAATTGGATGCTTCTGATTAATTATACTCGTATCATCATCATCATCATCATGCTGTCGGTCACGATGCGACAAAGACTGCTTTCATTACTTGACTGCCGCTCTGCATTTAGCTCTCTGCTGTGAGAGTGATGTCCATGAACTATGCTTATATAATGCTCATGCATCACATATACATATGTACAGTAAAACCTCTCTAAATCGACTGACAATGCGACTGACTTTAAATGGTCCACTTAGGGAGGTGGTCAGTTTAGGGAGTTAAACAAAAATCATTTCAATGGTATTGTATGGACAATCGTTTGGGCACAAATAAAGTGATTGATATAGGGGAGTGGTCGATCTGTGGAGGTGGTCGGTTACAGAGGTATAGATATATATATTAAAAATACGCAAAACAGACATCACCAAAAAGGCACATCAACTGTTCTCAATTGCGCGCCAAAAAATATATTCCAGAAGCTGACATTCTTTGTGGAACTTGCTTCTGTTTGACATCACCGAACTAATTTTTATAAATAAATAACTAACTAAATAAAAGAAGAAGACCCAGAGACATTATTATTGGATGGAAATGTGTTAATGTAACTCCTAAATTCGGAGCATTATCCTCTTAGTTCTCCGAGTTCTGCCCGTGGTGCGTTGTGAGCTTTGTTATAAGAAATGCATGCTGGGATCAAGCTTATTATATGGCCAGAAGCGCAAGTCCATTTCACCACAATGCTAACTGCATGTAGTCTGTTTCCAAAGCGGAAAGTTTGTTTGATTTAATGATGCCTCTAGAGTACGTTGATTTTCGTATCATCGGCTATTGGACGTCAAACATAATGGCCATTCTGACATATTTGTTTTGAGGAAACCATGCTGCCGCCACATGGGCTACTCATTCCGATAAGCAGTAAGGGATCTTTTATATGCACTTTCCCACAGACAGGACAGCACATACCACAGCATTTAATGGACCAGTTGTGGATGACTGGTTGGAACGGAAAATAGCCCAAACTGCAAATGTGTCCACTGAACAGGATTCATAGGGTGACCCACACCTTCACAGGTGGACACGCTACCGCCTGAGCAACGTCCCACTCCCCGTCGTCTGTTTCCATTACCGTAACAGCAGACGACATTTAACCCACCAGGAGGAATCTGTCCGGGTGTAAAACAGCGGAGGATCATTGACTTCATTTTAGTTTTAACTGACGTAAACCGGCAGCAGACGATTTTCGGCAAAGAGCGGACGACATCATAAGTGCATGACATCGCATGCGCAGTGATCGATGGAAGTGACTACGTCAGCAGCGTTCGTTCCATGAGTCTTTCCCGCCCAAATGCGTGTCATTTCATGAACAGGTTTAACTGTTTGCCATTAAGGTTTTGAAAGGTCCACATGTTATTATTATTGTAAATTTGTAGTCCCGATGCACGACACCTAAATTTGCATTTACAGTGGCTTCTTTCTGAACAGCAGGGGGTAATAGACCCCACCCGTTAAGCTAGTGACATCTGTCGGAAGAATCTGGAACCACTCTAGTCGGGTACATTCCCCGACTGCCTATGATTTCACATGCTATATCTCCGTACAGAATGCTTAATAAAAATAATAAAATCCTTGATTATATTCAGTTTCATATTGCAACAGGCATCAAGCTCTTATCCTTGTAATATATATAACAAAAAAGACAACTATATTGTATTTTCCTTCTGGAATTTCACCGCCGCTCTCTTCACATGCATTACCCCTCACCAGTTAAGCTAGTGACATCTATCGGCAGAATCTGGAACCACTCTAGTTGGGTACTTTCCACCTTAACTGGCGGGGTCTATTCACTAAGGTGGAGGCACAGGTTGGGTTATATTCGTTCATTGATATAGAACAGTCAGAAGGGACACGGTCGTGGTTGTCAATCAGGGTACTGGGTTCGATCCTCAACAGTTCATTTTCCCCACCCCCACATTTCTCCGTGCTGGCTGGTTCGATTGTTGATTTTCGTAGGCCGGGTTCGAACCCTCAACCCTACCATTTGTACTTTGGATAAGAAATGTGGGTGGGCGGGTGGGTAAAGAAAGGCAGGGAGGTGTGTCGCTGATATCTCTTGAGTGTATTGTTTGGATGTCTTCGATTCCCCTACTGATAGTAAATATATTGTGCCACTGCTGCAATCGGACGCAGTGGCCGAATCGGTAGAGTACAGGCTTCCTGTGCGGAAGGTTGGGAGTTTGAATTCCATCCGAGTCAAGCCGATGACTTACAAAATTTATACTTGTCACTACCTAGCATGACACTCGACATTAATAGGATAGGACAAGGACTGGTTAGCTCAGTGTCAGTATAATGTGACTGAGTGGGATATCGGGTCATGGTGCCAGCAGCCTGATTTCCCAGTGGGAAAGCACTATAAAGTCGTCATGAGTGTGCATGGTCACAAGTAGGTACCCGTATTGATATAACCTTAGATGTTGCCAGGACATAAAGCTCCAACAACCAACCTCTGCAGGCCATTCGGGGATCCAAAGATGTATAGTATGATGGTCATGATACAAATTCTTCGACATCTGCTGTGGCGTCTACCGACGACATTTCCTTCCTGACCCCCCCCCCCTTTTTTTTATTTGTTGCTGTTTTTTTTTGCTTTTTTTGGTCCATTAGTTGTTTAAGCAGGGGAAATTTCAGTCATAGACGACTGGTCTTCCTCATTCCACTGCTGGTCGATAGAAAGCCCGAGCCTACACTTTTACCGACCCAAGGGATTTTTAACCTCCCACACCACATAGACATGGTATGAGAGCAACCGGCCTTTGATGATGCTGTAAGTTATACACAGTGGTGGAAATCCAAATTGGCAGAGCTGGGGGCACGGGGAATCGAACCACCGACCCTCAGATTAGGAGTCTGACCATATATGATGACAGAGACAGTCCAAATAAAAATGTAAAATTTAAGACCTAAATGCACTGGGATTGGTCCCACTGCTTCATTGGTCACAGCTGGTCCAGTGTGTTATTAACAACCCCACCCCAACAACATAATTCATAAACTCACATAACTAACTACATCAGAGTTACACTAGAATATTTCTAAAAAACTGACATTTATATACCGCTTGCCTAACTGCAACTGAACATTAAAACTTACTACAACTTTACCAACTGAATGCAGAAGATAACTTCTGCTTACATTCTAAATACTATGTAAATACTCACATTGATCTGACTAATATTGATCTAGTTATATGACACTACTGTTACCATATTGCTATGGAACTTTTGTGTTACAGAATTTCATTGTGTTACATTCTGCAAATTGTGTATTCAACAGTTATTGTATACTTTATTCTATATACCTTTTGTGTAAATAACCCTGAATTGAAAAATGGCTGGAAGACCAGTGCTTTGGCACTGACAAAATACTTATTCAGCAGAATAAACATATTTACAAAAGAAAAAAACCCATTGATGATCTTTCTTCATACTATCTTCTGCAAACATCTTGATCTCTGGTCTCAATGGGGCTATGGATAACTGGTGCGCTTAATTTCTTCGACATTGACTCATCTGTCGTAATATTAGTGTAACCCAAAGAAAATGGACAAATTTGGTTTTCCATGTTTGTTTCATCAAAGACAAAAGCTAATTCAATGGCGGCCATCTTGAAATCCAATATGGTGGCCATCTCACATAATTTCCGATTATTCCATGATACTCGCTGATATTCAAAACATGGGTAACGATGCTTGTAGATATGAATATATATTGGCTAAAATGGAATATTTTGGTGGCTATTTTTTATTTCAAGATAGCGACCGCCAGGAGGCACTATTTTTGGGGGTCCATTTTAATTTATCATCCTTCAGTATCATAGTACCACTATGGGATTGCTTGTTGTTTGTTTTACGTCCTAGCAACATCTTAGGTCATATCAGGACGGGCCCCTATGGGAAGTTTCATGCTTTCCCGAAGAAGTGCACAAGTCTAGCCAAAATCTACCCGCATAAGTGCATTGCCTGTATATGTATGTCATGGGGTGATGAAAATGGGAAATATTCCGCATGGAGCGGGACTCGAACCCACATCTCTTTGCATTCCAGGCCAGTGTGCTAACCATTACACCACCTATGCTCCCTGATATAACCATACTACCCATGCCTACCTGTCTATGCGGCTCCTTGCCTGAGAGGTCAGTGCAGACTACTACACTCGTCCCCCTGGAATTGTAAGTCTTATAATGCTTACAATTACATACATACAGACAATGCACTTCTTACATATACATACATACACATGGTAGGTTCAACAACTATACAGCACGTAGCTTGTACAGGATCATGGTCACAGCAACCAGTGTCATTGGGGTGATGCAAATGGGAAATATTGCGCCTAGAGTGAGACTCGAACCCACATCTCTTTGCATTCCGGGCTAGTGTGCTAACCATTACACCACCTAGGCTCCCTGATATCACCATACTACCCACACCTAGCTCTCTATGCGGCTCCTTGCCTGAGAGGTCAGTGCAGACCACTACACTTATATAATTGTAAGCATTACATGACTTATGGATGTAAACCATTTAAAAGACTTACAAGACTGGCGGGGAGATAAAAGACTCTGTTCAGAGGCGAATAACAACCGTATGTAAAAGTTGGAGAAAATGTGTCTCACTGTTGATCATCTTAGTTTGGCATCCCTACGTTATGTTGATTGAAATCCAATAGCGACAATCCGATTGTATATGTTTTCACACCATTTATAGTCTCCAGAGTGTTCAAATGACATAATATTGTCATGGGGGTGATGAACATGGGAAATATTGCGCCTAGAGTGGGACTCAAACCCACATCTCTTTGCATTCCGGGCCAGTGTGCTCACCATTACACCACCTAGGCTCCCTGATATCACCATACTACCCACGCCTACCTGTCTATGTGGTTACTTGCCTGAGAGCTCAGTGCAGACTACTACACTCGTCCCCCTAGAATTGTAAGTCTTTTAATGCTTACAATTACATACAGGCAATGCACTAACACATACATACACAGGGAAGGTTCAACAACCATACAGTGCATAGCTTGTACAGGATCATGGTCACGGCAACCAGTGTCATCAGGGTGATGAAAATTGGAAATATTGCGCCTATAGTGGGACTCAAACCCACATCTCTTTGCATTCCGGGCCAGTGTGCTAACCATTACACCACCTAGGCTCCCTGATATCAACACACTACCCACACCTACCTGTCTATGTGGTTACTTGCCTGAGAGGTCAGTGCAAACTACTACAATATTAAGGCATGATGACACAAAATCAGTTTGAAGTGATATAGTCCATGGAGTAAATCCACCATGTTTGAATGAACTGGTTGTACCACCTGACTACCTCAGCCAATGAAAATGACTGCCTAGATTGGATTATTTCCAGGAAGCTCTTAACTTCCTGCTAATAACCGCCACGTTGATATATGGGATCTGTCAATTAAAACTTTTAAGTTCATTTATCTACTGGAATTAATCTACTAATCAATTCAAAAGTTAAGGGTAAACATAACAAGGTATGTGAAGAATATAATTTTAGTTTTTTGATTAAGAATTTCTTTTCCCCACAATTTCTCCACTTTTTATATAGGGTTGTTCTTCACCCCTACTCAGGCGACTGTAGTAGGGGTGAATCTTTTATCTACCACTCACTCTGACAACCATTGAAGAAGGGACTACTGCTTTGGTGTTGATTGTGATTGTTTTACACCCTAGCAACATCTAAGGTCATATCAGGACGGGTACAGTGCACACTCATTGTGACTTAATAGTGCTGATCCACTTGGATACCAGGCCGCCGGAACCATGACCCAATATCCCATGCATTCACATTATCCTTATACTGAACTAACCAGTCCTTGTCCTATCCTATTAATGCCGAATGCCTGGCTAGGTAGAAACACGTATCAATTTTAAAAGTCATTGGTTTGAATCGGCTGGGATTCGATCTCCTGACCTGCCGCACGGGAAGCCTGCACTCTACTAATTCGGCCACCATGTTGGGTCCACTCCTTTGTAGTGGGGAGTGGAGAGCATGACTCTTCAGACTTAAACTTAAGCCGTGTTCACACACGGGCGTTAAGTCGCCTCAAGTAGTTTGCCTCCTATAGTTTGACTCACATTCGCCATGTGGATGCGACGCTAAGGCGGATTAGGGCTGATTCGCCTCAACTAGTTCGCCTCATCTAAACCGCGTCACGAGGTACCTTATATGAACCAAACTAGCTTAAGTCGGCCCATATTGCCTGTGTGGACAGTAGCGGTTTAGATGAGGCGGATTAAAGACGTCACAGTCGAGACCTGAGTTTGTTGACTTTCCGGTAAATTTGCTCTATGAAACTGCTAGCTGTGCACAGATATTTTTTTCATCATTTATTTTTAGGGTTTTCACTGCCCAGCAGAAGTTTTGACCGTTCCAAAACAATACGATTCAGTCGAAACAGATCTAGGTCGAACCTACACTCTCTCATGCCGACGTCGACTAACCGAAACTGGTGCTGGTTAGTATGGACTTGCTCATGCGCAGATATCGATTTCTGCCTTAAACTGCCCCGTGTGTGGACACGACACTAGTTCGCCTCATCTAGTTCGCCCTATCTAGTTCGGCCTAAAGTTGTGTGTGTGAACACGGCTTTAGAAGCTTATTGAGAATGTTTGACAGCACAATATGCAAATAAACAGCTGTCAGGTGAAAGTGGACGGGCGCCTGTCATTTTGGATGCCTTATCCAACGGTAGTGAATGATATACCTCAGTACACACCCGTCACGGGTAGATATGACTGAGCAGACATGTGCACTTCGGAATGAATTAATCACCACTCGCCACTTTGGCCAAATGAGTTGAGCGCCTACTTTCCCATCTGGCAGGTAGGTCCTGGGATTTGAACGCCCCGGCCGAGTCAAACGAATGACTTAAAAGATTTATGCTCGTCGCTAGCTATGTTGGCGCTCGCGATACAAGGATAAGACAACGAGTGATGGAATGAGGAAGCTCAATTGTCTGTGATTGAAATTCGCTATTGCTTAATTAACGAATGTAGAAAATAAACAAAGACATTAATCATATAAGCGGACATAATTATAAGAGCAAACTGCGAGCCAAATATTCTCACCTGCTTCTCCCCCACTAGCCCCCCCTTCCCCCTTCCCCCTTCCCCCTATCCCCCTCCCCTATACTCCCTCCCTCATACCCCCTCCTCACCCCCCCATCTCCTCCCCCTCCCCCCACGCGCACCGGACGCAGTGGCCGAATCGGTAAAGTGCAGGCCTCCCGTGCGGGAGATTTTGTTTGTTTGTTGTTTTACGTCCTAGCAACATCTAATGTCATATCAGGACGGATACCGACTTGTGACAGTACGCACTCATGGCGACTTTATAGTACTGTCCCACTGGGAAAAAAGGCCGCCAGCACCATGAACTGATATCGCACTCAGTCACATTACCCTGACACTGAGTCAAGCAGGCCCTGCCCTATCCTGTTTATGCCGAGCGCCAGGCTAGGAAGTGACAAGTACCAATTTTTAAGTCATTAGTTTGACTCGACCAGGGTTCGAATCCACGACCACATGATCTACCAGCACGGGAGACGGACGCTCTACCTCATTCGGCCATCCCGTCTGGTCCCGTGCGGGAGATAGGGATTTCGGTCGGTTGTCCAGTCAGACCAATGATTAAGAAAATTTATACTTGTCGCTTCCTACCCTGGCAAGCGACATTAAAAGGATAGGGCAAGGACTGGTTTGCTTAGTGTTAGGATAATGTGACTGAGTGTGATATCAGGTCATGGTGCTGGTGGCCTGATTTCCCAGTGGGTCAGCACTATAAAGTCACCATGAGTGTGCACTGTCACAAATCAGTACCCGTCCTGATATGACCTTAGATGTTGCCAGGATGTAAAATTCCAACAACCACCCCCCCCCCCCACACACACACACATACAGGATATGGTGCAAATTGTGAGTTCTTTTATTTGATGGTTTTATCTTCAGCTCGGTTTAATTTTTGATGGAATTTAATGGTGGTTTCTTAGTGACGTGCGCCCGTTACAGGCGTTTACATGGCGAACCAACAGGCTCGGGGGACAGGCACATTAAGCCAACACGCCAACTAACCCACCTAAAAACCAACCACAGAAAACCCCTAAAAAAAACCATAACCGACGACCCCCGATACAACCGCTCTATTCACACTCACAACGAAGCACATTCTAATTCAACTCGATAAGAGCTTTAATTTGATGCGCTATAATATGTGGAGTGACAAACAATTGGTCCCTGTGGAGATAAAGCAGAAATTGAAAAGTGGTCGACTTAGTGGGTTTGCCGCCATTTTCTACTTCAAAAGGCACTGGGCTCCCCATAATAGCCCCAGTGCCTTAAAGGCCACACCCTCAGCAGCTCCGGCCTCTTCGTGTTCTAAAAGCATTGGGGCGCTGAGTGTATACTAAGTAGCCTCATTAAAATGTATAAGATGGCAGCCAGTGTAAAAACACCGCATGAATCAGACATCAAGTACCTGATTAATTGCCTGTAGTCGCAATTTAACGTACGACATCGTTATTAGGAGCGATAGGTCTGGGTTTTTTATTATTTTAAAATTTGGATAAAATTAGGTGGTCAGAACAAAATTAAAATCAAACACGCACACACAAAAAAAAAGCAACAGACGCCCCCGACATGTTTAAACAAAATTATTTTAAAATCTGGATAGAATTAGGTGGTCAGAAGAAAATTAAAATGAAACTCAAAAACCAAAACACACAAAAAAAGCAAAAGACACCCCACACAAAAAGTTGATGCATTTTCTTAAGTTCAATTAATTATGCAAAAGAGGGGAGGCTGACTGAGGTGGGTGGGATTTCAAATGAAATTAGTCTTGCTTCATGATTATGATGAAACCATATTAACTCTCATTAGAGAGTTCTTGCGAGAAATATTATTCCACAAATAAATGTTGTTGGCCGTTAGTAATAATATGTAAAATAATATGTAGTGCAAATGCAATATAATATATTGTTTAAACCCACCAAATACACTGCGGTCGATCCCACTGCTTCACTGGTCATACATAGCTGGTCCATCATCATCATCATCACCATGAAAGCTGCCTGCAAAAGTGTTGAAGTGCTGCTGGCTTTTGTAAGTTACCAGCGGCACTCTCTCGGGGAGCAAATAAAGGTTTCACACTGGTAAGAACATGTACAGACAGGCACAAAAATATTTGTCCCTGCAGTGGCTGGTTGGGAGATGTTAGGAGTTCCATATATCAACCGCCCTTAATGCTGCCACAGTGACATGGTTTTCTGTTCAGGGTTTGCTCCCTTAGCCTTCGGTTCTGTCAAGAACTTGTACCACAAGGCAGTGGTTTACAACTCTGGGCCCGTATGCATGGAGCGGTGTTAGCGAGCCAAACCGCGGTTAGGGCGGGATTTGTGGTTTAGCGCCGAAAAGTTTATATGCATGGAGCAGTGTTAGGCCTAACACTGCACGTTTAAAGTCGAAGAATGTAAACCTACCCCCTAGCAGGTTTACAGCGGTGTTAGTGTTAAGTTACTGTCAGGATGGAGACCAAACTATTCAATGCTATCATATTTGACAGAATTAAATACGCAAAAAGTGAAATTTAATCAAATTAACCCTAAAAACGAAGTGATATTAACGCTGCCGCCGCATTGGCGGCGATATTAATATTGTCGAATCGACGAATTTAAAGTAAACAAATCGCAGACGTCGATATCCATACTGTCGCACATCGCCAAATCACCGTCGCCGGATCGCCAGTAACAAGCGCGCTGGTTCCCAGTGGGTAGAGAAGGCAATATATTAGGCCCAACCAGGTGCTCGCCGGAAACAGGCTCAGAGAAATTTCCATAATGAATAAATTAATTCACATATAGCTAACACACACCGTTTAGGCCACCATGCATACGGCTTGACATAGTTCTTGACGCTGCCGATAACCAGTGGTAGCTACCCTGTGTTAGACGGTTAATACCACACGCCGCTAACACTGCTCCATGGATATCGGCCCAGGACGGCAGGGCGGTCAAACTCCCTGAGGTATTGCAATACCTGCAATACCTGCACAGCTCGTCCAATGTGTTACTAACAATCCCACCCTAAAAACAGGACTCATAATTCATATTACTGACAAGTGATTAACAATACTAAAACAGCAACCTGCAACTAACAAACTCACATAACTAACCACGATGGGGTAACACGAGAATATTCCTATCGAACCGACAGTGAAATACACATCGTCTAACTCCAACTGACCATGGACTTGTACACAGCTGATACTTCATTTATAAAATGTATAATACTTTTAGTACGCAGTTACTACTACAGCTGATACTTCATTTATAAAATGTATAATACTTTTAGTAACAAACAGGATTTGCATACAGTCACTATTACGACTGATAGTAGTTTCATTTATGTATTAAGGAATTGTACTGTATGGCTGGAAGACCAGTGCTCTGGCGCTGACAAAAGATATTATTCGATGAATAAATACTTGAACACCCCAAAATAAATGTCCCACATTAAAACTTATTACAACTTTACCAAATGAATATAGAAGATATCTTCTACTTATATTCTAAATGCCATGAAAATACTCACTTCGATCTGTCTAAAGCGGCTGTAACACCTCGCCGGATTGAGCAACGGACAGAATTGTCTAGTCCGGTGGTGATACGTATCAAAATGTATTAAAATGTGTCAAAGTGTTGCGACATCGGGTCTACGAATGGACATGAAACGCACATGAAACGCACATGAAACGTTCATCAAACGGACATGAACGGATAGCCAACGGACGAAACAAAATCAAACCGGACAAGAACCGTGGACATCAGTCCGGCAGCATCCGTTATTAGTTTTGTGCATGATCAATACTTGTACGGACACAAACCGGACATTGTTCGTTTTCTGTCCGTTTCCCCCAATCCAGTGTTGTGTGGGAGAGCCTTAATGTTGATGTAGTCATGTGACACTGGTGTTTCATATTACCATGGAAGATCAGCCTTAGCGGAAGGCATGCCTTCCTACATGTTTGTGGATGAATTTAACAAACTCAAATCAAATTAGTCCAAATTCACAAACCTCTATTTAAATGCCGATTGCACCTTGGATTCCCCGGTTAAGTAAAGCCCAAGTCACACCTACCCGCACTAGCCCAGATTTTTAGCCGGACCACCCCCGGACCATTCCCCCGGACTGTCCCGGACAGCCCCGGATAAAATCGTTATTTTTGCCTAGCTCTCACACCTACCCGGATGAGTCACAGACTAGAAGCCCAAATCACCCAGGATGAGCACCGGACAACCCACGGACTACCCGGATGAGCCCCGGACAACCCCCGGACAAGCCCCCGGACAACCCCTGGATGATAGCCTGAAATGCGGGACTCATCCTGAGGTAGTCCGTGAGTAATAGGTGGTCATTCATGGCTATCCGTGGCGATCGTGGTTAATCCGTGGTCATCCGGCCTGTCCGGGTCTTATCCGGGCAGTCCGGGAGTGGTCTCTGGGTCTGTCGGGGCTAGTCTGGGCTAAGCCGTGGCTAAAACGTGGCTCTTCCGGTTTAAAAATGATCCGGACTGACCCGGACGGGACACAGACTACCCCCGGACAACACCCGGACCACCCCTGGATTACACCGGGATGATTCTGGATCGACCCCGGATTGCACTATTCTTCGGATGGCCCCAGATGTTTTAAACATTTTGAAACATCCGGGGCTGACTGCGGATGATGCCGGATCACCAAGGACCAGCCACGGATCACCAAGGATCACCAAGGACCAGCCATGGATGAGCCACGGATCATGCCGGATCACGATGGACCATGCCGGGTTATAGTCCGGGGCTCGTCCGGCCCCTGATCCGGTTATGTCTGACCTAGGTTTAAGTGCTGCTTAATTTTTCTTTCCTTGTTTTTGGTAAATAAATTTATTATTTCTGACATTTAGTGGTTTTCCTCCAGCACTGGGACATGAGTCTTTCGGCCATCGTACATTCATGGTGATTTACAGAAATTAGAGATGTTTGTTTGATATTGTTTTACGTCCTAGCAAAATCTAAGGTCATGTCAGGATAGGTACCGAATGGCGACAGTGCGAAGTTATGGTTACTTTACAGTGCTGCCCCATTGGGAAACCAGACAACCAACACTATGACCGGATATCTCACACAGTCACATTATCCTGATAATGAGCTAACCAATCCTTGTCCTATCATAATAATGCCGAGCGTCTGGCTAGGAAGCAACAAGTATCAATTTGGAAGTCATTAGTTTGACTCGACCAGAGTTCGAATCCCACAATCTACCAAAACGGTAGACAGACGCTGAACTCATTCTGCCACCCCATCTGGTCAGTGTTAATGAAGATACAAAGTACTAATGAGACTTCCAAAACTATTGATACTTCCAAGTGTTAAGGACATTTCTAAATATCCATGCACTCATGAGACTTCCATGTACTAATGAGACTCCCAAATATTACCATGACATCCAAATACTAATGAGACTTCCAAGGACTAATGAGACTTTTTAGTATTAATGAGACTTCTAAGTACTATCGAGACGTCAAAACTACTAAGACTTCTGAGAACAAACAAGACTTCTAGTACTAATGAGACTTCCAAGTGCTAACAAGACTTCCAAGTACTAACAAGGCTTCCAAATACTAAGAAGACTTCCAAGTACTAGCAAGGCTTCCAAGTACTAAGAAGACTTCCAAGTACTAACAATACATCCATGTACTAACAAAACTTCCAAGTACTAACAAGACTTCCAAGTACTAACAAAACTACCAAGTACTAACAAGACATCCATGTACTACCAAGACTTCCAAGTACTAACAAGACTTCCAAGTACTAACAAGACATCCATATACTAACAAGACTTCCAAGTACTAACAATACATCCATGTACTACCAAGACTTCCAAGTACTAACAAGACATCCATGTACTACCAAGACTTCCAAGTACTAACAAGACTTCCAAGTACTAACAAGACATCCATGTACTACCAAGACTTCCAAGTACTAACAAGACTTCCAAGTACTAACAATACATCCATGTACTAACAAGACTTCCAAGTACTAATAAGACTTCCATGTACTAACAAGACTTCCAAGTACTAACAAGACATCCAAGTACTAACAAGACTTCCAAGTATTAACAAGACATCCATGAACTAACAAGACTTCCAAGCACTAACAAGACCTCCAAGTACTAACAAGACATCCATATACTAACAAGACTTCCAAGCACTAACAAGACCTCCAAGTACTAACAAGACATCCATGTACTAACAAGACTTCCAAGCACTAACAAGACTTCCAAGTACTAACAAGACTTCCAAGTACTAACAAGACATCCAAGAACAAACAAGACTTCTAATAATAATGAGACTTCCAAGCACTAACAAGACTTCCAAGTACTAACAAGACTTCCAAGTACTAACAAGACTTCCAAGTACTACCAAGACATCCATGTACTAACAAGACTTCCAAGTACTAACAAGACTTCCAAATATTAACACGACATCCAAGAACAAACAAGACTTCTAGTTCTAGTACTAATGAGTCTTCCAAGCACTAACAAGACTTCCAAGTACTAACAAGACTTCCAAGAACTAACAATACATCCATGTACTAACAAGACTTCCAAGTACTAACAATACTTCCACGTACTAACACGACATCCAAGAACAAACAAGACTTCTAATACTAATGAGCCTTCCAAGCACTAACAATACTTCCAAGTACTAACAAGACATCCAAGTACTAACAACACATCCAAGTACTAACAAGACATCCAAGTACTAACAAGACATCCAAGTACTGATGATATGACTAAGCACTAATCATAATTCCAAGAACTACCGAGACATGCAAGTACTAATGAGAATTCCAAGTACTAATGAGAATTCCAAGCACTAATGAGAATTCCAAGTACTAATGAGAATTCCAAGTACTAATGAGAATTCCAAGCACTAATGAGAATTCCAAGTACTAATGAGAATTCCAAGCACTAATGAAAATTCCAAGTACTAATGAGAATTCCAAGTACTGATGAGAATTCCAAGTACTAATGAGAATTTCAAGCACTAATGAGAATTCCAAGTACTGATGAGAATTCCAAGTACTAATGAGAATTCCAAGTACTAATGAGAATTCCAAGCACTAATGAGAATTCCAAGTACTAATGAGAATTCCAAGTACTTACTTACAAGACAACCAATTACTAACAAGACTTCCAAATACTAACGCGAATTATAAGTACTAATGATAGTCAATTCTTTTATTTTAACTCTCTGCAAGGTATGTTTACAATAAACTGAGGGGATACAATAAATGCATACAAATTCCTTGCAGACAGAAAGGATCCCAGAAAAGCGATGCTTAGTTCCAAGTACTAATGGTAATTCCAAGTACTAATGAGATGACCAAGTCTTACACGCTCTCATTGTATCTGTCTCACAATTTTAATTATTTTTCCATTATAATCACGAGTGTTAGGACTTATTGTCATTTTAATGGGATTTCCTCAGTTCTTTATCTGGGTTAAATGTAATGTGAGTTGACAAATTGCACCACAAATTAGAGGAAAAGCAGCTGATTCCACATTCAGATTGTTCATAATAATTCTCCATCGCATCCTCTCCCCTCACTTCTGTTGAAGTACACAAAAAGCAAAGCTGTCATTTTGCAACAAACTAATTAACAGATGGGATGGCTGAATGAGTTGAGCGTCCGCTTCCATGTTGGGAGATCGTGGGATTGTCTGTTCGAATCCTGGTCGAGTCAAACTGATGACTTAATAATTGATACTTGTCGCTACCTAGCCTGGTGCTCGGCATTATTAGTGACATGGGGGTGGTGAAAATTGGAAATATTGCGTCTAGAGCGGGACTAAAACCCACATCTCTTTGCATTCCGGGCCTGTGTGCTAACCATTACACCACCTAGGCTTCCTGATATCAACACACTACCCACACCTACCTGTCTATGTGGTTACTTGCCTGAGAGGTCAGTGCAGACCACTACACTCGTCCCCCTGGAATTGTAAGTCTTTTAATGCTTACAATTACATAGATACAAGCAATGCGCTAACACATACATACACAAGGTAGGTTCAACAACTATACAGTGCATAGCTTCTACAGGATCCTGGTCATGGCACCAGTGTTGTGGGGGTGATGAAAATGGGAAATATTGCACCTAGAGTGGGACTCGAACCCACATCTCTTTGCATTCTGGGCCAGTGTGCTAACCATTACACCACCTAGGCTCCCTGATATCAACACACTACCCATGCCTACCTGTTAATGTGGTTACTTGCCTGAGAGGTCAGTGCAGACCACTCACTACATTAGGATAGGGCAAGGAGCAGTGGAATGAGGAAGACCAATCGTCCACGATTGAAATTTCCCCATCTTAATCAATTAAGGTACCACAACAACAGATCTGGCAACTTGATTTTAACTTTATTCTTTACGGTGTATTAGTAATAGTATTATACCCAAGTCACACTATGCTTGTGACCACTTTTTGTTGTTGTTTTTTTTGGTCCATTAGTTGTTTAAGCAGGGGAAATTTCACTCATAGACGACTGGTCTTCCTCATTCCACTGCTGGTCGATAGAAACGAGCCTACACTTTTACCGACCAAAGGGATTTTTAACCTCCCACACCACATAGACATGGTATGAGAGCAACCGGCCTTTGATGACGCTGTAAGTTATACACAGCGGTGGAAATCCAAATTGGCAGACCTGGGGGCACGGGGAATCGAAAAAAGTCAGACACTCTAACCACTCCGCCACAGAGTACGCGACCAAAAAAAATGGAAGGTCGCAAAACAGTTGTATGTGGTTTCAATGTGGTCACAAAGTGGTGCTCAGTGGTTGCGGACCTCAGTGCAACCATTTTGGTCACAAGGAGGTTGCAACAGCTGCACCAAAGACCTCCTTGCGACCAAAATGATCGCCTGGGGGTCACCGACCATTTTCATAGATTGGCAACCAGTCAGCAACCAATGGGTTTTTTTGGTCGCAAAGTGGTCATGAGTGGTCCCAAGCGCTAATGTGACTGGTGCTTTAGTGAAATAGTCACATTAAAGAAATATAAAAAATATTGAGCATATAAACGCGAAGTGGTGGCCTAGGCGGTAGAATGCAAACTTCCTGTGTGGAAGGATGGGAGTTCGAATCCGAGACAGAGTCAAACCAATGACCTACAAAATACTTGTTAGTGTTACTATCTAGCCAGGCGCTTGGCATTACCAGGATAGGGCAAGGACTGGTTGGCTCAGTATCAGGATAATGTGACCGAGTGGGATATCGGGTCATGGTGCTGGTGGCCTGATTTCCCAGTGGGGCAGCACTATAAAGTTGCCATGAGTGCACACTGTCACAGGTCAGTGCCTGTCCTGATATGACCTTAGATGTTGCCAGGATGTAAAACTCCAACCACCAACTAACCAATCCGACTGGTGACACCCAGTAATATCCTTGCTTTGGTTCCCCAAAGCATCAGTAAACATCAATCTGTTGATTGGCGACAAAACCAGTGACATATCCCTGTCTGTTGTCTTGTAGTGACGCGCTGGCCACAAGCTTCATTAACTGCGCGACGAGTTTCCTGTCAGGATTCGTCATCTTCTCCGTTCTCGGCTACATGGCGGAGAAAACCAACAAGCCGCTCAGCGAAGTCGCCACACAAGGTTAGCGCCATCTTGTCAACTTACGTAACCTCATGGTTTTCATTGTCTCCGACTTTATTATTAATACGGTAAAACCTCTCTAACCGACTGACCACCCCCACATATCGACCATTCCTCTATATTGATTGCTTTATTTGGGTCCCAAACGATCGCCCATACAATAACATTGTAAGGATAAAAAAACTCCCTAAGCCGACCACCTCCGTAAATGGACCATTTAAAGTCGGTCCCATGGTCAGTCGATTTAGAGGTTTGATTGTATTCGCATAATTCATTATATATCATATATATGAAGAGTTCAGGCGCAAACCCATGTAAAAACCAATCAAAAAATGTAGTTTAAATAACAGATTTTTACTTGAACATAATTTTACTTCTCACTAATTCCACTTTTCATATGATCACACAGCAATGAACAAAAAAGAAGGAATATACATAAATTAACTCTTTGAAGGTTTGATCCCGATGTTGATCTCCAGTTTTAGATTGGCGTTTACATGGTTTTGCGCCTGAACTCTTCATATATAATAGCTGTATGGTTCAAATTCTTCAGTGCAAATTAACATGGGAGCACGTCCGTTAGGGACAGAGGAGGCTAGTGGCCGCGCCACTGGTAGTAATGTGGTTGTAGGATGAACAATATTGGGAAACAAGTATCTCAATAATAACAATAATAATAGAATTGCCTTCCACACCTTTATACTTGCATAATGCTTATATATATAACATATACAGTATATATATATATATAATTATTTTCTGCAAGATGGAAGGAAGGACAAACAAGGTGGGTGGTGTGATATATGCGTAATAGACGTATAGCTAGGTGGCTAATATATGTTAACGAGATGCAGAGTTTGAGACAAAGGATTATGCTAATGAGATGATGTCATGGAAAGTTTAGCCGGCGGGTTGAGCGAGCCCTTGGCCGTGAATAAACCATTCAGTATCCAGAAGTCAAAGTGTTCAGACGTTGTACTTTCACAGGTGGGATGGAAAACTGTATTATCTGGCAAGAGGTAAGTGCATTGCAGCGAGTGGTACAGGCTTGAGGCAGAGCCAGGTATGGAGGAAGACGCCAGGTGGCAGCACCAGGCGAGGCAGAAGAGAAGGCCTGACCAGTCACTTAAGTAGATGAGTGTCATTACTTGGTGTAGTGTCAGTTGATATGAACTGAGGACATTTCATAGATAATTGGTTTCTGGGTAATTATACTCGTATAATTTCTTATACAGTATGTATTTGTTGTTTCCGGATGTGGCTTCGACCCGCAGGTCCCGGGCTAGTGTTCGTGGTTTACCCGGAAGCCATCGCCACACTGCCCGGCTCAACCTTCTGGTCTCTCATCTTCTTTATGATGCTCCTCACGCTCGGCCTCGACAGTTCGGTAAGTACCTGTAATGCCAAATACAAAATATAAACAATTGGTGATCGTCCCCGCCCATGTCTAAAATATCGCCCACCCCTGGATTTTTGATATTTTATATAAAAATTGTTAAAGCTGTTAAAAATGCATCGGGCTAACACTACAGCGATTCAACTTTTGTATCAATTTTTAACTCATTGGTTTGGCTCGGTCAGTGTTCCAACCCAGGATTTCGAATTCCATGACCTACCAGAACGGTAGGCGGATACTCAACTCATTTGGCCATTGCGTCTAGCTACATATTACATCTACATCAACAATAACAAATAAAAATCGTTAGCGATCGTTATTAGGATATAGGGGAGTTGTCCATCTGTGCAGGTGGTCGGTTGTAGAGGTTTTACTGTACATATATATGTATATAACTATATATATAAGAATAGAACAAAAATTCAAAGCCAAGAGGGCTAAAAAAAACAACTAACATAGGCTACTAAACATACCAACAGATCTATCTGCTACTGAAATGCAGACAATCAAATAACTTATCAGCAGCTACTGCTTGGTAAGACAACACCAACACTACAGCTGGCCAGCATTGAAAACAAGCCTGGATACCCGGGCTTACATGCTATGGACAGTATAAATACAGCCTAAATTTAAAAAAAGATTAAACATTTAAAAAAATTTTTTTTTATACCAATAACACTATATATATTGAGGTTGTTTGGTATTTAATATATATATATATATATATATATATATATATACATAGTAAAACCTCTCTGACCGACCGCCTCCATATATCGACCACTCCCCTCTATCGATCGCTTGACTTAGGTCCCAACAATACCATTATAATATAACCATATTCTAACTCCATAAACCGACCTCCTCCCTAAATGGACCACTTAAAGTCGGCCCCCAAGGTCGGTCAATTTAGAGGCTTACTGTATATATACAGTAAATATACAGCCATATACAGTAAAAACCTCTTTAAATCTACCGACCATGGGACCGACTTTAAATGGTCCATTTAGGGAGTTGGTCGGTTTAGGGAGTTGACAAAAAATTGTTTGGGCGATCGTTTAGGACCCAAATAAAGCGATCGATATAGGTGAGTGATCCATCTGTGGAGGCGGTTGGTTAGAGAGGTTCTAAGGATATATATATATATATATGTATATATATATATTTATGCCAATAACAATATATATATGAGGTTGCTTGGTATTAATATATATATAAACAATTATATATATCCTTGATTTTAACCAGACGGGATGGCCGAATGAGTTAGAGCGTCCGTCTCCCGTGTTGGTAGATCATGGGATCGTGGGTTCGAATCCTGGTTGAGTCAAACCAATGACTTAAAAATTGATACTTGTCGCTTCCTAGCCAGGCGCTCGGCATTATTAGGATAGGGCAAGGAGCAGTGGAATGAGGAAGGCCAGTCGTCTGAGACTGAAATTTCCCCTGCTTAAAAAACTAATATACCCCCCCCAAATATATATATATAAATTAATATATATATATATATGTTTTTTTATGGGAAAAAAACTCAAGATACAAAGTTAAATAAAGGACAATTAACTTCTTCAGTTCGGCGGCTCCGAGGCAATCATCACCGCCCTCAGTGACGAGTATCCGATCATCAAGAAGCACCGCGAGATCTTCGTAGGCCTGCTCTTCCTCCTGTACTTCATCATCGGACTCGGCAGCTGCTCGCAGGTAGGTCAAACTAGGTCACTTCCGGTTTGTAGCGTCACGCCATATCCGGGTCATTATCACTAAGACGTCCGAAGCACCAGCACAGTGATTTAATAATAACTGGACAAGATGGGATGACCGAATGAGTTGAGGGTCCGTCTCCCGCTTTGGTAGATCGTGGGATTCCTAACCCTGGTCGAGTCTAAGCAATGACTTAAAAATTGATACTTGTCACTTCCTAGAAACGTGCTCGGCATTATTTGGATAGGTCAAGGACTGGTTGGCTCAGTGTCAGGATAATTCACCAAGGCGGAGAGAGTATAGATGCCTTTCAATGTTTGTAAACATTGTGTATGCGCGCGCAGCTCGGCTGCAGAACGAAGGCACACTGCCACTGAGTTTGCCCGTACGCGCAGTGTAAAACGTTTATTTTATTCAAAATTAATAGAAATGCAGAAGCCTAGGAATCTAATATAATCTATTCATTAAATATGTTTTCTATATGTGTACCAAGCGGTTTGGCTCTAGGTGGTGTCTTTTTTAGAGATATTTCACTTTTTCTGTAAAAAGATTGCTCACGGCCATTGACAATGCACTGAGTTTGCCGGTACGCGCAGTACAAAACATTTATTTGATTAAAAATTAATAGAAATCCAGAACCCTAACCTTATGAATTTAATAATCTGTTTGTTAAGCATGTTATCTGTTTGTGTGCGAAGCGGTTTGTTTCTAGGTAGTGTGGTTTTAGAGATATTTCACTTTTTCTGTATGAAGATTGCTTACGACCATTGACAATGCACTGAGTTTGCTGACTAGCCAGCAAAGGGTAAACACTGCATTGATTTGTGCTGCAGCAATGCTATGTCTATGCAGAGCATTTATTTTAGCAAAATTAATTTAAAAGCTTTCACTGAGTCAATTAAAAATATATTAATGCGCGATTGAAGAGGAAGATCTGAAGTATTTAATTTAACTGAAGGGCAATTTTCTCTGAAAGTATTAAAAACAAAATAATAGTGAAAGTTGGGATATTCTGAGCTCATAGCCACTGAGTTTGCAGTGACCGGATGTTGTCCTGCAGCCAAGCAGCGTGCGCACTGACCTTCTGACGTCATATGAAATTGGTCAATGTGGGCATAGTGGTTTTTTTTATTTCGTGCATGATATAGAGAAGGGCTTATGGCCAAATGAGCATTATGTAACAATGAGCATTTCGTAACATCAGTCAATCAGTTTAATGTCATCAAAGGTCAATATCCAAGGTCAAGTTCAAGGTTCAGAAATGTCAAGGTCAGGTGGGCGGGGCTCGAACCCTCAACCCTACCCATCACATGTCTTCCCAGTGGTGTGGGTGGGTGGCGGAAGAAAGGGTAGCTGTTCTCGTGTCGGGCGGTTAGGTGGTTGCGTGGTTTGAACCTGGCGGGGTTCGGTCACGTGACTGTTTTGGCGGGAAATTAGACTCCCAAGAGGATGGAGCCGCTAGTTTGGGGTGGCCGCTAGTTTGGGGTGGATCCGCCATGCGGGGTGGGGGTGCCGGGCCAGTGGATATTAATTCCAGGGTGCCCCTTAGATGGCGCCACCGTAGCCATTCGTGTTGGCCCCGCCTCCACCCCATGAATTATACATGTTAGGACTAACATGTACAATGTGACTGAGTGTGATATCAGGTCATGGTGCTGGCGGCCTGATTTCCCAGTAGGGCAGCACTCACTATAAAGTCAACACTATAAGTGCGCACTGTCACAAGTCGGTACCCATCCTGATATGACCTTAAATGTTGCCAGGATCTAAAACTCAAACAACCAACCAACCATAGTGATAGCTTTATTTTCATATTGTATTCAACAAAGGAATTAAGTGAAATTGATACTTTTTTTTGCTGCAGATGCACATGCCCAAATCGTGTTAAATATTCACATTTGTTTTGGGTCCGTTTAAAAGTCACCCACATTTCCGGTGTGCATACGCAAATGTTGCCAACATGGAGGTACTGAGAATCCTTGAAGTTTTGCGTTGCGGGCATGGAACCCGAGTGATGGGAGCAGCGAGGTTGCTAGGGGGTTCCAGGGGCATCCCCCTCCCCAGATTCTTTGAAAAAAAATTAGCTTTAAAATTGGCTATTTGAGGGCATTTTCAAGGGGGTTATTCTTATGGACTGATATTTTAGCATATTAATAACATGATCTTTACTTGTATTAAATAAAAAGTACTATGTAGTACCGGATTTGAATTTCAAAAATGAAAAATATAACAAAACTTTCTTTATTTCAATAATGTCGGTGCCTTTGTGTGAAATTCATGGAATTTTGGGGTCGATCCATGACTCGTGAGGTGACTGATCAGAACCTTCAATTTATGTGACTCTCACGGGAATTTCGTGAGAGTTGGCAACACTGAAAGTGAAATGCGCCAGGTTCCAACTCCAGTCCCACCTCAGGGGCCAGCGAACACTTAACTCAGAAGACCTGTATTCTCATCGATCCCTCCGCCACACCGGGCAAACAACAGACCCTTGTTTCAGAAAGTAGTGCCTCATTCAGATATGCAAATGAGGCTCCTTGTACGTGCGCACTGCCACTTCCTGGAGGCAATTGATCAGTTTTGATTGGCTGACACTCGATGGCCTTGCAAGTTTGCTGAACGCCAGGAAACTTGAGCCTGAGTCCTGCCTATATTTACTCTAGTAGGAATACATTGGACTTGATGCAGACGGCATAACTAATTATAACTATATTTAGGACTATAATTATGTAAATAACTATAAGTATGTTTATGTCTAGGACTGTATCTATGACAATATCCATAAATATATCTATGATAATATTTATAGCTATAACTATAAATGTCCGTGTTGGTTCAAATCTATATACTTATATATAACAATATATAACTAGATATAACTAGATATGATTAGATATGACTAGATATAACTATATATAACTATATATAACTATATATAACTATATATAACTAGATATGACTAGATATAACTATATATAACTATATATAACTAGATATAACTAGATATAACTAGATATGACTAGATATGACTAGATATAACTGGATATAACTAGATATGACTAGATATGCTTAGATATGACTAGATATGACTAGATATAACTCGAATTAACTAGATATAAAACTGGCTATGGTGGAGAAAAGGAAAGGAGAGTTGAAGCGAGGAGTGGGTGAGAACCTTCCAGTTTTATTTTGCAATGAAGGCCCATGGCCCGGCAAAAGAAATAGCCCTACCTATACAAAGCTAAAAATGCGTGTAATACGAAGCAAAGCGACAGCGCTAGTGACTGAGAGCAGCGATGGCGCAGTAGTAGCGCAGCACAATAGCAGCTATGGAGTGAATATATCAGGCGATAGGAATAATAATAATATAAATATTAAAATAAGGTAGGTAGAACCCCGCATATTTATATATATATAATAAATTATATTTTACATAAAACTGGCTCTGGTGGAGAAAAGGAAAGGAGAGTCGAAGTGAGGAGTGGGTGGGAACCTTCCAGTTTTATTTTGCAATGAAGGCCCATGGCCGGGCAAAAGAAATAACCAAAATGGCCCCCAATGAGAGCCCCTCCAACCATTAATCGTTAAACTCAAGCTGGGCCAGGGATGAGGAAACCCTCAGGTCATTCATTATACGCACCTGCAATGGTGTTTTCAAGTAAGCATAGACTGTTTCCCTGGCCCAGTCGCCCCTCAGCTTAATCTCTTCAATTGTCGCACCACAAGTAGCCAAATAAGTCATACCACCACGGCGGAGGGAATGCGAAGTAAAATCGAACTCCCCAAGGCCATCAATATTAGTAAATAGTTTTAGCATAGACTAATAAGCCGAATAAGACATAGGAGTGGAACCGACATCAGCTGGCAGCCTAAAGGCCATATCGCCTGGCCCAGCCGGTATCTCATTAAAATGCTTCCGTGTCCAGAAGACCGCACAAAGGGTGAGGTTGCAACACTTGGCGACATGTATCTCGAGAATTCGCTCACTAAATTGGATGGTTTTACAATTTTTAACACAAACCACCATCCTCCAATAAAAAAACGTAAAATCTGATCTCCTCAATGTCGCATCAGAGGCTGTAACCTGACTCTTCCTAAGCAATGCACGGAATGACAGAAACACGGCTGCCCGCCAAGACGTGTGCCCAGAGTTGAGGGTCAAACCCTCAAAGATCTTATGCAACATGTTGGGAAGGAGAGGAGGGGTCCTCCTTGGGGTATCACCCTTTGCACGCCTTATACCCTTTAATGTTGTGGCCACATAGTATTCAGAGTGAGCAATTGCAGGGGCACCATTCTGTTTTAAGTAAAAATTTGAGCCTGACAAATAATTTAAGATGGACCTATAGGAAAGATCCCTAGTCAACCAGGTTGCATACAAGGCAACCCACTTAGAGGAACATGGGAGAGGGGCCCTGTGTTCCCCCACTTGATCGATAAACTGTAGGTAACACTTAATTTGGACGTTTCTCGCCGACCAGGAATTAGGGGCGTAAAATCCCCGTTCATAGAGGCGCTGCTCCCCCGTTAAGTCCTCCCGTCCTGGAACAAAGCAAAAAGGGGGCATAAAAAATACTTCTGCAGCCCATCCTCCAACCCTCATTTACAGTGGCGATCCTGACAGCACTCCTCTTATCAGCCAACCTACTTAATGCATCACAAGTTATATTCCTAGAGGTATTAATATAACATGAGCTAAAGACAAAGTTTTCTTCAATCGCGAACCAAAAAAGTCGCCTCAAGTAGGACATTATAACGTTGGATCACAAGCGGCCTGTATTAGGGCTGCCTGAACCACAGTACTGTCAGTCACAAATATGATCGAGGAGCCCACGCATCCATGGGCCCATCGTCCCACCACCTCTCATGCGGCGGCCATCTCCTTAATATTAATATGAGCGGCACCCAGGCCCTTATCAGGTGAAACATGATGGTGGCCCGCATAACCACCCAGGACCTCATCATCCCTCTCATTATAAGAACCTGCAAGCCAATCATCACCGTGGGTGGCTCCCATCCCCCAACTCGAGGCATGACTATATACAGACTGAACTGCGGTGAACTTCCCTCGCATAGCGGCCTTCCCGTTAAAGCAAACTGCAAACTTTTCCCACCAGTCAATGTCTAGTCTGAAACCTGTGCTCAGCCTAGCAAAGTAATATGGTTCGTGTACAGAAGCGATCAGGCTATAAATTCCGCGACAAAAGGTGCGGGCACCCCTGATAACCTTTGCGCAATGGGCTAGTATGACACCCAATCTTTCAAGGTTTTCTCCTAGCTTTCTTACAGCTGTGAAAATTGGCGAGGACTCCATAGAGTTTTTAAAGTTTATCAGCCGGTAAGGTCAACTCCAGCTCGACTGTATCAATATCCATCCCCAAAAATCCCATCTTCTGCTCTGGTGACTGCAGTTTCTTAAAATTCAAGAAAAACCCTAATCTACGTAGGATTGCTACTACTTTAAGTTGATGAGTGGCTGACTCCTCCCTTGATGAGCCTACAACACAAAAGTCATCAAGATAATTGATGACTCTCTCCGCCCCCTCACACCCAGCACACCTAACATTGAAGTTAGAGATTTTTGTAAAAATGAAAGGGCTCGAGGTCAGGCTCATGGATAGGTTGTTATCAACCATATAAATATCTTTTTTAACCTTCGAAACCCCATTTAATCCCTTGGTCGGTTCGGTCATCAGGGTGTATTTGTACTGCCCTATAGGCATCTTTTATGTTGATGGACGAGAGAAAATCCCCCTCCACGAGGACATCAATGACACTATCAACACTCAGATACCTAAATTTCTGAGCTACATCACCTGTTGCTGTGTTTACAGGCGGGCCACAAGGTTTACTACAGTCGACCATAAGTCGACCCCCCACCCCCATCTTTTAGGAACAACAAACATCGAGTGTACACATTGGGGAATGCAGTCGGTAATAGATATTATACCCTGATCGAGTTCGCCCTTCAACTTATCTTCAATCAGGTCCCGCTCCCATTTGGACAAGCATTTACTGTTATTACTCTCATAAGTTTGGTTAAATTTACAAACAACTACTCTAAAACCAAAAACTATACCACACAGTAAATAGGAAGCATCAGCATCCACCTCGCCCATGAGAAATAACTCTGAAAAGAAATGACATGGTTTCAGCTGACACGCAAACATTTGACACAATACCAGCTACAAAGAACACGAGAGGAATGCGAACCAGAGATGCTGCTCCAGAACCAACTACACCAAAGAAGAAGACTCGAGGACACCCCAAGTCGGTGGCAATCCCATTTACTTTTGGAACTGCCACAAATACTCGTTCTAGCCGAACCCAGGAGGGGTGCGAGAAACAGGCAAATGGCCCTGACGCTGACAAGCCCGCCAAGCCACAAGACACAAACCAGGCAAGGATATCACCTTCAGCCAGATGTGCTTGACAAAACTGCAAATAAGATTGCGACTAATATGATTGCAGGGGCAGAATACAACCAATGTTGTGTGCTACGATGACTCCCTCACCGTGACCTTGTGACTAACCTGGGATTCGTAGTAATACTTTGCCTCTCATCCCAGGTTACACCACCAACACCACTAGCGACTACTAAAACAATCGAAACAAGACTATTCCCTGTATCTGCTCATGACAAAGCAGCTGACGTAGGACTAACCATAGTACTCACATGACTACAACACCAGATACCCAATCTCGCTGAAGGCTTCAATGCAAGAATCGATGACATTCATCGAAAGACCGAAAATCAACGAAAATCACGGTCAGTTACACTACACCATATACGACATATGTTGACACCTTGTGTGTCAATGTCCGATGACAGCAGTACGGACGACAAATGTTGGAAACACTCATGGGCCCCTGCACACCACCGCTCCCCACTTGATCACACAAGTGCAAAGTACTACGACGATAACCAAACAACCTAAACACCATCATCGAAAGAATCATGAATTTGAGCCAGCTCTATGCTGCACAACACAGCACAACATTGTGGTAAGACACAAACCAGGCAAGGATATCGCCCTCAGCCACATGTGCTTGACAAAACTGCAAATAAAATGGCGACTAATACGGTTGCAGGGGCAGAATACAACCAACGTTGTGTGCTATGAGGACTCCCGCACCGTGACCTTGTAACTAACCTGGGATTTGTAGTAATACTTTGCGTCTCATCCCAGGTTACTCCACCAACACCATGAGCGACTACTAAAACAATCGAAACAAGACTATTCCCTGTATCTGGAGGAATAAAACAACACAGACACGTGAATACCTGTGATACTTGAAGACACATCAAGCTGATCCCGCCATAACTACACAATACCATCTGATGTCTTATCTTACGTCTCTGTGGCCACAAATCCCCATCCATGGTCATGAAATACATAAGCGGAACCCAAACCTGGGTTTTCTCACTCGGAGGATCAACTTAACCTATTGACAAACTCATGGCTAAGGACATAACTCTCACGAAACTGGGCTTTAACATATGGCATGGCTTCATACATGTCCAGGACACAGCTACTTCTTGATGTATCAGCCTTCATAACGATGGATGGCCTTCCCCTCCAACCCCGAGCCCTGCTCGATGCACTATGATTTCCCCTGTCCATGGTGGGCCACCCGGCACCAGGTGCCATCAGTCTGCACAGCCTTTGAAGGGGTGCACAAACCCATGCCAAACTCGGGTCATCCTTGACGCCATAAAACACCTCGGCAACTGACTTCAGATGCGGTATCCGCCTATATACCACGGCTGCCACCTCAGCTCCCAGAACGCTGGCATCAATCTTTGGTTGAGCATCTGGAAGCCTCATACATCAAACTGACTCTAATCTACAACCTGTAGCTCTGACAACAAGAATAAATGCCACTGTATCCTACATCGGTGGCCCAGCTTTCATCACCACCGATGCCTTACCATTCCATCCGAGGGCATTGATTGACACCCTGAGGCTTGCTCTAGCCATGAAGGGGCACCCGGCACCAGGTGCTATCACTCTGCACAGCCTTCGCCGGGGTGGGGCCCAAGCCTGTGCTCTACTGGGCTCCACGATTGATGACATTAAAGAACTTGGTCAGTGGACCTCTGAGCTGGTACACACATACATGCCACAAGACTCTATATCCTCGGCTACCAGAACTTTAGCTAAAGATTTTGGTCAAGTTCTGTAAGCCTCAAATTACCTTCAAAGACTCAATCATCTCTTGAGACATGATATGTAACATTAAGAAACTACGGTAACAAAGTCCAATATATAATACGTCAGTCTTGTGTCTTTCAATTGTACATGTTACGAGAACATGAATACTTGAATACACACGAACGATGTCTTCCTTTCGATACAAAGAAGCATTTCTATTAATACATTGTCTCGCCACTGTCTAGACAGGCGCGACGCTTAGCGTCGTATTTAAATAACGGACTAGCACACCTTTCGAGAAGGGTCCACAGCGACGAAAGAATGAAAAAAAGCTGCCCACTGGGTAATATTGAGCATACCCTTGCAGGATGAGTTTCCCATTCTGTAAGTAGTGATATTGTGTGATTTAAACAGAAATCAATGTAGATAAATTTCAAATATACTTCAAACAATTTAATCTGTGCAAAAGATACATAAATATGTGATAATGTCTGAACAATAAACTAGTCAAATAATATTTGACTAGACTGCTAGCTCTGTGGAGGTCTAGCCTGGTCCCCTGGCATTCATTTGCTCAGGCAGAGGCACAGGAGTTTTGATCTATTATCACTCAGTTTCCAACCTGGTCCCCTAGCCTTTGTACCGGAAACAAGTTTAAACAAGCTCAAACGAGTTCAACCGAGGCTAGTTGGGTCGCACCGTGGCTGGTTGGGTGGCTCCGTAGAGCGCTGAATATGCTTATGCACCTTTCAGCTCACTTCGACCTCGGCTGCGGTTCCACCACCACCTATACTATGGGATCCTTTGTTTACCATCCCTCAATTATATAATACATTCACAGGAAATTGCCCATACCATAATAATACAAATTTTCAGCAAGGACTGCAAGCGCTCACCAGCGGCCTAATCACCCGTGTCGCGGATCGCGCCGGCTCCAGTCCATGTGGGATGCAGTAACATGAGCAGATGAGCGGAACAACATACACTACACTAGGAACTCTAGACATACCTAGATCTAAACCGAGTTCTCTCTAGATCTAGACGTAGAAATACCCATACCTAAACATAAGAAATGTCAACAAGAAGGTGCTTTTAAAAATCAATATATATATATTTATATAATTTATTGTGCGGATATAAATAATGGTAACACCTTAATGTTTTCTCTCTAACCATCTTAACCTCGATGATATTCACTGTCGAACTGGCATTCTCTCCTTCCCGCCTCCTCCACTCCATCAGCCAACGGTCATTTTGCTCACTTTCAAGTCTTTCTTCTCGTTTTGCGAACAAACTATATATATATAATCCAATCGAGGTGTACTAATGAATGTTTATTAAATATACCAGTATCTAAATTAGCCGAAGCCTGGACAGTGTACAGATGACAGGTGAAAAAGCTGCAAGCCTTCATGATGCGACATCTGCGTTCGATCTTGAGGATAACCTGGAAGAACAAAGTGACAAAAAAGGAAATACTCGATCGGACAGGACTGTCCTCTATGGAAGATCTTCTGATCAGAAAGAACCTCCAGTGGACTGGACACGTGATGAGGATGTCAACAGACAGGATACCAAAGCAGATCCTCTATTCTTAATTGTCTTCTGGTCAGAGAAAGACAGAATGCCCTCGTCTCCAGTTCAGGGATCCTATCAAGAGAAGCCTAACATTGAGAAACAATAGGACCGACCCATGGACATCACTCTCACATCAGAGAGCTAAATGGAGAGCGGCGGTTAAGTAATGAAAGCAGTCTTTGTCGCATTGCAACTGACAGCATGATGATGATCTGAATTAAATAAGTAAGATCAAGTCTGGGTGAGTGATTTGGTTGAGGAAAATGTGATCCTTTCATCGGACTATGCGGCTTTAACCCCAGCTGGCATATTTGTGTTAATGCAGTGTCGATTGCCAGACACCATATTCTGAACAATAGGGCCATCGATCTGCGGGACTGACACCACAAACCCATCGCCAATATCGATCTCAGCAGTGGATAGTTCTGGTCCAAATGTGGTACTATGATTTCCGATCGATTACCACTGATTACCGACAGGGGTTCAACTGGAAGTGTCAGCGCCCGGGCTAAGTATTATTACACTATCAGGGCCAGATGAAGGTACCGGCAACTTGGGAAGTCACCAGGGGTGCCACGTGCTAGGGGGCGCCACCTCAGTGTTAAATTAAATTAAGAAATTATACTTGTAATGACGGCAAAGTTCAGCTTGCCCAGGGCGCCAGCAGCCCTGGGGCTGGTTATGCTAACTATCACCATGCTAGTCGAACATAACTTACCCCGCCATAATTTTCTTCTTATTTCTTTTCTGATATTTCACTCTTTACCTATAATTCATATTGACGCTTTGCTCTGTGTATACTTATAATGGTGTTGTTTAACTGTGTTGGGTCCCTCAATCTGATCTGCAGTTATTCTCAAATATATCAAATTAAAATGGAAACATGAATGGGACAAGCCTCCAAACAATAAGTTGCGTAACATCACTCCATCTAAGTAAGAACATCTATGACATGATGCCAGATGTTGATAGAACCAAATGGTCCTCACTCGATGACGTATTGACCACTCTTGGCTGACTCATGCATTTTGACTCATGGGTGGAATTACTCCCTGAGTGCATTGGCTGTCAGTGCCCACTAATGGTGCTGTCACATTATGACGCTTCTCGCCAACGCGCGTCGACGTATGTGATATTGTGGCGCAATGTCGGGATACGTCAGGAAGCGTTACACATGCGTTAGGTGTGTTGGTATTCGTTGATGGACGGCGATGGTCAACGAGGATCGGCGGCACACATTAGGGGATCGGCAAAGTTTTGTGCTTGCACAAAACTTTCGACGTGCGATGACGCGCAGGTGCCAACATTATGGGGACGTTGGACGCACTGGAATAACATTATGCGAACATTATGCACGCACCACGTGCACGTGAGGGTCGTTCCCACACGTTGCGCCAAACTGTTGCTTTGTTTGTCTGTTGTTGTTTTATGTCCTAGCAACATCTAAGGTGATATAAGGATGGCGCGCCAAACTTTTTTTTTTTCCCCTCACAACGTCGGCCGCACGCTACCAATATGTTGTGCTGACGCTGAAAAGTTTGATGTCTCTCGACGATTAAAAGTGATTTTGCGCATTTGCGGCGCGCCGGCAACAAGCATCGTAATGTGACAGCACCATAACACTCAGTCACATTCTGCTCAAGTGTGCAGATTTCAAGGCCTTGGTTCAACACTGTTTTTATATAAATTGTATGCGAGACCTCTTTACCGATGTAATCCACAACCGAATCTAAGAGTTTGGAAGTCAATTAGTTAATTAGGCAATCATTTAGTTCGACAGTTTTATTTATCCAATTGGTGGCTCACTTTATTAGTTACTCAGTTTATTAGTTAATTAGTCAATTAGTTGGTCACTTTATTAGTTAATTAATCAATTAGTTGGTAATTTTATTTGGCTATTAGTTAGTCAGATTAGTTTGCTATTTAGTCAATTAGTTAGACAATTAATTTAGATATTAATTAGTGGATCACTAAATTACTCAGTACGTATCACGTTCAATTAACTAGTTAGCCAATTAGTCAATAAGTTCCATGGTCAAACATCTAGTTAGTCAATTAGTTTGCTTATTAGTTAATAACTTAAATAGGAAATCAATTAGTGAATAAGTTAGTTAATCAGTTAGTTAGTAACCAAATAATGTACTCTCATGCACATTAAGCTATCCATCGATTCACGAAGGGCCGTCACACGTCGATTAATGTTCATTTACGTGTAGTTCGGTTATTTCACACCAGGTGGCGCCACCAAACCCGTTTGCCTTTCTCCCCGCAGGGCGGCGCCTACATCGTGACGCTGATGGACCACTACGCGGCCGGATACTCCATCCTGTTCGCCGTCTTCTTCGAGGCCATAGCCGTCTCCTGGTTGTACGGTGAGGGTTAACTTACAGGTTGACTTACAGATTAACTTACAGATTAACATACAGATTAACTTACAGATTAACGTACATGTTGACTTACAGATTAACTTACAGATTATCTTACAGGTTGACTTACAGATTAACTTACAGATTATCTTACAGATTGACTTACACGTTACAGATTGATTACAGATTAACTTACAGATTAACTTACAGGTTGACTTACAGATTAACTTATATATTATCTTACAGATTGACTTACACGTTACATATTGATTACAAATTAATTTACAGATTAACTTACAGATTAGCTTACAGATTAACTTACATATTAACCTACAGATTAACTTACAGATTAAATTACAGATTGATTACAGATTGACTTACCGGTTGACTTACAGATTGACTTACAAATTGACTTACAGATTAACTTACAGATTAACTTACAGATTCACTTACATATTAGCTTACAGGTTAACTTACAGGTGTACTTACAGATTGACTTACAGATTGATGTTCATATTAACTTACTGATTAACTTACCGATTAACTTACATATTAACTTACAGATTGACTTACATATTAACTTACATATTGACTTACATATTAACTTACATATTAACTTACAGATTAACTTGCAGATTAACTTACAGAACAACATAGATATTCACTTACATATTAACTTACAGATTAACTTACAGAACAACATACATATTAACTTACAGATTAACTTACATCTTATCTTACAGATTAACTTACAGCTTACCTTACAGAATAACTTACAGATTAATTAACAGATTAACTTACAGATTAACGTACAGATTGACTTACATATCATCTTCTGGCTGATCTAGGCACTATTAGGCCTTTAGTGCCAGCTCATTTTGGTAAAAAAAAAAAAATATTGCATACATATTGGAGGTGGACAGAGCCCTGAAGTCATATAATTGTGAGTGTTCTCTCCAATGTCTATCCAGCCTTCTCTCAAATGCTTCTACCGTTGGTGCTTCAACCTGATATACTCCATGAGCGAAAGTGGCCCAAATTCATTATACTATGAGCGTGTATATATATGCCAAACACCATTTTTTCCTTATATAAAATTTGGCCTTGTTAATAATAACCGCCGTCCTTCGAATGAGGTAAGGGCTCCAATCTCGTGACGTGTGAGGTGGCGGGTTCGAGGATGGAGGGTGGTGGGTTTATAGTTCTGGAGCCATGGACGCTCAACCCTACCCGTCTGTGCATTGGTTCTGTTGTGTTGGTGGGTGGGTTTATTTTGGATAGAGTCTATGTCCGAACCTTGAATGTTCGAGTTCAGACGGCAAGTGGCCATATGCATTTGTCAGTCTTTGTTGTCTTCTGTGTCCATAAGATGGCGCCACAGGCAGTGTGTGATGGTTGCTCTATGAATGGTACTTGGGAGGCCATCGATTGGTCTTGGCGGTGGAGTGTGCATCGCTTGTGTGTAATTAGTGTGAGGTGGCGCCAAGATTGGGGCGGGGGGCCGTGGTTAAGTGTCTAGGAGTGGTTTTTGCCATCGGTCTCTGCCCCCATCAATTATCCGCGTTGCAAATAACGTGAACAATCCTATGAAGTATCACATTATCTATAGACAAAAAACGCCCATTTACTTCAATTTGCACCTGCATATCCAACTTTGACACGAGTGTAACAGTTTATTTGGAAACTTGTAAACATTGTTCAGAGTGATTCTGGTTATAAACAAAATATAGAAAGGTTAAGCGTAAGCTATTACAATGTCACGGTTCTTTTATGAGAAGGGAAATTAAATTAGTAGTGAGGTAAAATACTCGGTACGTAAAAATCTCCCTGGGCTGTGGATGCCTTGGTGGCCACAGCCCGAGGTAAAATACACTCATATAATGCACTCATTAAAGTTTCATCGTCCGAAAAAAACATCAAATTTTCTCAAGTAAAACACTTACATATCCAACTTAGATAGTGGTGCACTTATTAAATATTTAGTGATACAATGAAGCACATACTAAGTTAATTTAATCAAATATATTACTGCTAAAGCCTATGAGGTCAGAGTTTGTCAATCATTCCAAAATTAATTTGGCATGTTTATACTTCAAATATACTTCAAAGTTAGTGATTTTAAAGCAGAGGTCCTTTAAACTAAATTAAGGTCAATTATCATGACCTCCCTAGTCTATTCATCTAAGACAACTACATAATCTCAAAACCATCGGACTATGCAACTTTATCCTCTGACGCCACCAGGGACCTCCGCCCCCCCCCCCCCCCCATAATGAAACAAAGCAAAACAAAATGAAACTTTGAAAGCAGACACCTGCCAATACAAACCGATACAAACCAAATACAGAACCTTGTTAACCACCCACATATACAGAAACATCAAATTTTCTCAAGTAAAACACTTACATATCCAACTTAGATAGTGGTGCGCTTATTAAATATTTAGTGATACAATGAAGCACATACTAAGTTAATTTAATCAAATATATTACTGCTAAAGCCTATGGGGTCAGAGTTTGTCAATCATTCCAAAATTAATTTGGCATGTTTATACTTCAAATATACTTTTATATATGAAGTATAAACATGGCCTTATTCATATTAAGTTAGTTTATCAAATGCTAACAAACACAAATCAAACCAACAACAAAACAAGAACACCAAACAACTGCAAACTACAAACCCCAACACACAGACATAATAAACCAAAAAAAGCACATTAGCAATGAGAAATGATTACAATATCAAGTACCTAGTCACTTGAGACTGGCAAGAATGGTGACTGATGCTGCACATAATGCAGCATGACTCACGCACACCCACTGTACACAATGTCCTGTGCTGCACAGAAACAGCACAGGATACTCTCCCAAACCATGTGTAAAATTCCAGAGTGCATGTAAAACGGCTGGAAGACCAGTGCTCCGGCGCTTATAATATACTAGTTCAGATGAATAAACACTTTTTTTTTTTTTTTTTTGGTCCATTAGTTGTTTAAGCAGGGGAAATTTCAGTCATAGAGGTCTGGTCTTCCTCATCCCACTGCTGGTCGATAGAAAGCCCGAGCCTACACTTTTACCGACCCAAGGGACTTTTAACCTCCCACACCACATAGACATGGTATGAGAGCAACCAGCCTTTGATGACGCTCTAAGTTATACACAGCGGTGGAAACCCGAATTGGCAGAGCTGGGGGCACGGGGAATCGAACCGCCGACCCTCAGATTAGGAGTCTGACCTAGAAAAAAGTCAGACACTCTAACCACTCTGCCACAGCCAACGCCACAACACGCTTGTGAAAATAAAACCCCAAAAACATTTATTTGTGCCACTGACATCAGACGGCAGGTTTGTAGCGGGACTCCTCTATGTTATAGCCTAACTTCTCCGGAGATCATGCTGCACAATGCGTTAGTTCTTGCCACCACTCCTACTAGATAACTGGGCTGGTCGGTGCTAGAAATCGTCTATTGTCGCTGTGTCCGCAGGTGTTGACCGTTTCTCGGACGACATCAAGTCGATGCTGGGCTTCAGACCTGGCGTCTACTGGAGGGTGTGCTGGAGGTACATCGGACCAGTGTTCATCTTGGTGAGTCTATCACACTGCATCATCTGTGCACTGCCAGTTTGATCAATATTACTAGCGTTAACCTGTGATGTACATGGGTTAAAGCAAGGCTCCGCATCCATCCCTGAACAAATATTGTGTTGAGCTGTCATTATATATGTATTCATGGTCTCTGACTATATTCAGAGACCATGTATATATCTATGTTCACTGCTATATTCCGGACTCGCTGACGGTCCCATTTCAATACAGTGCTGCCATCTGGTGGAATCCATCTGAACAATTATACAGCAAACCATATCGGTGGCACTGTTTAATGGCAGAGTTGACAACACTCGCGGTTACATGACTCAAAATGGATGCCACTCTTGTTGAAGTAACCAAAGTTAGTAAAAAAACCATAAAAATTAATATGAAATATGTACAGTAGGCACAAAAACATGCTATTGACAACTGATACATGGCGAAGGATCAGTGGAGTATGATGGTGTGCGTTGGCAGCGTCAAATACCGTGAGGTAACAGTGAATTTCAATTAGTAATTTATGACCAACAATCTCAGAATATTGCAGCAACTTAAAACCATCGGACTATGCAACTTTAATATTCGAAATGAACTGCATATCATTGTACCTATAACGTCTGCATTGTTATCCCCGCCCACCCCTCCTCCCCCTCACCACGACCACGACCACCACGACCACCACCGCTGCCGACCCGCGTTGCGTCTGTCTCGCGCAGTGCATCATGGTCTTTGGCTTCGTCTCGTGGCGCCCTCTGACGTACGAGAACTACACTTACCCCTGGTGGGGGAATCTCATCGGGTGGGCCATCGCCATGTCGTCAGTGCTCTGTATTCCCGGCGTCGCCATCTTCAAGATGGCCACCACACCCGGCACCTTCAAACAGGTCCACCTACTTACCTACTTACCTACTTACCTACTTACCTACCTACCTACCTACCTACTTACCTACTAACCTACTTACCTACTTACACACTTACATATTTACTTACCTACTTGCCTACATACATCAACATGTTCAAGATGGCCAACAATGCCAGCACCTTCAAACAGGTCCGCCTACTTACCTACTTACCTACTTACCTACTAACCTACTTACCTACTAACCTACTTACCTACTTACACACTTACATATTTACTTACCTACTTCCCTACATACATCAACATGTTCAAGATGGCCACCACAGCCAACACCTTCAAACAGGTCAGACTACTTACCTACTTACCTACTTACCTACTTACCTACTTACCTACCTACCTACCTACCTACTTACCTACTTACACACTTACCTACTTACACACTTACATACTTACTTATCTACTTGCCTACATACATCTACATGTTCAAGATGGCCACCACAGTGGCACCTTCAAACAGGTCAGCCTACTTACTTACTTACCTACTTACCTACTTACCTACCTAGATCTACACATTCAAGCTGGCCACCACAGCCAGCGCCTTCAAACAGGTCAGCCTACTTACTTATCTACTTACCTACTTACTTACCTACTTACTTACCTACTTACCTACATCTCACATTCAAGCTGGCCACCAGAGTGGGTACCTTAAAACAGGTCAGCCTACTTACCTACTTACCTACTTACCTACTTACTTACCTACTCACCTAAATACATCTACATGTACAAGATGGCCACCACAGAGGGTACCCTCAAACAGGTTAGCCTACTTACCTACGTACCTACTTACCTACCTACTTACCTACCTACTTACCTACCTACTCACCTACAACTACACGTTCAAGCTCCACCACAGCGGCACCTTCAAATAGGTCAGCCTCCTTACTTACTTACCTACTTATCTACATTATGCATTCAAAGCTGGACACCACAATGGATACCTTCAAACAGGTCAGCCTACGTGCCTACTTACTTACTTACCTACTTACTTACTTACCTACCTACCTACCTGCCTATTTACTCAGTATCTACTGCCTACCAGTGACCCTCATTTGGTGACCTTCCCACTTTTATTTCCTCCACACGAATCACCATCAGGCCCGTGTTCGTAGTTCTGTCCGATGCCACCAGGTGGAGACTCAAACTGTTACAGCTTGTTTGCTTGCAGACCGGGTGGCGTTTGCAAAGGCAAGTCTGCGCTGAGCTCAGCTTCTGAGATTTGACACCAGACGGCGTACTAGTGACATCGGGTTGTCGGTTGGTTGTTGGAGTTTTACGTCCTGGCAACATCTAAGGTCATATAAGGAGGGGTACCGACTTGCGACAGTGAACACTCATGGCAACTTCATAGTGCTGCCCCACCGGGAAATCAGGCTGCCATGAGTGCGCACTGTCACAAGTCGGTACCCGTCCTGATATGACCTTAGATGTTTCTAGGACGTAAAACAAGAAACAAACAACAAACAAATTGTCAGTGCTAATGCACTGGTCTTCCAGCCCTAATGACAATTGCCACAACACACTACGCAAAGCTACAACAATATAGATAGACAATTACAAGAGAATAAGTTGGTTACTTGTTGGAGTTTTACGTCCTGGCAATACCTCAGGTCATATCAGGACGGGTACCGACTTGTGACAGTGCACACTCATGGCGACTTTATAATGCTGCCCCATTGGTAAATCAGGTCACTGGCACCATGACTCAATATCCCACTCAGTCCCATTATCCTGACACTGAGCTAACCAGTCCTTACCCCATCCTATTAATGCCGAGTGCCAGACTAGGAAGTGACAAGCATCAATTTTAAAGTCATTGGTTTAACTTTACTGGGAACCAAACTCCCTACCTTCCACACACGAAGCCCTCGCTCTACTGATTAGGCCACCGCACGCGGTACATGACAATAAAGGCCCTGTCACACATCACCGGATTGGGGAAATGGAAAGAAACTGAACAAAGTCCGTTGATATCAAGCAAAGTCCAGTTTGTGTCCATACAAGTTTTGAACATGCACAAAATTTGGAATGGATGCCACCGGATTGACGTCTACATTTCTTGTCCAGTTTGAGTCCGTTTAGTCTGCTTACCGTCCGTTGGCTATCCGTTCATGTCCGTTTCATGTCTGTTTTCATGTCCGTTTCATGTCCGTTCGTCCAGCAGCCTTTGACTCGATATCACAACATTTTGACACATTTTAATACATTTTGATTCTTATCACGCCCGAATACCACCGGACTAGACAATTCTGTCCGTTGCTCAATCCGGCATAGTGTGACAGACACTTATGCAACGTGTCAATATGAATAATGATTAAAGAACGAGATAAGAGCAAAAAGAAGCCTTAGTGGGAGGTAACTATGTTAAACTAGCATGGTAAAGCGCCTGTAACACCTTACCAGACTGAGTACCTGACACCACCGGACAAAGAATTGTCTAGTCCGGTGCTCTCCGGTACACAAATTGTATCAAAATGTATCGAAATGAAGCGTAATTGGTTCAATTGCCTCCAGACAACCAGACAAGTACTGTACATGTACCATACGTGTACCGGACGAGAACCGGATGAGAACCGGACGAGAACCAGACACATAATGGATGGGTACTGGACATGTACAGGATAAAATGGACAAACCGGACACCAACGGATGGGTACCGGACATGTATGGATGGGTACCGGATAGGTACCAGACACAAAGCAGACAGGTCAGTCCGGTGGTGTCCGGTAGAAGTTTTGTGCATGTTCAAAACTTGTACCGGACACCGCCAGACACCACCGGACACCGCCGGATGGGTAGCGGACATGTACCGGACATCGCCGTACAGTACCGGACAGTGTCCGGTTCTCGTCCAGTTCCCCAGTCCGGTAAGGTATGACTGGGCCTTAAGGGTTAGTAAGGGGGAATAACTGCTTATCTTTCTAGAGGTGACATACTTGTTGAAAAGGTAATGGTGGAACGTAAGGTGGGTCTTTGTAGTTGAACTGATCTTAACGGTATACAGCTATTCAGTTATGCCCCCTGCTAATCCTTACCACACTTGTTGAGCATAATTACATGCCCTTATACATCACCACCACCATCGTCGTCATCATCGTCATAATCATCATCATCGTCATTGGGGTTGGAAGACCAGTGCATCAACACTGACATGTTATTCAGAAAAATAAAACCACTATTATTATTATTATTACCGACCCACCCAAGTGGAGGGGCTAATGAGTATACTATGGGTATACGTAAACAATACCCATAGTCATAGAGAGGGAAAATGAATTCATCAGAATCGAGAAACCGGAAACAGCTGTTTCTGCGGAATTGATATAAACTGGTCCCAGTGCCTTCTCCCATGTTTTACCTATCAGATTCACCAGAAACGAGAACCAGGTACCAGCCGGGTATAAGTGTCAGTACTGCTGAAACTGGTTCTGTGTCAATCTGTGTTTATAGATTGTGTCCACTGGTGACTAGTGTGACACAAAGAGTAATCAAGCTGGTTCCCTGTTCCACCTTGAATACTGAAAAACACTGGAGAATGCACTGGAACCAGTATATATTTTTCTTTGATAATTATTAAAGTGTTCTTAAATGGATTAATATATGCTTCTTTTAATCTATTACCAACAAATTCAGCACTTTGTTAAAAAAACGAATGAGTAAATTAAGTACAACCTGCTTGAACACCAGTGGAAACAAATATGCAACATGTGTGTGTGTGTGTGAGTGGGGAGGCCGGTTCTAAGTATTGCTTATTGATAGCGACCAACCCAGGGGGGGGGGGGGCTAATGACTAACATGATCGAGTGGCGAAAGCATCCCCCCAGAGGCAGAGGGGGGGGGGGGGCGAGGTGTACGCTGCCCCCCCCCCCCCCCCCATAAGATGGGGAGGGGGGCTGGAAGGAGCCACTATAGAGGGAGTGCACATGACGTCATGACTCAGCAGTCAGCGGTCAGCGGCTAGCCATCTTGGATTATGAGCACCCTCCCTAGCCATGGTGTGAATGCATGTAGATGTAGTAAATCGAGTTTTCTTGTGTTATGGGAGGTTCTGGGCAGTTTACATCCAATGTGTTTACTTACAGCACTTTAGCAACAACTTCTGAGGCCAAACTGCTCAAAACACTGACAAATAAACAAACAAATCAGTAAATAAGCACAGTATAGGCAGTTGCAAGGCTAATGTATGTAATCCAATATGGCCTCCGAAAGTTGTCTTGTGACGTCATTACACACCCTCTATAGAGCTTATTACCCGCGATAACGAGGTTTTTCACTATCCACATATACATAGAAAGGAAAAGTGATTTCAGCAGAATTCAGGAACCGGAAACAGCTGTTTATGCGGAATTGAATTTTGCAGAAAATAGACATATATTAATTACCAATGTGTGCTGGGATGGGGGGGGGGGGTCGGTCCTAAGCATTGCTTATTCATATTCATATTATTAACGCAAGTCCCTTTCCATTGACAGATTGAGGCAGACCCTCTTTTGTTAGAATAACGCCATGCTGAATGGCTATCTATAGAACAATCCCAGCGGGCTTGCAATTTTAATTTAAAAAAAACTCATTTCCGGTTTGACCCATTTCAGCGCCTGCGCATCCTGACGACGGCCTGGCGGGACCAGGAGAAGGTTCTCGTTATCATGAGCAACAATGGAAACCTCCCGACGCAGCCGCAGGCCGTCTGAGCCAACCCACTTCCGGTCTATTTACCTACTTAGCAGACTGCGGCGTTGAGCATGCGCGACGCACCCGGAAACAAGCAGAAGAAGACGACAATGGTTTTCTACAATTTCCACTCGTCATAGGAGCCTCTGCAGCTCCCTCCGCCTCTTCCCCCTCCCCACTTCTATTCACGTTGTTGCCACCTCTGAGATATGCCCACCCACGCTCCCTTCCACCTCCACCCACCTTCCCACCCACCCTCCCACCCTCCCACCCACCCACCCGACCACCCCTCCCACCCACCCTCCGACCACCACCCCACCCTCCCTACCCACCCACCTCCCACCCACCCTCTCCACTTCACCCCTCCCACCCTCCCTCTCACCACCCCTCCCACCCACCCTCCCTCCCACCCACTCTCCCACCCACCCTCCCACCCACCTTCCCACCCACCCACCCTCCCACCCACCTATTATGCACATATATATCGCAAACACATACCAGATACAGACCATATCCATCTGGTCACATTTTCTACATACATAACAAACACTTAAGGCCCTGTCACATTATGATGCATCTCGCCAGCGCATCGCCAATGCGTAAAATCACTCCTTTACGTTGAGAAGCGTCAACATTATCGGCGTGGGGGGCAAAGTTGGACGTATACATATCATATACACAGTGTATGGCCAACTTACGACAAACGTATGGCTAACGTACCCCCCGGCGAAAAATGCTCGAATTACACTCACGGTACGTTCACAGAACACCGGTGAACGTTATATACGTTATTCGATCACCAGAACTATGCGTCATACGTTACATACGTCAAGACATGCTGGAGAAATGCTAAACGTATGTTAGATGTATGTTAGGCGTAAATTATCCATATGTTGTCTGTACGCAGACGGTACGTTCCCACTGCCTTTAAAGTAGGTCAACATAGTGCAACATAGTGAACAATGTTTGACTAATGTACGTCTAATGTACATCGACATATGCCTAACGCATACATAACGTACGGCGGATGTAAAATTCACACATTGTCGAACGTCGTCGAATGTCGAAAGTTTTGCGCATGCATAAAACTTTGCTGACCCGTGACGTGCGACGCCGTATCTCGAAGAATGTCAATGTACATTGACATGTACCAAAGAGCGCCTAACGCATGCATAACAACGTTTCCCGATGTAACGGCAAAAAATCACATATGTCGACGTACGTTTGCGCGATGCGTCGTAATGTGACAGCACCATTACCAGCTACAAGCTATATCCCATGTGATATATATATATATATATTTATATATATATATATATATATATATATATATATAACAAACACATACCAGCTACAGGCCATACCCGATCTGAGATATATGTATATATTTCCATATGTGTATATATATATATATACCAGACACATACCAAATATATATATATATATAATATATACCAAACACATACCAGCTACAGGTCATATCCCGTCTGCTAACACCTGGAGTATCGATATATATGTATATACATATAATATACATATATATATATATATCAAACACATCAGCTACAGGTCATATCCGCTTAGCCTGGCGCGCATGCTCAACGCGTTATATTTCCATTAGCAAGATATGAGTGTGGAGGGGGAAGGTTGATTTTTATGGACTCACTCCCCAATCCCCCCCCCCCCCCCCCCCCCCTCCCCCACCACACCAAGCGGCGGGAATATACCTTGCCACATTTGGATACTCCTGTCTCCTAGATACGTGATGACAATGGGCCACTCCTATAAATAGTCGCGAATATCTTGAAAGCCATGCGTGGGTGGCACGTGGCAGCAATGATTCACGGGCGTGTGGCATGTCGGGAAATAATGTGAGTTATTTAAAGTTGCTTAGTCCGATGGTTTTGAGTTTCTGTCATTTTTCTGAAATATATATATTAAATTGATTGTTATAATCTACCTTGCTTTAGTTTGAATTGACTTATCCTTAAATGGCTAAGTTTTGAGATATTTGAAGTGTAAACAGTTCAAATTAGTTTTGGCAAGCACGCCAAAACTCTGACACCATAGGCTTCTGCAGTAACAGGTTCGATTTAATTGGCTCAGTATTCCCTTCTTTATGGTGACAAATACTTAAAAAGTGCATTGGTATCTAAATTAGATATGTAGATTCAAATCTAGATAATTGTTTTGGTTTTGAAAATTCGAAGCTTTCAGCTAAGATTCCTTACACGCGGTATGCGGTATGCGGCATGTGGCATGTGGTATGCGGTATGCGGTATGCGGTATGCGGTATGCGGTATGCGAAATGGTTGGGTCCTTTCACCCACACCCACACACATAGTGTCAGGATTCTCTAACACTGTTGTCTATGGGCATTCGCATTCGCATGCCGCACCGATCGCTACATGGACCGATTCAGTATTCGCATGCCGCATGCTGCATGCCACATGCCGCATGCCGCATGCCGCATACCGCGTGTAAGGAATCAGCCCCATTGACTTAGATGCTTTTCGATTTTTTGCCGCATTCGCATTCACATTTGCATTCGCATACCGCATACCGCGTGTAAGGAATCTTAGCTTTCGTCAGACTGCAGCTTTAAAGCCGCGTAGTCTGATGAAGCGTGTCACATTTTCTAACACACCCAACACTGGACGCTGGTGCAAATGGTTTTTTGTTGTTGTTGTTGTTTTTTTTGGTCCATTAGTTGTTTAAGCAGGGGAAATTTCAGTCATAGACGACTGGTCTTCCTCATTCCACTGCTGGTCGATAGAAAGCCCGAGTCTACACTTTTACCGACCCAAGGGATTTTTAACCTCCCACACCACATAGACATGGTATGAGAGCAACCGGCCTTTGATGACGCTGTAAGTTATACACAGCGGTTACACATTTATTGCTGCTTGGAAGGAACGGATACTGAGTTACCTTAAATAGAAACTGTCACTGCTGAAGTCTATCATGTCCTGCGTTTCTTATATACAGTGAAACATCGCTTTTCAAACAGCTCGCTTTTCGAACAAATCGGTTCACAAACATATTTTTCTAACAAAAAGTGCATCAGTTTCCAAACACATTCTTTCCTTGAAGATTTATACTGCTTATCATGGATAAGTCTGAATAGACTTGTTTTCACTATTAGACAGTATGTTGATAGAAAGCCTGAGCCTACACTTTTACCGACCCAAGGGATTTTTAACCTCCCATACCACATAGACATGGTATGAGAGCAACTGGCCTTTGATGACGCTGTAAGTTATACATAGCGGTGGAAATCCAAATTGGCAGAGGTGGGGGCACAGGGAATCGAACCACTGACCTTCAGATTAGGATTCCGACCTAGAAAAAAGTCAGACAGTCTAACCACTCCACCACAGAGAACACCACATTCTCGGTTTACGAACATATATTCATGGCTGTGCCGTCACTTTTCCCGAAATTGCGTCAAATGAGTTTTTGGAAGAATTCCTTTCATCAAATAAAGAAGACAATTTCATCGAATAAAGGAGAAATCTGATTAATGTAGAAATATGGCATCTTAAGTTCTATTTCATTAATAATTATTTTTTAGTCATTCCATGCAAGATTTATTGCATATTCAACGTAACACAAAGCTTTCATTTCGGGGTCAGGAACGGATTAATCCATTTTCCATTGCTTCCTGTGTCAACATTTGTTTCTGTTTATGAAAAAATGGGTTAACAAACAAAATTTATGAACACATTATCTTCAAAAACCGAGGTTTCATTGTATATGACAACAATTTAATTCTGCATGTTTTCAATTCTAATATATCCAAAGAGAGCCATTTAAAAATGTAAGTTACTTCAAATTAAAGTCAAGTTGATTATTTATAGTGAGCAAGTTAATTAACGACAAGACAGAAGTGGTATAATTCGCATTTAATCAGGAAAATAATCAATGTCATAGAACAATAGGTAATCAATCGAAACAGGTAATCAAATAGAACAATAGGCAATCACTCGGCACTGTCAACCCTACCGCGTTCCTTCTGTTGTTAGTTGAGGGGTGGGGGGGGCGGCAAATTGATGGTCAGCTGGTCTTGGCGGTTTCGTGTCCGGGTGGCGAGTGAGCAGTTCTGAGCTGTCCGTGTGTCGAGCCAGTAGGTGGCAGTATTGGGGTGGTAGTTTAGTGCCTAGGGCCAAGTGTAGGTGGCAGCACCGAGGTAGTGTCGGTAGTGATATCAGGATCGGGGGGGGGGGGGGAGGGGGGGGGGTCAGTTCAGTGCCAGGTGAAGGTTGGGATGTTAGTGTCGAAAGCTGGCTGAGGCCCTACACTTCCGCCCCATCGCAAATTACCCATGTTATACTAACATGAACAATGTGGTAATCTGGGGAAAACAGAAACAATCTGGCAGAAATTGGAAATGGTCGGATTCTGCAGCAGGAGACATTATTTGTATACAGGTATATATAGATTTGTGTTAGGATGTACTGGTGTGCATGTAATGCCCACTTTGTAAGAAGCGGGAAGCATTATTTGTATGCAGGTATATATAGATTTTTGTTGGGATGTACCGGTGTGCATGTAATGCCCACTTTGTAAGAAGCGGGAAGCATTATTTGTATACAGGTATATAAAGATTTGTGTTGGGATGTACCGGTGTGCATGTAATGCCCACTTTGTAAGAAGCGGGAAGGATTTTTTGTATACAGGTATATATAGATTTGTGTTGGGATGTACCGGTGTGCATATAATGCCCACTTTGTAAGAAGCGGGAAACAATATTTGCATACAGGTATATGTATGTTTTTGTGTTAGGATGTATTAGTATGTATAGAATACCCACTTTGAAAGAAATGTGAAACACTACTTGTATATACTAATACAGGTATATATATTGTAGTATATGTTGATGTCATTTGCTGACTACATACATTACATATGGCTTTGTGTCTGGATGTATTAGTATGCATAGATTACGTACTTAGTGTGTGTAGACTACCCACTTTGTAAGAAATGGGAAACATTATTTGAATATACTGATACAGGTATATATGGATTTGTGTTAGGATGTATTAGTATGTATAGCATGCCCACTTTGTTATAAATGGGAAACATTATTTGTATACAGATATATGTGACATTGTGTTAGGATAGTGTCTATATAGAATACCTACTTTGTTATAAATGGGAAACATTATTTGTATAAACAGGGATGTATTTCTTTATGTTAGGAGATATTACTATGAGTCTGTGTAGAATACCAACTTTGTAAGAAATGGTAAACCTTATTTGTATACAAATATATGGCTTTGTTTTAGGATGTAGTAGTCTGAATAGAATGCCCACTTTGTAAGAAATGGGAAACATTATTTGTATACAGATATATGACTTTGTTTTAGGATGTATTAGTCTGAATAGAATGCCCAGTTTGTAAGAAATGGGAAACATAATTTGTATACAGATATATGACTTTGTGTTATGATGTATTCTATACCCAGGATAAGATAACGCATAATTATGTATGCATGTATGTAGATACATATATATATATATATATATCGATATATATATATATATATATATGTGTATCGGACTGTATGTGGTGTGCATGCTCCTAGATTAATTTATATTTGAGATCTGAAGACTTGATTATGTCCTACAAGTATCGTATGTCCTAATTGGTAATAGCTTAGGCAGAGCATGCACTAGCCGACTTTTCAGTCCGAGATGTCGGCGCACTGAAGTTGTCGCAGAGGTTGCAACTGTCTGAATGCAGCTTTCTCTCTAAGATCTGTTGAACAATTAAACAACCCAAACAACTTTTTCAGTATTTTTACAATTCAAGAGGAAATTTTATTAATCGTTAAAGCCGCATAGTCCGTTGAAAGCATACACTTTTCGAAACCAAACACATACCAGCTACAGGCCTGCAGTGTGAATATCTTTATGAATATACAACACTGCAGTGTGAATATCTATATGAATATAATGCCACTGCAGTGTGAATATCTATATGAACATAATCCCACTGCAGTGTGAATATTTACATGAATATACAACACTGCAGTGTGAATATCTATATATGAATATAAGGACCCAGCAGTGTGAATATCTATATGAATATATGTAACTGCAGTGTGAATATATATACATATGAATATATGACACTGCAGTATGAGCATCTATATGAATATATGACACTGCAGTGTGAATATCTATATGAATATAACGACATAACAGTGTGCATATATATATTAAATATATGAAACTGCTGTGTGAATATCTATATCAATAAAACGACACAGCATTGTGAATATCTATATGAATATAACCACACAACAGTGTGAATATCTATATTAATATAGGAAACTGCTGTGTGAATATCTATATCAATAAAATGACACAGCATTGTGAATATCTATATGAATATAACGACACAGCATTGTTAATATCTACATGAATATAATGACACAACAGTGTGAATACCTATATGAATATATTTAACTGCAGGGTGAATATCTATATGAATATAATGACACAGCATTGTGCATATTTATATGAATATAAGGACACAGCAGTGTGACCATCAATATGAATATACAACACTGCAGTGTGAATATCTATATGAATATAATGTCACTGCAGTTGAATATCCATTTGAATATACGGAACTGCAGTGTGAATATTTATATGAATATAACGACACAACAATATAAACGTATGGCATTACAGTGTGAGTATCTATATGAATAAAATGACGCTGCAATGTAAATATTCATATGAATATACGATACAACCATGGGAGTATACATATGAATATACAACACTTCAGTGTGACGCTAGATGATTATACGCTTTGGTTTCTGAGTATTTATGTGAATATACGATACTACAATGTGAATAACTAAATGAAAATATAACATGGCAGTGTGAATAACTAAATGAATATATCACAATGTAATGTGAATAGCTAATTGAATATATTACATTGCTGTGTGAATATGTGTATATAATATACAAGGTGACAGTGTGAATCGCTTTATGAATATGCACAGTGCAGTGTGAATAGCTAACTGAGTTGAATATCCAACATTGAAGTGTGATTAGATAGATGCATATAGGACATTGCAGTGTGAATATTGTTATGCATATAAAACACTGTAGTGTGAATAGCTAAATGAAGTTACATTACTGCAGTGTGAATATCTATTTGTGGATACCACATTGCAGTGGGAATAGCTAAATGAATATACCGCATTGCACTGTGAATATATAAATGAATAGGTGACATTGCAATGTGAATAGCTAGCTATATGAATATGTGGCAATTGAGTGTGAATATATATACAAATATGTGCGTATATCAATATGAATATATTGTAGTGTGAATATCTAAATTAATAACCGACACAGTAGATGTAACAAGCACTTGTAGGATGAGGAAATGATATGCAACTTATATGTAATAAGATACAAGGTTTCTATACATGGCACTGATTCAGTACAGTTCCTGTTAGATCGTGGTGTAAAATTAAACTTTATAATCCAAATGTTTGTTTCGAGTAAATATAGATCAATGTAATTCAGTTGATTATAAAGATGATATATATATGTAATGGCCCACGGCCCTCCGACTCTCACCCTGCCACGCGCACATGGAAGAACGCTAAGATCCAATATAAGTAAGCTTCAACTTGGTTTATTGAACCAATCTGCTCTCCGCGGCGTCCACAGTCATCTGACCCGCCCCCTGACTCGCCAGGTCCCACATCGACTCTACAGGTGTGTGTGTGTGGGGGGGGGGAGGGTGAGCTAGCCACATGCAGTAGAGGGCAGCCCAGTCGGTGTCTGCCCGGTGGCTAGCCTGCCGCCACCTAGCGCAGTCCAGTGTAACTGCGCAGGTGTGCAGCGTAGTCTCCGCCCCTACCGCGTGGTAGTAGGGCTCATGTACAGACTACTACATATATATATGAATATCTGTTAACATAAATATACGAATATATGTGTATATATATGTATACATATATATACACAATGTTCACCTTGAAATGGAATAATAATAAAACATAATCGTTCCCTGTGGTATTCATATTCGCATAATACATTATATAGCACTAATATACATAGACAGGCAAAACTATTGCCATTGATTGAATGGTCATGGATATGAACATATATACATGATTTTACATAGTTGTTTAAAATTGCATAGTCCGATGCTTTTGAGTTTCTGCTATTTTCTGAGATAAATATATTATACTATGATCTACTTTACTTTAGTTTGAAGTAACTTTAATTTTAAATGGGTAAGTTTGGAGATATTTTATGTCAAAACATGCCAAAATAATTTTGGCAAGCATGCCAAAACTCTGACACCATAGACTTCAGTAGTAACGGTTTCTATTAATTAACTTATTATGCCTTCTATGCAGCAATATATGCTTAATAAGTGCACCAGTGTCTAAGTTGAATATGTAGAATCAAATCTAGATAAGTGTTTTGGTCTTGAAAATTTGATGTTTTCATCGGACTATGCAACTTTAATTACTGGTTATATAAACATGCATAGCTGATTGGTCCGCTGACTGTATATGCTGTGCATATGGTTGCAGACGGTTGGCTTTGCTGCTTATCGGAAAGAGTAGCCTATGTGGCGGCAGGGGGGCTTGCTCCAAAGAAATATGTCAGAATGACCATCTATTTTACGTTTAATAGCTGATGATACAATAACAAAAAATCAATCTGCTCTAGAGGCGTCGTTAAATAAAACAAGCTTTTCTGGGTTTTTTTTGTGGACGGTTGAACCACCTAAGCAAGACGACTAGTTTAAGTAGTAGAGAAGGTGAGCTAGGTGCCTGATCACAACAACAGTAGTGCATCGAAATAAACCATGTGGAACAATTATCAGATGCACAATAATTTATGACGCGGACAAAGGGCTATTATGATATGGGTCGTTTAAAGTTTTTTTAATTCAATACTGGAATTCAATGTAAAGTTAATCAGACAGTCTCTAGTTTACGGATCATGAGGAAATCAGGTGCTCAACCCGACTCGTTTATCACTTCTTCTGTGGGGGGTGGGGGGGGAGGCGGAAAGTTTGGAGGGCGGCCAACTAGTCAGTCTGGCATCTTGGTTAGAAGTCTGGTGCCGGTAGCTGGGCGGAAGTGGGTCGGCATAGTGCCAACCCATAGTACCACACAGTTATTCCAGGTGGCGACACTGGCTTCAACCAGGTGTCACCAATGTCAACCTTTGCCACGCACGCGAATTACCCATGTTGCCGAAGCAACATGAACAATGGTTTCTTCCACGGAGCAATAGCGGCGGGTTCGATGCCCTCGTTACCCTGGTTACACACACTGACCGTAGTGATGACGTCACATGTCAGGTGACCAACAGTCATTGTCAGTCAGTTCTTAGGCATATTAAATGCAGGCGGTGGAGGTGGGATGTGAGGGGTGTGGGGGTGTGGGGGTGTGAGGGTCATCCTCAGCTGAGCCATGACATTCGAGTGAAGGAGTTTAGAGGGAGGTGTAGGGTAAGGCCTGGGAAACTCTGAAGTTGACCTATTTATAAAAGTGTAATTTATCTAATGATAATAATCATATCCTATTTTTTCTCACTTAAAAAAAAAGATATTTTCCAATTTTCTTCTCTTTTTTCCAACTCTCTCCTTCACCATTTTCTTCTATTTAGTCTTCATTAAATTATTCTTATTTTTATATTCTTTTTAAATAGAGGAAATAACATGATATCATGCCCTTCTTTAATAGATTGTATAGTAAACATGAGGGTGAGCAAATAGGAATTGTGGAAGTGGAAAATGTTAATTCGTGACACTAGGAAGTAAATGCGCTAAGTGGTAAATCCTTCGATGAAGTGTTCATTAAGGTCAGGATCAAAGCCCAGCCGATCATGTCCAGGGCTGGCTAAAGGTATTGGTAACTTGGGAAGTCACCCGGAGCGCCACATATTATGCGGGTGCCGCCTAAGCGTTAACGAAAAAATGTATACTTGTAAGGGCGTCAAAGTTCAGCTTGCCCAGGGTGCCAGCAATGCTAGGGCTGGTTATGCTCAGGCCAAGATAGATGTGCAGCAGCAGTGTGAGGCTATATGATTGATAATTGACACTTAACCCTGAATGCGTTTGGGTCCACTACTCCGAATGTAGGGTGGACGGGTGGAGAAGTTAATGACAGGTCATATCTCACACTGTGCGAATCTGGGCTCCGAGAGGCGAGTGGGTGCATTCATGAAATATATGAGACTGTCTTAAAAGGTGCTAAGCAATATGGGACAACACTTTGTCCATTGTAATGATCAACATACTATCTGCTTATGCATTTGCTCAGGATAAACTGATTTGTTTTTTTACATGGTGTTTCATAATCCAATAGAATACATATTGATTTGAAGCAAATGTCCTTGTGTTTTCAGTGTAACCGTTTCTGTGTTGTTTTGTGTCAATCGTTACAATGGACAAAAAAAAGAAGAGTTATCACCTTTCGAGACAGGCTCATATATATATTACTTTGACATTATCTACAGTTGACTTGAAATAGACATATTAATTTGAAATAATCTACAATTGACATGAAATAGACATATTAATTTGATATAATCTACAATTGAGATGAAATAGACATTAATTTGATGTAATCTACATTTGTCATGAAGTAAATATACCACTATTTGACAGCATAAATAGTTCATGTCCTAGTTGTCTTCACGTGCTGATGTAAATGCTTTCTGTGCTAATTATGATGTTTATTTTGCCTCATGTGTACATAAAGTGCCTTGTCTTGTCCTGGTTGTTTATAACATAGTTGACGTACAAATAGAGGGGCCTTCAGGGAACCTGATCAAACAAATAGACCTGGTGGAATATTATGTATTGAGCTTGATGTTTAGAATGTTGTAAATAACTATTGATCTTGGTCTGTTTTATAATGTTATTGTTATGTAATGTTTGGTAAACGCACCAGACTATATTTAAGTTGATCACATTCATTTGTCCATATTCCTTATCGTATATGAGACTGTCTCAAAAGGTGCTAAGCAATATGGGACAAAACTTTGTCCATAGTAACGATCAACACACTATCTACTTATGCATTTGCTCAGGATTACATGGTGTTTCATAATCCCAATAGAATACATATTGATTTGAAGCAAATGTCCTTGTGTTTTCAGTGTAACCGGTTCTGTGCTGTTTTGTGTCAATCATTACTTTGGAAAAAAAACCCGAAGAGCTAGCACCTTTTGAAACAGGCTCATATAGGGAATGGATAATCTTTGCAAAGAATTTAAGAAAGTAGGTCCTAGGCTCATTATTGTCGATGAGGTTTAAAAGAAAAAGGAATTCAATTTAAATTTGCCTCTAAAAATCAATGGGTAACTTTGATAAACATTAAAGTTGCATAGTCCGATGAAAGTATCAAATTATTCAGAACCAAGATATTCATCTAAATTTGATCCTACATATCAAATTTAGATACATTTGCCCTCATTGGACATTCATCGCTGGATAAAAGGGAATTGAATGTAATAGAAACCTGTTACTACTCCACTGAAACCTATGGTGTCTGAATATCGATGTGCATGCTAAAATAAATTTGAAATATTTTCACTTTAAAGATCGCCAAAGTTAACAAATTATAATAAAAGATACTTCAAGCTAAAGTAAGCTCGATTGTAACAATCAACCTAATATATTTATCCATACAAGAAATGGCTGAAACTCAAAATCATCAAACTATGCAACTTAACAAAAAAAAGGAAAAATATACAAAAGAAGTGAACAATGGTTTACATCACTTTTAATATTTAAAACAAAATGTGTAAATGTAGAGTTCCATTATTGGTGAGTGTTGTGTTTATCTCATCGTGAGTGCTGTGCTAAGATTTAAGACTCTGTGTGCAAACATTGTTTGTATTTTTATACCGGAAGTAGAGCAGTGATGGGAGACAGCGCGTTGGATAAAGTAAGATAGTGTGTCTTATCGGTGTTTTAGAAACCCTGCTGAACTCCCCCTAAATATCACCTAAACCAAGCGTTAAAGCTGCATAGTCTGATAAAAGCATCATATTTTCACAAAACAAATCTCTTTTCTACATTTCCTTCTACATATCCAACTTTAATGCACTTATGGTGCATTTATATGATGCAACAAGTTGCGTAACTTGTTACGGAACAAGTTGGGTAACCTCTTGCACAATTTGTTGAGTGCAACATTGCTTCAACAAACCACTCAAATTATAGTGTAAGAAGTTTGTTGACTACAACATGCACCAAAATAGGATTTGCTCTATTTGGTTGAGCCGCTGTTGAGATGTTTAGCGCAAGGACCAATGAAAACATGCCTCTCTGATCATATGACCTTGTTCAGTGGATCTTTTCATAGATGGCGCTACTATTGTGAGATGCTAAATGTAAAGACCAATGAAAACATGCCTCTCTGATCATGTGACCTTGTTCAGTGGATCTTTTCATAGATGGCGCTACTATTGTGAGATGCTAAATGTAAAGACCAATGAAAACATGTCTCTCTGATCATGTGACCTTGTTTAGTGGATCTTTTCATAGATGGCACTACTATTGCGAGATGCTAAATGTAAAGACCAATGAAAACATGTCTGTCTGATCATGTGACCTTGTTCACTGGATCTTTTCATAGATGCCGCTACTATTGTGAGATGCTAAATGTAAAGTCCAATGAAAACGCAACTCACATGCCACCTAGTTGTGCTCAACAAGTTGCACAAGTCATGGCACTTATGACATGTAAACGCACCATTAGTACCATTTATTGCTGCATCGAAGGAATAGTACGTAAATTTAATATAGTCTGTCATGGTTGAAATCTACTTTCTCAAGCGTTTTGATATCCAAGCTGAAATTAATTTGGCAGCTTCTCACTTCAAAAATATCCAAAATTAACCCTTTATAATAAATGTTATCCCAAACTTAACTGAAAATAGCCTATGCATAGCCTTAATATAGGTACCATAAAAGAATATACGGTAAAAATTCAAACCCAAAGGGACAGTGTAGTTTATCAGTCGCATGAGATTGGGTATTTGTATCTTATAGAATATTTCCACCGGTCAGTTATTGCAAGGGGCCATAGAAAGTTTTCAAAAGTTTTCAAAATGTTCACGGTTGTACAAAGCATGCGATGAAATGTTGATATTTCAAACATTCATATTCTCCTCTTTATATTTTGTAGTAAAAATGTTGATGTGACCTACTAAGGGGCTGAGGTGGGGATGGGGTCTGGAAAAGTAGTACGCTTTGTACGACCGTGAAAATGTTGAAAAGTTTGGACGGCCCCCTAATATAATACACCACTTCTGAGTTGACCAGTTTGCTGCTGTTTCCAAGGCCCTTGTTGAATACTTTTGTTGGAGAGATTGTTTCTTCATCGCACCACCAAGTTATCTGACCCCTTAAAAGTGCATAGTTCGATGGCTTTGACTTTCTGCCATTTACTGAGATAAATATATTAGGTTTTCTGAGATAATTACGCTAGGTTGGTTATAATGATCTACCTTACTTTTAGTTTGAAGTAACATATATTAGGTTGGTTGTAATAATCTATCTTAACTTTAATGGTGCTGTCATATTACGACGGTTCTCGCCAACGTGCGTCGATGTATGTGATTTTTTGGGGCCACCCCGGGATACATCAGGAAGCATTACGTGCGCGTTAGGCGCGTGTTGGTATTCGTTGATGGATGGCGACGGTTGACGAGGGTCGGCGGCGTGCGTCATCGCACGTTGAAAGTTTAGTGCTTGCGCAAAACTTTCGACGTTATGCGAATGCTATGTGCATGCGCGCGCATGTGAGGGTCGTTCCCACATGTTGCGCCAAACTGTTGCTTTGTTGTTTTATGTCCTAGCTACATCTAAGATCATATCAGGACGGTGCACCAAAACCTTTTTGTTTTTTTTCTCACGCGTCGATATACGTTACCACAACATCGGCCGCATGCTACCAACACGTTGTGCTGACGTCAAACCTTTTCCCACCGCGCCAAGAAGTTTGACCTGTCTTGACTTTTTTGCGCATTGGTGGCATGCCGGCGAGAAACATTGTAATGTGACTGCACCATAATTTGAAGTGACTTCTATTTTATAGGGCTGACGTTTGAGATATTTGAAGTACAAACGTGCCAATTAATTTAGGCAAGTACATACAAACTTGGACACCATAGTAACAGGATCTATTAAATTGACCCGTCCTGATGTGACCTTAGATGTTGCCACGACGTAAAACTCCAAACAACCAACCATTAAATTGACTTTGTATTAATTCCCTTTCTATGTGGCGATAAATGCTAAATAAATGCATCAGTAAATAAGCTAAATATGTAGAATCAAATATAGGTAAGTGCTTTGGTTAACAAAATTGTGATGTTTTCATTGGATTATGCAGCTCTAAGAAATCCTCAGGCAGTGTGTTGTGTAGAGGAACTCAAAAAGTGACAGTGACGTATATTTACTGCATAGTAGTTCACGTTGACCACAGACACGACCATAGAGGGAGTGCACATGACATCATCACTCAGCGGTTAGCCATCTTGGATTACACCTATGGTGCCCCCTGTCTTATACCAAGGACACTACAGCCACCACTGGGCCTACCTATAGTCATGGCCGCCGAAGTATGTGGCGCCACCTAGTGGGTACTGCCCGAACCTTTCTAATTCTTTGAAATAGCATTCAAAGTGTCAAAATACTGCGCTTTTGCAATGATATGAGGCTACATGATTTAAAAAAATACTTCCCCTCCATCAAAAAACTGTTTTCCACCAACTTTTAAGACCAAACTGCTCAAAACAGTGAAAATAAACCAACAAATTGGTAAATAAGCACAATGTAAGCACTTCCAAGCCTTTCATATGTAATCCAATATGGCCACCGGAAGTTGTCTCTTGATGTCATTACAACCCCTCTATAGACTTGCAGTGATGAAGACAATGGGAGCTCTATGACGTATGACGGAGCGGAAGTGCCGTCAACTGATGTAGCCCCAGAGCGCAGAGAAGGCCATGACTAAGTGCAACTAGGTCAACGTTCTGTTCGACTAAAGCTAAGATTCCTTATACGCGATATTCAGTATGCGGTATGCGGTATGCAAATGGGAGGATTCCTTCTATGCGGTAAGCGGCAAGCGTCTCCCCACCACCACCACTACCATATGTTTCCCATCAGCACCCCTGTGTGTGACCGTTCCGTAATGATCAGTCACCTCTCCTAGTCTAAAACTAATGGACACGTGCGAATGAGGTTTCTATTCGCATACCGCATGCCGCATGCCGCAGGGACCGATTTAGTTGCCGCATTCGCATTCGCATTCGCATTCGCATACAGCGTGTAAGGAATGTAGCCCATTGACTTCCAGGCGTTTCGAATTTTTGCTGCATTCGCATTCGCATACCGCATACCGCGTGTAAGGAATCTTAGCTTTAAGCATGTCCACTTTTAAAGTTTTGTGAATTCAAATCTCTAGTGTTGGAAAGTAACAGACGTATGTATTTAAATATAAAGTAATACAATGTCATTCTTATATATATATATATTATATATATATATTATATATGAAGAGTTCAGGCACAAAACCCCGTAAACGCCAATTCAAAAATTGAATTACAATAAAGGAATTTTACCTGAAGGTTTTTTTAATTCTCATTAATTCCACTTTGCTGGTGATGAAATTGTCATGGAGCAATGAACAAAGGAAGAGGAATAACAAATAAACCTTCTGAAGGTTTGACTCCAATGTTTTAGATTGGCATTTACCGGGTTTTGCGCCTGATCTCCTCAAATATATATATATATATATATATATATATATATATATATACATATATATATATATATATATGGTTTGCAGATTCACTGGTGCATCTTGGTTGCTGGTTTTATACCGGTGATGATAGTTATTACAGAAATACCCAACATGTTGGCAGTCCCATTATTTATATCCACATAATAAATGTGGTATTTCATTCATATTTATTGATTCTCTCACATGTGGGATAGAAATTATTTTTGGAAATGCATAGCCACCACACTGCCAATTATCGCCTCAATCAGAAGGTATCTAGGAGGCTTTTTTTGGTGTGTTACTTTTTGATGTCATGGCCAGGCGCCTCTGGCTAGGTAGCGACAACTGTGAATCTTTATGTCATTGGCTTGACTCGACCGGGATTTGAAGCTCAGGATTCGAATCCCATGATTCGCCATATGAAGAGTTCAAAACCATGTAGACGCCAATCCAAAAATGTAGTTTAAATAAAAGATTTGTACATGAAAATAATTTTTATTCTCACTAATTCCACATTTCCTATGATCATATGGGTATGGAGCAATGAACAAAAAAAATAAGAATATACAAAAATGAAACTTTTTGTAGGTTTGGTTTCAATGTTTATCTCCATTTTTGAATTGGCATTTCTGTGGTTTTGCGCCTGAACTCTTCATATAGAACTGTAGAAAGTAGGCGTTCAGCTCATTTGGTGTGTATTATCGTGTGTTCTACCCCATGGAAACAAAACAATGTTCATCAATCTGCATAGCTGCGTTTCAATGTTGTTCTGACTGTTGGCGCTATATATATATATATATATTCATATATACTGACTATGTAATGATCTTATACGTTATATATATGTCCTTGTTACTCACACAGAGGCTATGTGTCATAGATATGACCTGGTATAGGTCCATGTGATACCATATATATCAACATGTAGGATAGTGAGGTAAAATATCAATGTAGTCGTACCCGTTGCATTGTCGTGATATATGATTATGTGTATTATAGAGAGAAGTACATTGATATTAAATAAACCACAGAAAATAGTGCATCGCATCTGAGTTGTTAAATTGGTTTAATTTTCTTCCATATTCAATATCTAAATGTTGGAAGTTTAAACAAATTTCATCACCCTATTTTAATGTGTATTCTTTACATGAGTATTCACCATATATTAAACAAAATTCAAATATTAGAAATATTAAAGGCATTGCAATTAAAACGAGAGTAAAACCTCTCTAACCACCTCTACAGACCGACCACTCTCCTAAATCAATCGCTTTATTTGGATCCCAAAACGATCGCGCATACAATATCATTGTAACAATAACAACAAAACTCCCTAAATGGACCATTTAAAGTCGATCCCATGGTCAGTCGATTTAGAGAGGTTTTACTGTAGGGTTTTTTCAACAACTAGTGAATGATGGTGAAGAAGTAATGTTGTGCTTGCCATTTTACTACATCAAGAATAGAACCAGGAAAATCACACTGATGGTGAATTGTGAGTGCTGCAGGATAATACATTACTAAAGCCTGGTACACACCTCCCGTATACGATTCACGCGCTAAAACTACCTGCCCGACGCGACCCGTCACAACCCGACCCGTCCTGTTTCCCGACTAAAACTGCCCGATTCATTTTTCAAATCTTATAAGATTCCAGTCTTAAGCCCTAAAACTGAGTTTTAAGTCGTGAATTGGAAGGCTGAGGTGTGTTAGGGGGTCACACACCTAAAGACTGAAACTAACTAAAACTCAAACTTAGTCGTGAAACAGGCAGTTTTATGTTTTATACGGGAGGTGTGTACAGGGCATTAGATAGCGAATTGTTAGTGTTACCAAAGAAAAATCACACCAATGGTGAAGTGTGAGAGTTGGGACAAAAATAGCTCTGATGGGGAATTGTGAGGGATACAGAACAATTACACTGATGTTAGCGTCAACTTTCGCGCCTCAAACCCTTTTGTTCTCCTGAAGCCAGCCACCCCAGTCGACAGTTGTCTCCATCTACCGACGTCAGAGTTGAGCTTGTCGCACCTGTTTCCTCTCCAGTTAAAAGCAGAGACACCAGCCCTTCTCGGTGAGCCAGCAATACACACTCACCTAACTCCATCTTCTTTCCGCCCACTCACCCGTTCTACGCGCTGTGACTTCTTTTGCTTGGCCCAGACTCTTCCATCCACCTGATCTAACAAAGACTTACCTGTACTCCTTTGTGTATGTCATTCTTTATTCAATCAAGTATAGTCCGATAGTTGCATGTGAGTTTTGGAAATTCATACAGTAACAAATAATGTCTACCAGCTAGACAACTTCAGTGAAAAAAATACTAATCAAGGATTTAATAATAAGAAAGGTAATTAATTGAAAAGAAGAAACAAAGAATAAAGAAATCTGTATTTGGATGTGGTTATTTATTTTCAAAAATGTTGATAACATACATAAATAAGAGAGTCATTGAAGTTCAATATGCGCTTAGTTAAATAAGTCGCTTTTCATGTGACCAGTATATCTTTGCCTTACTTAATGATAATGTAGTGTACCATATATATTTATTATCCTTTGCATTCCTTATATATTATTATGCTCTATATATATTACTATGCTATAAACAGAGCATGGTCTCCATCGTAAATAATTCTTGACTGGGTGTCATATATATTATTATACTTTTATGCCATATATTATTTTCTCCATCTTAAATAATTATTGATTGAATATATATATATTTTTTGGTACATTAGTTGTTTAAACAGGGGAAATTTCAGTCACAGGCAATTGGTCTTCTCATTCCACTGCTCCTTGCCCTATCCTAATAATGCCGAGCGCCTGGCTAGGAAGCGACAAGTATCAATTTTTAAGTTATTGGTTTGACTTGACCAGGATTCGAACCCACGACCCCACGATCTACCACACGGGAGACGGACGCTCTAACTCATTTGGCCATCCCGTCTGGTCAATGAATATTACATTCATTATTATTTATTATATGTCTAATATGTTCTGCCACACATAATATATATATTATTATGTTATAAATAGGAATGTATATATCTTACACAATCAAGATGTGGTACTCTATTATTATTATATATATTATTATGCCATACATGCAGTATATATTACAGAATTATATCTCTATCTTAAATAATTCTTCATAGGGTGTTAGATAGTATTATCTTATATATGCCATATATCTTATTATGGCATAGATGCCTATATATTATGCTACAGATATAGGATTGTTGATCTTAAACAAATATTTATTACGTATTATATATTCTTGATTTGTACATGCGAAGTGCGTTACTACGCCATATATGCCAACTATTTTATTATGTGATATATATCACTGTCTTTATTGCAAATAATTATTTATTGGACGTTAGATAGTGTTAATTTATATATGGCATATCTATTTTTATACCCTATATTATTATGCTATATATCTTATTATATCTTCTGATTTACTTCGTCTAGTTACACAAACAATCAGTATCTTTAACGCTTTAGAACACACAAGAAGAATAACAACAACAAAAACAATTTCAAATTAGATTAGATTTCCATGGGAGCCTGTGTCAGTTCTGTTGCGGATATCGATCTGTTCAACGAGGAGGTTTTCATTTCACACGATGTATGACGTCATGTTCAAAGATGGTGGAAACCTTCCATCGTGTTCTATAAGGTAGCGAGCGTAGATTCCCAGTAACGAAATTCCAAGTCCTGACTTGTGTGCCAAGCATCCCCCTGAAACACAGCAAAACAGACACAATAGACAATTTCCACCACCGACTCCCCCCACCCCCCTACCAGGAAGCCATGCAGACCAGATGGGATAGCCAAATTAGGTTTTTTGTTTGTTTTTTGTTGTTGAAGATTTATACTGCCAATCATGGATAAGTCTGAATAGACTTGTTTTCACCATTAGACAGTTTGTCGAAAGAAAGCCTGAGTCTACACTTTTACCGACCCAAGGGATTTTTAAGCTCCCACATCACATAGACATGGTATGCAAGCAACTGGCCTTTGGTGACACTGTAAGTTATACACAGCGGTGGAAATCCAAATTGGCAGAGGTGGGAGGCATGGGGAATCGAGCCACCAACCTTCAGATTAGGAGTCCGACCTAGAAAAAAGTCAGACACTCTAATCACTCCGCCTCCTGTTTTTGTAGGTCATGATAATTGAATCCCCTATTCTGAACCCTGCCCAATTCAAACAAATGTTCTTTGTTTAACAAGAAATTGTTTTTTTGTTAACAAAAAAAGAAAAAGGAAGCACCCTGGACAGAGTTCTGGTTACTGACTATATAGACCCATCGAAATTGTCCATGTTGCCGGAAACATGCATAATTCAAAACAATGACGACGGGCTGATATTACGAATACCATAGATACCGTTCGTAGCGCGCGTCGCTATGTACAAAGTTAACTTCCGGTAGTAGATTCAAAGGCTAGTCCAGTCCTTACCTGACCGTCGCTGAAGTCGGTTCATTGGTGATCAATACTGAAATTTTGACCATCCCACCCACCCTTTCTATAGCTTGGCTGAGAGCTTATGGTCCCTATGACCCATGACATAAATGTTTGCTGTATGACATAAAAAGTGCGAATTGTGTGTGAGTGTGCCGGATGCGAGCTGGATGTGTGACCGTGATCTGCCCCTAGCGGATGCCTCATGTCTTCAATTTTGTCAAGACTCTTCACAGAAATGAATAACTGGACTCATATGATTGATAGTATAATCAATACTTTGTCCTGCAAATAAGTAATGCAAATATAGTGATGACCGATATCCTTAGATACTTAAAGCTGCAAATAAGTAACGAGATCAGAAGAAACAATAATTTCACAGGTTGTACTACCTGATAACAGATAAAAAATAGGTAAAGCTACTAGTCTCAATTGTACTATTGAGTAAAGCTAATATAATAATTTGTTCATAAAGGTGTAGTCTGAAGGCTTCTGTAAAATTTATTAAGCCTGATTAATAAATTATTAGCCCATAAAAATCTATCTGTGTCTGGTTTTGAATTACCATAGTAACGGGTGCACGCCAATTGGTTCCCTGAGGGTGGAAGAAATTGCATATGATTTGCCAAATATTACTTATCCACACCTGCTTTGGTAGGCTGTAAGCCTGGCTCGGATGTGTGCAGCGTCTTATATTCTCAACTGAAGCGCTTTCGAGGATCAACGTTGCTTCAACTAGTTAAAAGCTGCATAGTCTGATGGAAGCATCACTTACCTATATTTGATCCTGTATATCTAATTTAGATACTGACGCACTTAGATATTTGTCGCTGCATTGAAGGGAATATTTAGTTAATTTTGTTGAACCCTTTGAACCTGTTCAACCCACTGAAGCTTATGGTGTCAGCATTTTGACGTGCATATCAAAATTAATTTGGCATCTTTTCTTTGACAACATCTCCAAATTCAGCCATTGATAATCACAGTCACTTCAAGCTATCTTGAGCAAAGTCACTTCAAACACAACAAACCTTTCTACTCACACTCCATCTCAAAATGTTATCTCCAACAACATGATAATTATGCAATTCACAAAACAGTAGGCATACACACCTATGAAAGGAAACTATGCACCTAACCACTCCGTAATAAGAGGTCTAATCAATACACATGTTTAACCGATGGGCTATTCCACCCGTAGTCTCGCCCACTTCACATGTATATATCTAAGTATGTATGAATACAACATATAACTACTATTTTTATATGTGAATTGTCAAACTATACCATATGTAAGTCTTGGAATGATTTTTTAAAGTTTTTTTTTTGGTAAATATGTTTATTCTGCTGAATAAGTCTTTTGTCAGTGCTGAAGCACTGGTCTTCCAGCCATTTTTCAATTCAGGGTTATTTACACAAAAGGTATATAGAATAAGGTGTACAATAACTGTTGAATAGACAATTTGCACCATGTAACACAATGAAATTCTGAAACCCAAAAGTTCCATAACAATATGGTACAGTAGTGTCATATAACCAGATCAATATTAGTCAGATCAATGTGAGTATTTACATAGTATTTTGAATGTAAGCAGAAGTTATCCTCTGTATTCAGTTGGTAAACTTGTAGTAAGTTTTTAATGTTCAGTTGCAGTTAGGCAAGCGGTATATAAATGTTGGTTTGTTAGGAAAATTCTAGTGTAACTCTAATGTAGCTAGTTATGTGAGTTTATGAATTATGTTGTTGGGTGGGGTTGTTAATAATACACTGGACCATCTGTGACCAGTGAAGCAGTGGGACCAATCCCAGTGCATTTAGGTCTTAAATTTTACATTTTTACCTGGACTGTCTCTATCATCGTATATGGTTGACTGGAGATAACAGAGGAACAGCAACAAATTAAAAAAGTGGGGGCTGGGGGGGGGGGGGGGAAACCGAGGCTGAGGGTTTGGTGGTCTGCCACTTACAGTAAGATCATTAATATTGTTATTTCAGCTGACTTGAGCTAGCTGCTGATGACAATATCAGACTACATATACATATATTGTAAATAACTGTATTGTCACATGGCTTGAAGACCAGTACCATGGCGCTGACAAAAGACTTTATTCAATGAATAAACTATATTTAGAGAAAAAAAAGAAGAAAAAAAAGGAAAGCTGTCTAATGATCAACCCTAATATATTTACCCTCCAAACATTGCTGCAAGCAACCTCGGTGTGTGTGACCTTGTAGTGAAGGATATTGCTAGGTAACCAGGTAATTATAATACACTTACTTCCAGCTAAATTGTTGCCTCGGATTTCTTCCTCGTACAGAAGACGTCTTCGCCTAAAGCGCTTAGGTCTGAAAATAAGCATTCAGTTGTAAAGCCAGTAGGATGACTCACATTGTAACAGTGTAAAGCCAGGAGGATAACTCACATTGTAACAGTGTAAAGCCAGGAGGATAACTCACATTGTAACAGTGTAAAGCCAGGAGGATAACTCACATTGTAACAGTGTAAAGCCAGTAGGAATAACTCACATTGTAACAGTGTAAAGCCAGGAGGGATAACTCACATTATAACAGTGTAAAGCCAGGAGGATAACTCACATTGTAACAGTGTAAAGCCAGGAGGATAACTCACATTGTAACAGTGTAAAGCCAGTAGGATACTCACATTGTAACAGTGTAAGCCAGTAGGATAACTCACATTGTAACAGTGTAAAGCCAGTAGGATAACTCACATTGTAACAGTGTAAAGCCAGGAGGATACCTCACATTGTAACAGTGTAAAGCCAGGAGGATAACTCACATTGTAACAGTGTAAAGCCAGGAAGATAACTCACATTGTAACAGTGTAAAGCCAGTAGGATAACTCACATGTAACAGTGTAAAGCCAGTAGGATAACTCACATAGTAACAGTGTAAAGCCAGTAGGATAACTCACATTGTAACAGTGTAAAGCAGGAGGATAACTCACATTGTAACGTGTAAAGCCAGGAGGATAACTCACATTGTAACAGTGTAAAGCCAGTAGGATAACTCACATTGTAACAGTGTAAAGCCAGTAGGATAACTCACATTGTAACAGTGTAAAGGCCAGTAGGATAACTCACATTGTAACAGTGTAAAAGCCAGGAGGATACCTCACATTGTAACAGTGTAAAGCAGGAGGATAACTCACATTGTTAACAGAGTAAAGCCAGGAAGATACTCACATTGTAACAGTGTAAAGCCAGTAGGATAACTCACATTGTAACAGTGTAAAGCCAGTAGGATAACTTCACATTGTAACAGTGTACAGCCAGTAGGATAACTCACAATGTAACAGTGTAAAGCCAGGAGGATAACTCACATTGTAACAGTGTAAAGCCAGGAGGATAACTCACATTGTAACAGTGTAAAGCCAGTAGGATAACTCACATTGTAACAGTGTAAAGCCAGGAGGATAACTCACATTGTAAAAGTGTAAAGCCAGTAGGATAACTCACATTGTACAGTGTAAAACCAGGAGGATAACTAACATTGTAACAGTGTAAAGCCAGTAGGATAACTCACATTGTAACAGTGTAAGCCAGGAGGATAACTCACATTGTAACAGTGTAAAGCCAGGAGGATAGACTCACATTGTAACAGTGTAAAGCCAGTAGGATAACTCACATTGTAACCGTGGTAAAGCCAGTAGGATAACTCACATTGTAACAGTGTAAAGCCAGGAGGATAACTCACATTGTAACAGTGTAAAGCCAGGAGGATAAACTCACATTGTAAACAGTGTAAAGCCAGGAGGATAACTCACATTGTAACAGTGTAAAGCCAGTAGGATAACTCACATTGTAACAGTGTAAAGCCAGGAGGATAACTCACATTGTAACAGTGTAAAGCCAGTAGGATAACTCACATTGTAACAGTGTAAAGCCAGGAGGATAACTCACATTGTAACAGTGTAAAGCCAGGAGGATAACTCACATTGTAACAGTGTAAAGCCAGTAGGATAACTCACATTGTAACAGTGTAAAGCCAGTAGGATAACTCACATTGTAACAGTGTAAAGCCAGTAGGATAACTCACATTGTAACAGTGTTAAGCCAGGAGGATACCTAACATTGTAACAGTGTAAAGCCAGGAGGATAACTCACATTGTAACAGTGTAAAGCCAGGAAGATAACTCACATTGTAACAGTGTAAAGCCAGTAGGATAACTCACATTGTAACAGTGTAAAGCCAGTAGGATAACTCACATTGTAACAGTGTAAAGCCAGTAGGATACCTCACATTGTAACAGTGTAAAGCCAGGAGGATAACTCACATTGTAACAGTGTAAAGCCAGGAGGATAACTCACATTGTAACAGTGTAAAGCCAGTAGGATAACTCACATTGTAACAGTGTAAAGCCAGGAGGATAACTCACATTGTAACAGTGTAAAGCCAGTAGGATAACTCACATTGTAACAGTGTAAAGCCAGTAGGATAACTCACATTGTAACAGTGTAAAGCCAGGAGGATAACTCACATTGTAACAGTGTAAAGCCAGGAGGATAACTCACATTGTAACAGTGTAAAGCCAGTAGGATAACTCACATTGTAACAGTGTAAAGCCAGGAGGATAACTCACATTGTAACAGTGTAAAGCCAGGAGGATAACTCACATTGTAACAGTGTAAAGCCAGGAGGATAACTCACATTGTAACAGTGTAAAGCCAGGAGGATAACTCACATTGTAACAGTGTAAAGCCAGGAGGATAACTCACATTGTAACAGTGTAAAGCCAGTAGGATAACTCACATTGTAAAGCCAGTAATGAGAATCACATTGTAAAAACAGTGATGTGATTCACATAGTAAAAAACAGTGATGTGATTCACATTGTAAAAACAGTGCTGTGATTCAATATAAAATAATGTGTAGTCGTCTTGGTGGGTGCTTATGGGAATCATATTAACAGGTTGGGGAAACACCTGAATTGAGAGTCTGTTGGTACAATCGGTTCCGTTGGCGTATTTCAGGACGTTAATTGGTAGACTTTACTATAGAAAAATGTGTTTTTGGCTATATCAAGTGAACCTTTAGGATGGGGTGATCAATATTTATATTAATAGAAAGAGCCAAATCTGGTCTACTACTTAAATAAATATCAGCCACATTTGGTGTTTCATGTAAGAGTAATTAAGGATTGAATTTACATTAAAATAGAAAGATTTTAATGTATTACTATTACATCTCATATCATGGTGGTCTTATTCAACTGGCAAATAATATTCATATCATTAAAGAAAGCATCTGCTGGTTTTATATTTATGTGACCAACGAGATCTGGTGAGTATGTCCTAGCAAAATACGCCTTATATGTGGCAGAATGAGTGTGTGCACACTGTGTGTTGTGTGTTTGCATGTGAAACACCAACCAGCAGCCGGCTGATCAAACCCACCACAAGGTGGCACTGCAAAATTTACATAATAGTTTTGCTTTCCACAATTTGATGCTTTTATCGGACTAGGTGTCAATCTTATTTTTTAATCCTGCTTCTACTTCTAGGATTCATTACGATATGACACATCTCCATTGAAGTTAAAGGTATAATCTCAAAGTGTGCTGACTAACTGAATCCATAGCAGCTTAGAACACTTGTTTATAATATTCTTCTTAGCGAAATTTACATTACGATTGGAGAGATAGGGAGTGAGCCGTCTTAGTATTATAGGGTCTTTGTCCCCCCCCCCCCCCCCACACACACACTCTGCTTGCAAACAAGGGTGGGAGGGGGCTACCATGGTTACTAATTAAGAGAGGGTGTGGTTGGCCAACACACTGACATCAACACCAGCATCTCCCCCCCCTCCCTCCCCCCCTACACACATACCCCTCCTCACACCCATGCCTCACCCTGTACACATTTCTACTGATTGTGTGTCAGGGGTGGCCATCACACGCCGGGTGCTCTGCCATAGTGCGTTGGCCCTACACACACACACACACACACACACACACACAGACACACACACACACACACACACACACAGACACACAGGCATGGACCCAGCTGGATGAACCTGATTTCATCTTAGCACGTGCTGACTGGTATCGGGAGAGTGCAGGAAGTAGGGGGTGGGTGGTGGGAAGGGTAGAAAATGGGTTGGTTGGTGGCGAGGGGGGGGGGTAGGGGGTAGGGGGGTGCCATAATTTGTGTGTCTGCATACATAAGAAGTATTGTATCTATTTATCATTAAATATGATGCACCAATTAAATGTCTATCAGCCACATTTGGTGTTTCATTTAAGAGTAATTAAGGATTGAATTTACATTAAGACAGAAGGATTTTTATATATTGCACCTCATATCATGGTGGTATTGTTAAACTGGCAAAAAACATCTGGAGATTTTGTGTGGTCTGGATAGCAAGTGAGTGTGTGATGGGGACGGGATGAAATGTCATATATACATACACCTATACATGCATAGATATATAGATGGGACTGATTTTAAATGGTTCATTTAGAGAGGTGGTCATGTAGGGATTTTTTTTTATCATTACAATTGTATTGTATGTGTGATCGTTTGGGACCGTAGTTACTGATTTGGACATGGTGTGAGTGACCAAGGTTAGCACAGAACACACATTGTTGGAAGTGGTATTTTATTTAATTAGAATATTTGTTAGGACAATTTGGTGGTGAATGATGAGATTGAGGTGTGCATGCATGCATGCATACATATACATACATACATATACATACATATACATACATATACATACATACACATACATATACATACATATACATAAATATTTTAATTATGATATTATACATGCATAATTATTATGATATATCATTATACATATATAAAATCCAACACTGGAAACCAATCTTAGTAATTTTCTTATTGAAATAATTCCCTGAGACTTGGAATTCATCTATAGTTCTGACATGAATGGATAGCCAACGGACGAAACAAACTCAGACGGGACAAGAACCGTAGATGTGAATCCGGCAGCATCCGTTCCTAGTTTTGTGCATGTTCAAAACTTGTATGGACACAAACCGGACTTTGTTCAGTTTCTTACCGTTTCCCCCAATTCGGTGATGTGTGACAGGTCCTTTAGATATGTAGAATCAAATCTAGATAATTGCTTTAGAAATTAGATTAGACAATTTGATGCTTTCATCGGACTACGGATCTTTATGGTTATTGATGATGCTGAAATATATTTGCATGTGCTCACTTCACACATCTCCATAGTTAATCCTTTCAAATATAAATTGCTGTATATTATAACAATCTCAATAATATACTCACATATGCCTTGGCTACAAAATGGAATGAGAGCATGGGAGTAGATGGGTTGGTGGTATTTTACATTGAACATGGTTCGGATAACCCCATACTGGTCAAATCAAAAAGAAATACTGTAGGTGAGTAGGTGGGTGGAGGTCACGTTGTTGTCAAGGGGGTTTGTAGCCTCTCGGTTATCGGCCGCAAAACTGCGACACGAGCAATGGCACTGATAAATCAGTCCGAACTTGGTAAAAGTCATAGACTTTTGGGCACCAAAGGGTTGAAGAGGAAGGAAGAAAAAAGATGGGATTTGCAACTCGAAGAGAACAGAGCAGCGGTGAAAAAGCTGGTTGGCCTCCCCTTACAATATTAAACAAAAATCAAATCAAGAGAGGAGATGGCAGCGGGATGGAGATAGAAGAAGTGTGGATGAAGTGGAGTCCAGACAGCAAGTATGTGCGGGTGCAGCGGGTCATGCACTCACAAGTACTATATAGTCAGCCAACACATGGCCACAGCACAGTTCAGCAGCACAGTCCAGCAGCACAGAGCAGCACAGAGCAGCACAGAGCAGCACAGATTCGCAGTAAATATCACAAGTGCAACAAATGCATATTTCCAGAGGCCAATACAGCGAATACAATAATATTTTCTGCGTACCTATACTTGTATAGCATTTTATGCTTCTTCTATGGAACATGGCAGAAATTCAAAACCATCGGATTTATGTAATTTTTAATCTCACTTACTTAAAAGAATCGGCATCGTCTGTGAAGCAGCCTTCAACCGACTGCCATTGGGTGATCATTTTCAGCCAATCAGGACGCAGGAAACTCTCAAAGCCGATCATTCCGCACACGACACCTGAAAGGCAATGGAACAACTTATCAATATGCTTCTCAATGCTATGTAAGCGGGTAGGGACCACCACTGGGTTTTCAAGCAGTTTTAGTTTCTCAAGTTGTATTGAAAAAACAAACCAAGTCAGTTTTCGCATAGAAACAAATGAGGGGTGACTTATTACAGTCTACAACTTGTTCAAGATTGAATAATGAATCTAACCAACTATGCCATTAGCTCTCTTATGCCTGGTACACACCTACCGTATACGATTTGCGCACTAAAACTGGCGACTCGACCCGACCCGCTTAAAACTGAAAACGGGCCGATTCATTTTTCGAATCGTGAATCGCAATCGTAATCGGCCCATCTTAGCCCTAAAACTGAGTTTTTACTCGCGAATCGCAATCGCTAGGTGTGCGCGGGAAGCGCACACCTAGCGATTTTTGTGCACGAAACGGGCAGTTTCAGATCGTATACGGTAGGTGGGTGCGCACAAACGGTAGGTGTGTACTAGGCATTAGCTTCTATGAAGACAAAATGTTCCCATGGACACCATGTACATAATAATTTTAAAATGTGCTTTGTGAAAATGTATTTAGCTGAAATGGCACCAGGTTCAAGTGGAGACGAGTACATTAAAAAAAGTTATCCTTTGTAGTTTAAACAAGTGTTTATTCAATAACCAACTTCTTTTCTAAGTGCCCACCTACTGGCCTTTTTTGTTGAGTCAAACCAATGACTTTAAAATTGATACTTGTCGTTTCCTAGCCAGGCGCTCGACATTATTAGGACAGGGCAAGGACTGCTCTGCTCAGTGTCAGGATGATGTGACTGAGTGGGATATCAGCTTATGGTGCCAGCAGCCTGGCTTCCCAGTGGGACAGCACTACAAAGTCGCCATGAGTTTGCACTGTCACAAGTTGGTACCCATCCTGATATGACCTTAGATGTTGCTAGGACATAAAACAACAACAAACAAACAAACTGGCCTTCTGGCCATGGCACATTAAAGTGCTGACATACAAATTTGGCTTTCAGTGTGTGAAATAGCAAGTATACGCAATGATAATAAAAGCAGGATTACACATTGGGCAAGATGGGATGGCTGAATGAGTTGAGTGCTCACATCCCATTTTTGGTCGGTTGTGGGATTCGAACTTCCGTGTTCAAAACTCTGATCGAGTCACACCAACGACTTAAAAATTGATACTTGTCGCTAGCTAACCTGGTTTTCAGCATTACTGGGATAAGGCAAGCAGCAGAGGAATGAGGAAAACCAATTGCGGGCGATTGACATTTCCCCCGTGTAATCACCTAATGTACACAAAAAGCCCTAACTTCTGCATACATCAAATGTGGAATTCACTCAAATAAATAAACCACGTGATCGAAATAGCCCTCAACCTTTGACTTTGAGCCATGTGAAATCACTCTTCCCAGTCACTTGGATTATAACATATGAAGAGTTCATGTGCAAAACCATGTAAACATCAATAACAAAAATGTAGTTCAAATAACAGATTTTTAAATGAAAAATAATTTTAATTCTCACTAATTCCACTTTTCATATGATCCTATGGTTATGGAGCAATGAACAAAAAAGTAGGAATATAAAAAAAAAGAAGCTTTTTGTAGGTTTGCTTCCAATGTTTATCTCCAATTTTGGATTGGCGTTTACATGGTTTTGCGCCTGAACTCTTCATATATATACCTACGCATTGTTCATGATGGTTCACCAACATGGGTAATTTGCGCACGAACAGGGAGCCCTACGGTGGCACCATCTGGAGTGTTCCCCTGCTGGCCCCCTGCCGGTCTCACCCAGAACTAGCCACTCAAGACTCTGACGTCACGATCATGGGCTCCTTGTTCGCGTGGTAAATTATTTACAATAATGTCTTTTGATTATGTTGTGCAGTTGTGTCAGTGGGACAACACTCTATGCAAAGCCATAATGCACTAGCCGTCTTGGTATGCCCTCAAGTGTTGCTAGGACGTACCATTCCAATCAATTAGTCGGTGATCTTCAAACTGGGTTGATATGATGGGGGGCGGTAGGTGCGGTGGTGGGGTGGGCGGGAGATGCGGGGAGCAAAATGGTACTTCCCACAGACGCCGCCACCACCCTGTGGCGCCACTGTGGCGGATCCGCCTTGATGCACCACTAGGGGGCGACATTAAGATAGAGAGTCCCCACCCCCACCTCTTACAGGCCGGAAGCAAGGTTGTCTCGTGTGCGTCCCGCTAGGGTTGGCATTTAGCCAGCATCAGGAAGCCCGGATGTACGGTTCCAGCAATGAATGTCGAATGACTGCGTAACTTACAGATTAACTTACAGATCCTTTTTTGGCTGATCTAGAACTGAAAGGACCTCTAATGCAAGCTCGTTATTGGAAAAGAAACCCTTTTTTCTGCACATATGTGTGGGTCAACGGTGCCCTGAAATCATATAATTGTGGGTGTCCTCGCCAATGTCTGTCCAGCCTTCTCTCAAATGCTTCTGCCGTTGGTGCTTCAACCAGTTGGTCTGGGAGACTGTTCCATGGATCTGTCACTCGAAAGAAAAATGAGGGCTTCCTGACCCCAAGTCTGGGCCTCTCCTTGAAGATCTTATACCGCTGGTCTCTGGTGTTACTGTTTGTTCTGAAGTTAAACAAACCTGTTGTGACATCACTGTCATTGAATCCGGTAATAATCTTATAAGTCTCTAGCATATCTCCTCTGAGAAGACGATATGACAATGTTGGTAGCTTAAGTCTCCTCAGGCGATCTTCATATGACTATTCCTCTCATATCGACCAGATGGGATGGCCGAATAAGTTAGAGCGTCCGTCTCCCGTGTTGGTAGATCATGGGTTCGAACCCTGGTCGAGTCAAACCAATGACTTAAAAATTGATATTTGTTGCTTCCTAGCCTTGCGCTCGGCATTATTAGGATAGGGCAAGGACTGGTTGGCTCAGTGTCAGGATAATGTGACTGAGTGGGATATCAGGTCATGGTGCTGGTGGCCTGGTCTTCCAGTGGGGCATCACTATAAAGTTTCCATGAGTGCGCACTGTCACAAGATGGTACCCGTCCTGATATGACCTTAGATGTTGCTAGGACGTAAAACAACAACAAACAAACAAAACCTCTCATATCAATTTTAGAATTGTCCAATATTTCGCTAAGGAATACAAAGATAACTACTGAAGTGCGGAGATAAGGGTTAGAATCAATGTGGTGGGGGGGGGGTGTGTGTGTTCAGGAGGTGGGTATAGATCTACAGTTAATGTACAGGGGCCGTATGCATGAATCGGAGTTAGGCTTAGCCGGAGCTAGGAGCCAACTCTGAGATAGCTATACGCGGCTAGGAGGGCCTTGGGTAATTAGGTCAAGCCGTATGCATAAATGTACTAGCCGCTGCGGATAGCTAACCATGAAGTTATTTATAGATTTGGGAACTCCCTCAAGTCGACAATATGAATAACGCCGCCAATGCGGCGGCGTTAATATCGGTTTGAATTTAGGGTTAAAATGATAAGATTTCACTTATTGTGTATGTAATTCTGTTAAATATGACAGCATTGAATAGATTTGGGCGTAATATATTGCCGCCGATTCGGCAGCGACGGTGGCAGCCATGTTTATTTGACGTTGGACAGTATGGATATTGACGTCACTGCGGCGGCGGCGGTTTGTTTACTTTACATTCGTCGATTCGAAAATATTAATATCGCCGCTGCTGCAGCAGAAGCATTAATATCGCTTCGCATTTAGGGTTAAATTGATAAAATTTCACTTATTGCTTGTGTAATTCTGTTAAATATGACAGCATTGAATAGATTGAGACCCTCACACGCACACTAACCGCTTGGGATACCCCGTTAACCCTGGTCTGGAGGCAGGGTAACTTAGCCTAGGCTACGGTCGGTGGCTAGCACTGGCACCGGCTCATGCATGCTGATTTTCGACCATTAGCCGTGTGGTGCCAAAATAGCCGTGGTTAGGGCCCTAGCTCCGGCCCATGCATATGGCCCTAGGTGGCGCCACCTGCTGGCAGACCGGGTGGGAGGGGTGTGGGCAGGGTTGACCAATCAGGGAAAGGATAAGGGACATAGTAAGTATCTAAAGCTAGGTTAGTCCATGTGAATCATATTTAACAGTACCGGACGCGGTGGCCGAATTGGTAGAATGCAGGCTTCCCATGCGGAAGGTCAGGAGTTTGATTCCCGGTCGAGTCAAACTAATGACTTACAAAAATTGATACTTGTCACTTCCTAGACTGGCACTCGGCATTAATAGGATAGCGCAAGGAAGGTTGGCTCAGTGTCAGGACAATGTGATTGAGTGGGACATCAGGTCATGGTGCTGGTGGATTGGTCTCCCAGGGTGCAGCACCATAAAGTCACCATGAGTGTGCACTGTCACAAGTCGGTACCCCACCCTGATATAACCTTAGATGTTGCCAGGATGTAAAACTCCAACAACCAACCAACCACAGTTAATTGCTACTGAAACTGTTTTTGCTCGGATTTAAGGAGGGTTTTCATTCCCATACCATACTCTGGATACGAGGCAAAACTTTTATTTACATATCAAGCGCTGGCCTATTTTGGCTTGTAACCACACATGCGTGCTGTTGTCATACACCGACAACCGGGAGTGGATATCAAGACACCGGAAGCTACATCATTCGCATGCGCGATGCGCGATGCATCTCGGGCTGCCTGAATAAAGCAGTGTCTGTCCCATTGGTGAAAGGGTTGGATGTTGGAGTTTTACATCCTGGAAACATCTAAGGTCATATCAGGATGAGTACCAACCTGTGACAGTGCACACTGATGGCAATGTTATAGTCCTGTCCCACTGGGAAATCAGGCCACCGCCACCATGACCCAATATCCCACTCAGTCACTTTATCCTGACACTAAGCTAACCAGTTCTTGCCCTATTCTATTTTCTGTTAATGCCGCACACCAGGCTAGGAAGCGACAAGTATAAATTTGATAAGTCATTGGTTTTATTCGACCAGGAACCGAACTCACGATCTCCCGCATGCGAGGCCCGCGCTCCACCGATTCGGCAACCGCGCCTGGTTTGGTGAAAAGGTGTGGAGGGTGGTTTGTAGGGGGGGGGGGGGGAGGGGCGGGGGGGGGTGGGGGGGTGGGGGAGGGGCGGGGGAGGGGCGGGGGGGGGGGAGTGGGGGAGGGGCGGGGGAGGGGCGGGGGGGAGGGTAAATAATAAACTCCTCCCCTGAACACTTTAGTGAAACCACAGATGCTATTGGAGTAACTTCAACCAGGGAAAAAGAAATGAAACTAAAAATGTTTCACATCGGATCCGACAGTCTTTTTTCATGGCGACGCCAAACTTAAAATTTATTCATTCATTTATTTATTTGGGGAGGGGGCGGAGGGGGGGGGGGGTCTGGGGGAGTCAGGTGGGCTCACTGAGATGCCTTCTTTGACTCACGCCAATAGCTTTTGAACCGACACGCAACAGAAAATGTCGCCGATTTTTAAGTTAGCTTTTCAACTGGAATGATGAGCCTGGTGTTTTGTAATTAGAAAATTTAAGATGACAAATAATGATGGTGTGAAATATAAAGCTGGGTACTTTTTAATTTTTTAATTTTCAATTAAAGAATTCCAATCGGTGGCAGAGTTCTAAATTTGATTGTGGTTACCGGTCACCTCTTATCTTGTCTTCCATCAAAATCCTAACTTCAATACATTGGATGCTTCTTTCCTAATAAGGGACCAGAGGCAGTGGCCAAATCGGTAGAGCCCGGGCCTCGCATGCCAGAGATCGGGAGTTCGGTTCCCGGTCGAGTCAAACCAATGACGTATCAAATTGATACTTGTCACTTCATAGCCTGGCGCTTGGCATTAATATGATAAGGCAAGGACTGGTTAGCTCAGTGTCAGGATTTAAAATTAAATTTGTTTTTTATTGAGGCTGTATTTATACTGTCCATAGGATGTAAGCCCTGGTACCCAGGCTTGTTTTCAATGCTGGCCAGCTGTAGTGTTGGTAATGTGACTGAGTGGGATACTGGGTCATGGTGCAAGCAGTCTGATTTCCCAGTGGGGCAGCACTATAAAATCGCCATGAGTGTGCACTGTCACAACTCGGTACCCATCCTGCTATGACCTCAGATGTTGCCATGATGTAAAACTCCAACGACCAACCAACCTAATAGTAATACGGGTATTCTGAGTGCTGCTGGTCCCTGAGGAAGGACATAGACTGGGACCCGGCAAGCCGGGTAGCAAGCATATATACACCTTCAAATAAACCATATTATTAAACACATTAATATTTTTATAGAGAAATGCCTGAACATTCAGACTAGATGAGATAAACAAAACCCATAAATAAAACTGTAGTAGTCTGTACGTAAGCCCCACTACCACTCGGTGGTGGCGGAGACTACGCCACACACCTACGCAGTTACACTGAAATGCGCTAGGTGGTGGCAGACTAGCCATCGGGCAGACCCCGATGGGGCTGCCCTCTACTGCGTGTGGCTAGCTCACCCCCCCACCCACCTATAGATGCGACGTGGGACCTGGCGAGTTAGGGGGCGGGGGAGTTGACTGTGGATGCCGCGGAGAGCACAGAGGTTTCGTAATAAACCAAGTTGAAGCGTACTTATACTAAATCTTGTCGTTCTTCCATGAGTGCGTGGCAGTGTGGGGAGGAAGAATGAGGGCCATTACAGTACTAATGTTTATGTATATACTGTATAGAAAAAGAACACTTGGGTTTTCAGAAATTTTCGGATTTAAGAATTTTGGATAAGGGAATATGGATCTGTACTCAATGCGTACACACTTGTAATCACACCACCGGTGTCCTAGTCAAGGGCATGAGAACATCATCCATGTAGTGGGGTTCGAACCCACATGTATGCCAATTTGCAGCGCATCCTAAGCATTAGCCTATGTGGGCTCCCAGATGAAAGAAGCAATAATAACATAAAACACTTTGAACAACAAATTAGGCAGACGACATTCAGTCAGTGAGAACAGACAACATTTAGTTAGAGTGGGCGATATTCAATCAGAACAGACAACATTTAGTCAGAGCAGACACCATTCAGTCAGAACAGACCAGTCAATCAGAACAGATGACATTCAGTGAGAACAGACAACATTCAGACAGATCAGATGACATTTAGTTAGAGTAGATGACATTCAGTCAATCAGAACAGACACCATTCAGTCAGAACAGACGACCTTCAGTCAATCAGAACAGATGACATTCAGTGAGAACAGATGACATTCAGACAGAACAGATTACATTAAGTTAGAGGAGACGAGATTCAGTCTATCAGAACAGACAGCATTTAGTTAGAGTGGATGATATTCAGTCAGAGCAGACTGACTTTCAGACAGAACAAACAACATTCAGACAGAACAGATGACATTTAGTCAGAGTAGATGCATTCAGTCAGAACAGGCAACATTCAGACAAAACAGATGACATTTAGTCAGAGCAGACGACATTCAGTCAGTCAGAACAGACAGCATTCAGTTAGAGTGGATGATATTCAGTCAGAACAGACAACATTTAGTCAGAGCAGACGCCATTCAGTGAGAACAGATGACCTTCAGTCAATCAGAACGGATGACATTCAGTGAGAACAGACAACATTCAAACAGAACAGATGACATTTAGTTAGAGTACACAACATTCAGTGAGTCATAACAGCCAACATTTAGTTACAGTGGACGATATTCAGTCAGAACATAAAACATTTAGTCAGAGCAGACACCATTAAGTCAGAACAGACGACCTTCAGTCAATCAGAACAGATGACATACAGTGAGGACAGACAACATTCAGACAGATCAGATGACATTTAGTTAGAGTAGACGACATTCAGTCAGTCAGAACAGACAGCATTTCATTAGAGTGGACGATATTCAGTCAGAACAGACAACGTTCAGACAGAACAGGAAATATCAGTAAGAAAGCATTAGCATACAACAGTCAGGCAATCACTTCGGATAATGTATCGGTCAGAGCAGACAGCATTTAGTCAGAATTAACAGACAACATTCAATCAGAGTAGCTGATATTCAGACAAGAGCAAACAACATTTAGTCAGAGCAGATGACATTCAGTCAGAACAGACGACATTCAGACAGAATAGAAACTATCAGTAAGAAAGCATAAGCAGACGACAGTCAGTCAGTCATTTCAGATAATGTATGATTCAGACAGAGCAGATGGTAAATGTTAGGTTGCTGTACCTTGTTCTAAGAACAGGTCCTGCCAGCGGGGTTCCACCCAACCGTGCCTGGACAACTCTCTCGTTTCTCCATACACTCTTCTGCACACCTGTCAAAATGATGAGAAGAAATAGGCGTGTATAATTGGTATTATAATAGTTAATAATGATAAATAGTAGACACGTTGATGGAATGGCACAAAGAACATGAAAGCAGGAGTAGGGGTTACTCCCACAGCACTGTCTCTCTGTGACAGGGCCGCTACACCACCCATGAGAACAAAGTGTCTGACAATAAACAAGCTGTGGATGTCCTTATACAAGTGCGCAGTGTTTATCTATATTGGCATAGAGTGGCTGAACTGGGAGAGAATGCAAAAAAAGGATAAGATGGCGGCTACAGAAAGCTTTCGATTAGAAGATGGGGTATAAATCAATGATAAATAAGTTGTGGATGTCCTTGTACCAGTGCGCAGTGCTTATCTATATTGGCATAGAGTGGCTGAACTAGGAGAGAATGCAAAACAAACACAACAAGATGGCAGCCACAGAAAGCTTTCGATTAGAAGATGGGGTATAAATCAATAATAAATAAGTTGTGGATGTTCTTGTACCAGTGTGCAGTGTTTATCTATATTGCCATAGAGTGGCTGAACTGGCAGAGAATGCAAAAAAAAAATGATGGCGGCCACAGAAAGCTTTCGATTAGAAGATGGGGTATAAATCCATAATAAATAAGTTGTGGATGTCCTTGTACCAGTGCGTAGTGTTTATCTATATTAGCATAGAGTGGCTGAACTGGCAGAGAATGCAAAAAAAACCCACCAAGGTTGGGGCCACAGGACGCTTTCGATTAGAAGGTGGGTAATAAGTTGTGGATGTCCTTGTACCAGTGCACAGTGTTTATCTATATTAGCATAGAGTGGAAGAATGCAGATATGTCATTTATGAGGAAACGTAACCTTAAACCTGCTTTGTTTTCAGAACAGATTATTATTATTCCTTCATCATAATACGCTTTTTTTTAACCTCCACTGACAATCTATTTATCGGATGGGATAGCTGAATCGGTGAGAGCGCTGGCTGGCTTCTCGTGCAATGGGAGGGGGGTTGTGGGTTGGAACCTGTCGGCCGAGTCAATTCAATGACTAACCAAGATCTATACTCGTCACTACCTAGCCTGGCACTTTGCATAAATAGGATAGGGCAAGGACTGGTTGGTACAGTATCAGGATAATGTGAGGCAATTTAGTACAACCTGTTACTGCATAAGGATATGGTGCCAGAGTGTTGGCATGCTTGACAAAATTAATTTAGTATCAACCTAATATATTTATCTCAGAAAATGACAGAAACTCAAAACCATTAGACTATGCAACTTTAAGTCCTGACAATGGTGGTGTGAATTGTTATCGTTTCCAGTTACCTGTCTCTCGAAGCTGGCCAGGTGGCCCCTGGATCTGAAGAAAGACTTCACCTGTTCGCCACACCCTGCCTGCAACGGGAGAGAGTGGACAATGGAACAGGATTTACACACATACATACACCTCCTCCCCCCCCCCCCCCCCCCCAAAAAAAAGGAATGTTTTTATATATTTAATGACGCCTCTAGAGCACATCGAATTTAATCATCGGCTATTGGACATCAAACATATGGTCATTCTGACGTATTTCTTTGGAGGAAACCCGCTGCTGCCACATAGGCTACTCTTTCCGATAAGCAGCAGGGGTTCTTTCTTTTATATGCACTTTCCCACAGACTGGACAGCACATGCCACAGTCTTTGATGAACCAGTTGTGGACCACTGGTTGGAATGGAAAATAGCCCAAACTGCAAATGGGTCCACTGAGCAGGATCGATAGGATGACAGACACCTTCACAGGTGGACATTCTACCGCCTGAGCTATGTCCCGCACACACACCCCTCCTCCAAAATCACTGTCTTCACAACTGTCCACCAGAAATGTACGCAACCTGCTGAAATGGGATGAAATGGGATGAAATGGGATGAATGAGATGACATGAGATGACATGGGATGAAATGGGATGAAATGGGATGAAATCAGAGTGTTTTCAGAATCCAAAGCATTCACCTCGATTTCAATGGACAATTGCTAGCAAATAGCGACACTAGTAATGCGAATACGCCATACTTACATGCTGTGCCTGAATGAAGAAGAGAAGTTGGTGGGTGAGTGAGTAGTCCGTCTTTCCAGGGTCAGTCATCATGTGGGCGCACACTGCACTGATCGTACACCTAGGTGGCGCCCTAGTGGGTAGTAAGCAGTAGGACACTTGTAAGTTTCTGTATTATCATGCGCTTAACCCAGTGGCATAGCTAGGGGGCAGCATAGCCACAACACGCTTGGGAATCTATACTATATACATAGTTGCGAACAATCTTTGGCATCTTAGCAAAGGTTCTATGCTATATACATGGCCATAATGCTCTTTGGAATCTTAGCAATGGTTCCATGATATATACATGGCCACAACACTCTGTAAAATATTTCGATAAAACGCAGTGGTGGGGAATGCGAAATGGTCTACAAAGGAGTACAAATGGTCTATTAATGTAAATGGTGTATAGGGCCAGGTGATTGGATGTATTTATGTAGTTGCTGGTGATTCTTTACTTATGGTCAATAGCCATTGTGTATTAGGTAGATAGTGTGAATGAGGCACTCGTGATAGTGGGTAAGGAGCCACAAGAGCTCTACTCACTACCACCTCCCCCCAACTGTTAGTCACAGATCACCACACACATACACACACACACAGCAGGCAGGTGCAGGCCAAGCAGCCACACCGCATGGTGGTGGTGGGTAGATCAGAGTAGCCATGGTGACCCCAGAATGCTTACTGTTCATTGGTGGAACAAGAAATGCTTGTTGCTGATTGGAGATAATGGTCAGGTGGTATGCCATATCAGATCCATGTACCACTATATAATAATAAACCTGAGGGTACAAGCTCTCACTCTACTTTCATTCTTTATACTCTTCCTTTCTCTTCTTGCCTGTATTTATTTCCTACAAACCTGCCCACACAACCCACATATGCCAGCCGTCGACTTTGCAACTCTTTGGAATCTTAGCAAACGTTATATACTATATACATAGCTGCAAACACTCTTTGGCATCTTAGGAAACGTTCTATACTATATACATGGCCACAATGCTCTTTGGAATCTTAGCAAAGGTTCCATGGTATATATATAGGTACAACACTCTTTGGAGTCTTAGCAAATGTTACATTCAATATACAGCATAACCCCCTTAAACCAAACTTGAAGGGACCATAGATAATTTGTTTCGATTAACCGATCATTGGTTTAACCAAGCTTTGGCCTTGACTTTGACTTTGAGTAAGAGTGTATTGCACATGTAATAATCAATGTATGTGGACACTTTGATTTTTGTTGTTTATGTACGTACAGTATAACCCCGTTAAACCAAGCTCGGTTAAACCAAACGACCGGTTAATCCAAACAAATTTCTAGGATCCTTTCAAAATACTACCATTTATCATATAACAAATTAGGTGGGGTCTCAGATGACCTTATAAACACATGAAAGTTTGGTTTGACTGTACCGGAAGTTGCCTGAGGTTCGAGCATTTTGTTTGGATTAACCGATAATTTGGATTAACCGACTTTGATTTAACCAACTTTTTTATATGATAAAAAGTAGTATTTTGCCGGGCCGCCGAAAAAAGTTTGGATTAACCGATCGTTTGGTTTAACCGAGCTTGGTTTAAAGGGTTTGTACTGTACATAGGCGCACCACTCTTTAGAATCTTAGCAAATGTTCCATGCTATATACATAGCCAGGGCACTCTTTGGGATATTAGCAAAGGTTCCATACTATATTCATAGCTGCAACACACATTAGAATATATACAAAGGTTCCATGCTATATACCTAGGCGCAACACTTTCCATGCTATATTCATTAGCATAACACTCTTTTGTATGTTCGCAAAGGTTCCATGCTATATAGATAGCCACAAGACTCTTTGGACTCTTAGCGAAGGTTCCATGCAATATAGACATCCACAACACTCTTTGGAATCTTAGCAAAGGTTGTTGTCCGCATAAGAGAGTTGTCTGTTAGACACAGAGGCACTGCTATTAAATTAGAGGGGTGCCGTGATGGGACCAGCACCTTTTGGCGTTATTGACAGAGATTCGTTATTGAAAGAGGCCGTTATTGACAGAGTAGATTGTATGTGTCGAGAGACACTTTTGAAGTTAAAAGGTGACAATTATAAAAACTAAATTTGAGGCTAGGTAAAATTCTAGATAAAATCCGATGTAGCAGCTCAGGGGATTCGAACACTGAGTTCGTGTCCAACAAAGACCAAATATAATGGATATTTGTCACTACCTAGCCTGACGCTCAGCATTATTACTAGGACAGGGCACACAGATCAGTCGATTGAGGAACTCCAATTCTCCGCGATTGAAATATTTCCCTTGATTAATAAACGAATTTAACAAGAAAATCACATGCAAAATTTATGGGATCAAGTAAAAATTTAATTTACAATACAAGTCACAACCGCCCCAAATTTCTTAACGTTACATAGTCCGATGGTTCTGAGTTTCTGTCATTTTTTCTGAGATAAATATATTAAAATGAGTTTTATAATCTACAATTTAGCTTGAACTGACTTCTATTTTAAATGGCTAAGTTTTGAGATATTTGAAGTGCAAACATGTCAGATTAGTTTTGGCAAGCACGCTAAAACTCTGACACCATAAGCTTTACCAGTCACAGGGTCTATTAAATTGCCTCCATATTCCCTTCGTCTATGTCGCAGCAAATGCTGAGTAAGCGCAGCAATGTCGACGTTAAATATGTAGAATCTACAATCAAATCTAGATAATTATTTCGGTTTCGAAAATGTGATGCTTCATCGGATTATGCAGCTTTAAAGCAACTAAAAAAAATAAAAGTTTAAAACCCGCCCGACTTTCTCAAACTCAAACAGAAAGTCTAAGAAACAAGGAATGTTCAATGTTTGTGTGCTTGGCCTTACGGTTTCTTCCCAGACAATGATTGGCCCATCAAGTCTGCAAAGCATTCGTCCCCCTTCTTCTCACGGTAGTCTGGCAGTGGTGACGTCATCGCCTTCTTGCGCATGGGTGGAGTGACCTCCCTGGGGTTGTAGGAGACGACATACGGCTTGTACACCATATCAGAGAAGACCTGCGAACACAGTAAATATATATTTATGGCTTTTTATTTTTTCAATGTCTTTTTCTTTTACATGGTCGATTTCAAATGTTTTTGTAGATCGAGGCTAGAGATGCTATGACCCTTGTATCTTACATCTTTTGTGGGATGGGTGGGATGACAATTTTAGGAGCTGAGGTGTCATCTCCAGTCGCCGGGTTCGAAGTGATCGAGTTCACAGTGTGCAGTCGCTTTTATAGAGAATTTGTTCTAGCTGAAAGGGGGCGTATTGGATTAGTTCGATAAAGCTATGACAGGTGGAAAGTGTCATCTGCGTTGTTTATGTCCGGCTGCCGGCTTAGTGCCAGAATACCCGCTATTCGCGTTAAGCGCGCATAATTTAATTTAGTGTAGCCACTAGTCGGCAGCAATGTCAATGCATCCTTAGATACTGGTACGTGGATGGTCTGGGTTCGCGCACCCAATTACCCGCCATGCTTAAGCATGACGGTCAATGCCAAGCGCCACGATAAGGTTGAGTCGGGTAAGGTCGAGTCGGATAAGGTCGAGTCGGGTAAGGTCGAGTCAGGTAAGGTCAAGTTGGTAACGGTCGAGTCAGGTACGGTCGAGTCGGATATGGTCGAGTCGGGTACAGTCGAGTCGGGTACAGTCGAGTCGGGTACGGTGAAGTCGGGTAAGGTGAGGTAGGGTATGGTGAGTACCACATGCCGCCCGCTTGTACTTTCTGCCCGTGTGACGCCCAAGTCCTGTGTGTTTCTAGATGTATGCCCACACGGCGGAAAGGGGGGGGGAGTCCTAATCGTTTGCATTGCATTTGATTCGCCTCGGGGGATGGAGTGGGGGTGGGGTGGGGGGTCAGCTCTGACACTGTCACCTCTGCCTTGTGCGACTCGGGTTTTCACGCCCCTGCAGCACCCCCCCCCCCTCAGCACAAGGGTAGAGGGGGTAGGACACAACAGGGCTCTTTTAATGTGATAAAGAATTTCTCCCTAACCATTTAATACATATGCATGTATGTGTATGCATACATATGCACCAAAATGTATATATATATATATGTATGCCAACGATAAGACTCTAAGTAATACTTCAACTTACAGGTAAGTCTAGTTCAACTGTAACATAATGTGGTAATAATAACGATAATAATAACGTCAATTATAATGACAATAATTATAATAACAATAATACTGACAATGTAATGACAGTAATAATGACAATAACAATAATATTAACGACAATAATAATGATAATATTTTCATTAATACTGATATTAATAAGAATGATATAAATATTTATAATTATAGTGACAATAATTATAATGATAATAATAGTGAAAATAATAATTGATAATACTAATACATCTAATATACCTAATCTGGTGTGTTCACTGTTCTCCCTCTCTGAACTAACCCCCCAACCCCAGTAAGCTGGCCACTGCATATGAAGCGGTGTGAAGGGTGTGTGTGTGGGGGGGGGGCAGTCACACAGGGTTTGCCACTGACCTACATCTACACCATTGGCTGACTGGAGGTACCCCTATTGTGATGTTGTTGCTTGGTTATAGCAACACAGTAACTAACACAGGGAACCTGGTCCATGACAATAAAACACTAATATTTTAATGTTGTTTTACAAATTAGTTACTATAATTGTTTCCTTTCCTGTGATATGTTCCAAAAGTAAAACTAGCTCAAACTCATTGGTCCATGATCATTTATGTCATCTCACTACATTATCCTATATAAAATTTGACCTTGGAAATTGAAGGGGACCTCAAATGACCCGCGTCATCCGAACGAGGTAAGCTCTCCAACCTGTTAAAATTGATACTTGTAACTTCCTAGCCAGCTGCTCAGCATTATTAGGATAGGGCAAGGACTGGTTGGCTCAGGGTCAGGATAATGTGACTGAGTAGGACATCAGGTCATGGTGCTGGTGGCCTGGTCTCCCAGTGGGGTAGCACTATAAAGTCACCATGAGTGTGCACTGTCACAAGTTGGTACCCATCCTGATATGTCCTTAGATGTTGTCAGGACTTAAAACTCCAACAACAAAACAAACTGTACTGAGGTAACTGTATTGCTTGCCCAAGCCAGGGGGTGATCTTCCAGCCGAGCATCTCCGCCGAAGTAGTTACACCGCCACTCGCTAGAGGGCGCCCCTATTAGGCCAAACCGGAAGTCTCACCTCAAAGTACTGCTGGTTCTCGGCGAACAGGTAAGGGATGGCTGCGTGCGCAGCCGCGTGCATCCTCCGCTGGATGGCGCGCACTCTCGGCAAGAAGCGGAGCATGACGGGCCGTACTTCCGATGAGGAGGACGCCGACTCCAGCACCGACAGGAGTTGGCCTGACAGGTGGAGAACAGGAAAGAGATTAATAAGGATCTGCGGAAAGGAAAGAAAGGACACCGACAAGAGCTGGCCTTTCAGCTGAAGGAGAAAAGGACAGAAATGAGCAAGGATCTGCTAAATGAAAGAAAAACACAAACAAGAAAAGGAAAGAAATGAACAAAGATCTGCTAAACGAAAGAAAAACACAAACAAGAAAAGGAAAGAAATGAACAAGAATCTGGAAAAAGAAAGGAAAAGACAGATACAACAAAAGGAAAGAAATGAACAATTCTATTCACAATTCTCAGGATGTAATATAATTAGACGTAGTTTGTGTATCTTTTAGTGACCTATTTCATTGAGTTATTCAGAGCCCGAGGATGGGAGGTCAGTCCAGTCAAGCTATAACGATTGACATAATTGCCGCAATGACCCTTTTCAGTCGTTAGAGTGATGTAGGGCAAGGGATAATGTCGCACGTCGATAGGTTTTTCAGAAAATGAAATAGAACTGAAGCATGTTCAGACTCACGGGTCAATAATTATAGAGACGGGCGATAAAGAAGCTGTTCACAGCAATAGAACTCCGTAAAGGAAAGCCTAGCTTGAATTTGAAGCCCTTCGACTAAGCCGATATAATTCCACCCAAGAACCTCATCATCATCATCACCATGCTGTCGGTCGCAATGCGACAAAGACTGCTTTTATTTCTTAACCGCCACTCTCCATTTAACTCTCTGCTGTGAGAGTGATGTCCATGAGTCGGTCCTGATGTCTCTCAGCTTCAGGTTTCTCTTGATAGTATCCTTGAACTGGAGACGAGGACGTCCTCTCTTTCTCTGACCAGAATACAATTGAGAATAGAGGATCTGCTTTGGTAGCCTGTCCGTTGACATCGTCATCACGTGCCCAGTCCACTGATCAGAAGATCTTCCATACAGGACAGTCCCATCCAATCGAGTATTTCCTCATTTGTCACTTTGTCCTTCCAGGGTATCCTCAAGACCAAATGCAGTTGTTACATCATGAAGGCTTGCAGCTTTTTCACCTGTTATCTGTACACTCTCCAAGTCTCGGCTCCATATAGTAGGGTGGATAGCACGATTGCGCCTAGCTTCCATATATGCAGGTACGCAGCTGGGTACCACCTAGATATTACAAATATAAACAAAAATTTGAATACATCATGTTTCATAGCACTTTATTCAATCGCGTTTCATTCCAATAGTGTTTTATTCAATGTACGTACCGCCTGAAAATCCCAAACTAGGTCCTCGACACCTATCCCTTCACTGCATGTCATCACAGAATAGACTTAAAAAGGACACAGGGACTGATATGTCCCTTAGCATTAAACCCTTCATTCCATGGCTATTATTAGCAGTGTTCTGGGCACAATATATTCAATAAATATCTAGACTCTTCATATGCTGGTAATATAAAGCCAATATTCATATACAGAATATACGCTGAAATCACATGAACAGATCATTAATTATGCGAGCCAACCAGAAGAACTGACTATTCAATAGATTGTCGCGGGTGTGATGAAAATGGGAAAGATTGCACCTAGAGCAGGAATCGAACCATCTTCTTTTGCATTCCGGGCTAGTGTGGTCACCATTACACCACCTAGGCTCCCTTATGCAATCACTCTATCCATGACTACCTGTATATGTGGCTCCTTGCCTGAGAGGTCAGTGCACACCAGTACATTCATCTTCTTGGAATTGTAAGTCTTTTCAAATGGTTTATGTCCATAAGTATTTTAATGCTTACAATTACATACATGCAGGTAATGCACTTACATAGACAGGGTAGGTTCTACAATGATATAGTGCATCGCTTGTACAGGATCCTGGTCACGGAAACCACTGTCATGGGGGTGAAGAAAATTGGAAATATTGTGGCAAGAGCAGGAATCGAAGCCACATCTCTTGCATTCCAGGCTAGTGACCGCGCGCGGTGGCCGAATCGGTAGACCACAGGCCTCGCGTGCGGAAGATCGGGAGTTCGGGAGTTTGGTTCCCGGTCGAGTCAAACCAATGACTTAAAAATTCATACTTGTCCCTTCCTAGCCTGGTGCTCGGCATTACTAGGGTAGGGCAAGGACTGGTTTGCGGCCAGTGTTTGTGGTTGTGTTTGTGGTCGTGTTTGTGGTTGTGTTTGTGGTTGTGTTTGTGGTTGTGTTTGTGGTTGTGTTTGTGTTTGTGGTTGTGGTTGTGGTTGTGGTTGGGAATGAAATATCTTGGGACAGTGCCAGCCGAGCCAACTTTACTCTTCCACCTTCTATCGCCATCCCTCCTTGTCTATTCTTCCACCGCCTTACCGCTCACATTTCCCCCTCCTCTAGCCATCTCTCTTCTCCGTCGGACCAGACGGGATGGCCGAATGAGTTAGAGCGTCCGTCTCCTATGTTGGTAGACATTGGCATCGTGGGTTCGAACCCTGGTCGAGTCAAACCAATGACTTAAAAATCGATACTTGTCGCTTCCTACCAGGCACTCGGCATTATTAGGATAGGGCAAGTAATGTTTGGCTCAGTGTCATGATAATGTGACTGAGTGGGATATCAGGTCATGGTGCTGGCGACCTGGTTTCCCAGTGGGGCAGCACTATAAAATCGCCATGAGTGCTCACTGTCATAAGTCAGTACCTGTCCTGATATGACCTTAGATGTTGATAGGATGTAAAACAACAACAAACAAACAAACTTCTCTGTCCACCCCTGACCCCACTTTGACCCCTGACCTCCTGTAAAAATATACGGATTTTCGGTAAAGAATTATATATAGACAGAGAGCATTATTATTCTTGGGCTTGGAGTGGGGAGAAGGTTATGTGATCTAAAAGCAATGGTGCACCCACTCCTATGATGACATGATATAAACTAAGTGAGATATATGTTCATGCATGATGCCTAAAGTTAATGAAGAGATGTTCTTATATATAAAGCAGTTCAAGGTTGATGAAATGTTCCTCTATGTATTCATAAAGAATGCAATTGAGAAAAAGGACATTTTTGGTATATACATATATATATCTAACTGTAACTGTATACAACTAACTGCCCCTACCGGACCCAGGGCCAAGCACACCAGCCATAGTACATTCCTTAGAGCCACACCCTGCAGGCTCGTTTTGGGTGGCAACCCCCCATATTAGGGCATTGCACTGCCCAGTCTGTAGGGGAGTGTCTGATTGGCTGGCTGTGGGAGATCCGGTCACCTGACCCCCCTTGTCCTATCATGGCCACACAAGTCTCATTCTAATTAATTATTCAAGAAACTTCTCCAGACACTCTGGAGAGGGATCACTCTACTCCTGGCTCTTGAGTGAGACAGACCTACTCTTGAGCAGGAACCCCAGACACTCTGTCTGATGCTAGCCAAAGTCACCTATTCAAATTGAGTGCATACACAGCCATAGGATTCCTGTCCCATGGGCTGTAAGCACTGCTTTCAGTATACAGGCTAAGTTGATAATGAGACATAGTGTGGACAGTAGAAGGTGAGGGGTTAGGCTGATGGGGCACTGGTAGGTGAGCAGGTGTTGATGTCATTAATTTGATTAAAGCACAACACCCTCACTGTCTATCTGTGTGACTTGCCTTCCTTTCTTCTTTAGTATTGGTTAGTGTTGGTTGATAAGTTGATACTATTGGTTTAGTACGACTGCATCACAGGTGATATGAAGGGGAAGAGTATTGTAGTAGCATGGGGTGCTCAATGAGGCCGAGCATCCCTGTTATTATACTCCGCCCTTTCCCACGCCTTCTCCTCCCCCTCCTCCCCTCTCCAACACCCTGCGTCCTCCTTCCACCACCATAGTCTACCTCACATTCATCTCCCCATTCACCCACTCCTCTCCCTCCCCTGTCCTCCCTCCCCTGTCCCCCCTCCCCTGTCCTCCCCCTCCCCTGTCCTCCCCCTCCACTGTCCTCCCCCTCCCCTGTCCTCCCCCTCCCCTGTCCCCCCTCCCCTGTCCTCCCCCTCCCCTGTCCTCCCCTCCCCTGTCCCCCCCTCCCCTCTCCCTTGTCCTCCCCTACCCTGTCCTCATCCTCCCCTATCCTCACCTTCCCCTGTCCTCCCCTCCCCTGTCCCCCCCTCCCCTCTCCCTTGTCCTCCCCTACCCTGTCCTCATCCTCCCCTATCCTCCCCTTCCCCTGTCCTCGCCCTCCCCTATCCTCACCCTCCCCTGTCCTATCCTTTCCTTGCTCTCTCCTCTCCACACTCATCCCCCTCTCGCTCCCCTTGCCTACCCTCCCTCCATTCATTCCCCCCCCCCCATTCCCTCATCTTCCGCACCCTCACACCTTCCTCATCCTCCCTTCTCATCTTCCTCATCCTCCCTCCCCACCTCCTCCCCCTCCTAGCTGACATCGAGACAGCCGTCAATCAATGCTGATTTCACACTGCAGCGCTTGTACAATTGCCACCAAGGAGCGGGAGATACTTAACAATTAATTCAGTGCGTGCCTTCTTTGTTCCCATGCTGGTTTGAATTAAAGTTGCATGGTTCTGAGATAATGTAATAATTATTACACTTTTCTTGTCAATGCTGAGGCATTAGTCTTCGTACCATATTTTTGTTTTACTAAAGTGTATTTTATTCATTGAATATTATCTCATGTCAGCGCCAGAGCACTGGTCTTCCAGCCATATAGTACAATTCCTTGATACATAAATAAAAGTATCAGTTGTAATAGTAACTGCATGCAAATCCTGTTTGATACTAAAAGTATTAGACACTTTATAAATGAAATATCAGCTGTAGTATTAACTGTTTACAATTCCAGTCCAATACAAGTATTATGTCTTTAGTGAATATGTATTGCATGGTTATAGAATTTTCTTTAAACATTTTTTCCTTCTTTTCTCTTTGCTAAAAAAAAAAATATATATATGGGTTATTCTCCAAAACTGGGCACCACATATTTGGTCTCCATGTTACGATGCTGATAATTAAGTCTTTGTTCTATTGATAGCAAGTCAAATAATTATTGTATCCTCTGTCTATTAGGTATGTTAGCAGTTCTACACGTATTGAATTTATCCCACAAAAGATATTAGAATTATAATTGTATGATTTTGCGCTAGAGTGAAAATTTGAAGATTTACACATTGACACCATACATGTAGACAAACTTTTTTTCAACTTATTTTTCAACTTGTTCTTGTAAGTCATAGCCTTGTCTGCTGAAAAGTAATCGAGAAAATCTTGTTTGACTATGTTGTATATGTTAAAATGAGGTTCTGGATGCGTCTTTGATTTTCATATTACACAAGTGATATTAATGTATTGCACAATTTGTATAAGATCTAATTCAAAAAGTGAAATTAATTTTGTTCAACTCTGAGATATGCACAACATACAAACCTTCATAGGACATTGAATTAGGCTATTATTTGGAAGGAATTTTGTGATTATTTGGAAGGTTTTCACTTTTGGTTTCCATGTCAAACTTTCATGCCCAGTTTTAAAGAATGCCCCATATATCTATCTATATATACACATATTTTCAAATACATTGCATACATTTATGCTTCAAGTATGAATGCATACAGACTCGCTTACATATTATTTTCCTTTCTCTTTTATGTGTATGTATAAATGTTTACCTTTATGCAAATATTATATAAGCAGTGAAAGTGAATCTATTGTGTGCTGATTCTGGAAGGTTCTATGGTACAGCTAGAGCAGTTTGGAGCCCTGTTGCTTGTTGGGGCAGGTAAGCAAGGCAGCTGGTCAGCAAGTGCTTCCTGTCCTAACACCGGTTGGTCACTTCTACCTGAATTTTTCGTCAATAAAGATTTGGGTCTTAGAGGCCAGCCAGAGTCTATTTAATCATTCCATTTACATATATGACTCTTGTCCTTATTGTGTTTTATTATTATTATTATTATTACTATCACTACTTAGCGCATATAATACTTCAATTGAGAGATTCCGGGTTAGAACAACAAATTAGCTATCAGCCCTATTCCTTGCTAGTGCATTGTGGGTACTACATAATTTCACAGGACATAGATCTGACAGGCTATCCTTGCACGGTTGCCTGTATGGGATATTTTCAACATCAAATACTGTTAGATCTTTAGCCAGCATTAGCACTATAAAGTTGCTATGAATGCGCACTGTCACAAGTCGTTACTCGTCCTGATATGATCTTAGATGTTGTTTGTTTGTTGTTTGTTTGTTGTTGTTTTACGTCCTAGCAACATCTAAGGTCATATCAGGACGGGTATGATCTTAGATGTTGCCAGGACGCAAAACTCCAACAACCAACCAGCCAACCAACCTACCCCACTTCCCTGTCATGCCTTACCCTTCTTTAATTGGCTCGCCCGCCAACCAATCAGTGGTCAGCCAATAAGGTGCTGGCACTTCTCCAGCGCACCTGTTCTCCTGCATCACACCTCATGACCTCATGACCTCATCAACGCAACACATCATGACCTCATCACCTCACCACCCCATCACCGGAATACAGTCCTCCCCACACCAATATTTTTACCACCCACCTACACCTACACATGATTGGGCTATCATCACACCCAATCACAATACTTATGCAATTTTGCTCATAGCACATCTTAAAGCATCATGCTCTGATTATTTACTAATTGTCTTGTTATGTAACAAATCATAGCATGCTCACCTGCCACCAACTCAAACAGCAGGCCACCCGTCTAATTCAATTCAATTCAATAACGTTTATTTCAACATCCTCATTATATACAGTTACAACTTCCATGAAACTTAATCACGGTGGATGAAGTAAAGGAGAATGAAAGAAGCACAATGCTTATGATATCCATTCCCCTTGGACAAATTATAAGTAATAAACTTATACAACAGAACCTTAGGAAAACAACTAACATAGTAATAAGAATAGAACAAAGATACAATGCCAAGAGGGCCCAAAAAAACAACTAACATAGACTACTAAACATACCAACAGACTATCTATCTGCTACTGAAATGCAGGCAATCAAATAACTTATCAGCAGCTACTGCTTGGTAAGACAACACCAACACTACAGCTGGCCAGCATTGAAAACAAGCCTGGGTACCCGGGCTTACATGCTATGGACAGTATAAATACAGCCTCGATAAAAATAAAAAACTTTAAAAAAACCACAGTATATAATTCATTTAGTTACTTGACTTAATTTAACCAGGTATTACCATCCGCTGACTGAAGTGATTCATTTCTCATTTTCTTGTTTGACATATATATTATTGCGACTTGATAACCTGGTCAGCTTGTGTCGAGCCATTCTTGATGCTCACTAGTTGGCTGAATCTGTACAGCGCAGGCTTCCCGTCCTGATCTGACCTTAGATGTTGCTAGGACATAAGACAACAACATCAACAACAACTGATCACTACAATAGCTGGGTAGGTCCTTTGGCCCTATTCAAGAAGGTAGAGGCTCCCGCCCTCCACGAGTCTCCCAATTATGGGTGAAATAACTGGTGTCAACACAGAATCACAGATCGGATATCTTAATGGTATGAAGACAAGGGCCAGATGGGCGGAAGGGCTCCGCAAACTCAACGGCCACGTGTTCAACCTGGAGAGGGCTAGGCTCCGTTACGTTGTATGCATTTCAGCCAAGACTCACCATCCGATGATGGCCATATTTCCTGTTCATCAAGTCTGGCCAAAACGATCTTGCAAGGAAGAGAGAAAGTAGTGAAGAAGACAAGGTGGACAAAGGAAGACCAGGATAAAATGAGGAAAACAGTTTGCGAAGTCATCTGGGGTTTTCTAACAATGGTCGTAGTTAGGGGGTTGATGATGATGTCGATGATCACTTGTGCGGCCTACATGCCACACTTCAGGATGAGACAGTGATAAGCTCATGTTTCTTTCCAACTCAACCTCTGTTTTCACATTCTCTGCGCTATTCCAACAATGACAACACTTTGGAAAAGCCTCCTGAATCACATCAGTAGGCCTACATGCATATAATGCGCATCCTGATATGACGTTAGATGTTGCCAGGAGGTAAAACTCCAAAACCTACAAGCACAATGCAAGATGATGTGAACTTCAATGGTTTATTTAGGCGCTGCGTTAATCACGCTTTGGTTAGAGCCCAACAATAACCATTCGACAAACAACTTCATATTCAAAGGGAAGTGGAAGCATCCTTGTCCATTATGCAGAGTTAGTTGCACCATTACATATTCAGTTGGCACATACTAATATGACAGTTGCAGTTGACACCTACTGATATGACAGCCACAATTGACACCTACTGATATGACAGTTGCAGTTGGCACCTACTGATATGACAGTTACAGTTGACACCTACTGATATGACAACCACAGTTGACACCTACTGAGATGACAGTTACAGTTGACACCTCCTGATATGCCAGTTACAATTGACACCTCCTGATATGCCAGTTACAGTTGACACCTACTGATATGCCAGTTGCCGTTGACACCTACTGATATGACAGTTACAGTTGACACCTACTGATATCACAGCTACAGTTGACACTTACTGATATGACAGTTACAGTTGACACCTACTGATATGACAATTATAGTTGACATCCACTGATATGATTGTTATAGTTGACACCTACTGATATGACAGTTACAGTTGACACCTACTGATATGACAGTAACAGTTGACACCTCCTGATATCACAGCTAAAGTTGACACCTATTGATATCACAGCTACATATGACACTTACTGATATGACAGTTACAGTTGACACTTACTGATATGACAGTTACAGTTGACACCTACTGATATGCCAGTTACTATTGATGACACCTACTGATATAACAGTTATAGTTGACACCTACATAAATGACAGTTACAGTTGACTCCTACTGATATGACAGTTACATTTGACACCTACTGATATGACAGTAGCAGTTGACACCTACTGATATGACAGTTACAGCTGACACCTCCTGATATGACAGTCACAGTTGACACCTACTAATATGACAGCGCATGTGACACTAGAACATCGGCAGAAGCCTTTGTCAGAAAGCTGCTGTCGGATCCGTGACAGTAGACCTAACAGCCTAAGGAGCAGCTTCACTATTAAGTAGTTATTGAGTGATATGTGAGCATTGGCCCCACAGCTTCATAATATGAATATTAACCGAAACAAAGTTCAGATTCATTCCCAGTTATAGTTCAATCAGTTGAATCAGTGCAGGGGGTGCTCATTCGCTGTCATTGCCAGGGGTGCTGGGAACTGACGCGGCTCACCCCCACCCCTCCTCGGGTGGGAACCAATGACCGCCCTCGATATACCCCACTATGCCTGCTAGAAGTAGAACCTTCCTCTCCTCAGCCAATCACAAGCCACCTCTCACATCAACTCTTCCTCTTAAACCTACCGACTACCAAAGATTAGTCAATGCCACACTGCCGATCAAAACATACCACTTGTCGACCCAGCTACCCATCCACACTTCCGCTTGATTAGGTGAAACACAAACACCAAATCAGACTGATAATTAAAAAAATATGCATACATTATATTTGATACATAGAGAAATATGTTAGAACTGTGCATTTGTTAGATTAGTTCGAGTATTTGTCTGTCGGCGTCTTATCTTGTAAATCTTATCCATTTATATTTCTGTACGTTACGTCATCTCTATGCCGGTGTAAAGATTTCAAATTCCCCCCATATTCAAGTTCCCCCCTGGGAACTTGAAAACGTTTTCAAATTCCTCCCAGGGGAATTTGAAAACGTTTTCAAATTCCCTCCTTCATTTTAACTTCCCCCCCCCCATTTTTGGGGAATTTTCTTTATTTTTGTTATTTTTTGTAATTTTTTGTAATATTTCATGACAAATATTATAATATACAGAAAATAGCATAATGGAAATTATTACTAGTACAATAAAACATATTTAACCACAAATGACACAAAAAGTCTCCAAGATGGTTAAGAAAAAAATATTATAGGTCTGAAATTTAAAACGTTTTTTAAAAGTTTTTTAAACAATTTTAAATTTCCGGAGGGGGGAATTTGAAAATAGGGGGAGGAATCTGAAAACTGTTTTTAAGTTCCCCCCCAGGAATCTGAAAACGTTTTTAATTTCCCCGGAGGGAAGTTAAAAACGTTTTCAGATTCCCGGGGGGGAACTTGGGAAGGGGGGAAGTTGAAATCGTTACACCGGTCCCCACCCCCGGATATGCTGATTCACATACACAATGAGCGGCCTGCATGCCAAAGACCTTGACTGAGCCTAGAAATAAAGTCTTTTCTCCCCAATCCTGCTTCCTCATTCTCTCTGCCATAGCCAACAGTGTCCTAACCATTAGGCCACCTGGGCTTCCTGCTGCAAATCACCTACCCACGCCTCCTGTGCATGTGGCTGCTTTCCTGTTGGGTGAGGACGGCGCAGACTCCTGAAATTCTTTGATTAAATCCTGGAAATTTAATTCCTGACCCGCAATAAACTGGATATTGCTTCCCCGATATGAGACGGTGTCACCACCTACAGGGACGCCCACTTATTTTTACTTTCCCTGGAAGTAGGTCACCATGTCCAAAAAAAGAAATCGCACTGGCGGCTGCTCTGCGAATTATAGCCTGTGATTTGCAGAGCTGCAACCAACCAATCAGCATGCATCATTGTACTGTGCATGCAAATGTGCAGAATTATTTTGCCTTTTGTTTTCGCCGTAATGCTTTCCGGAGCTGCTTTGCACCGGACGCGGTGGTCGAATCGGTAGAGCGCGGACCTAGCGTGCAGTAGGTCGGGACTTCGAATCCCAGACGACCGGGCGTGGTGGCCAAATCGATAGAGCGCGAGCCTCGCCTGCGGAAGGTCGGGAGTTGGGTTCCCGGTCTAGTCAAAACGATCACATTAAAATTGATACTTCTCGCTTCCTAGCCTGGCGCTCGGATTTAATAGGATCTGGACATGGTGCTGCCGGTCTAGCTTCCCAGTGGGGCAGCACTATGAAGTCGCCATCAGTGCACGCTGTCAGAAGTCAGTGCTCGTCCAACTATGACCTGAGTTGTTGCTAGGACATAAAATACCAACAACAAACACACATCATGAAATATCATATGATCAAATAGCAAATGAATCAGTGAATACACAATTTGTTTTACTAGTAATTCATGGAGGGGTAATTAATCCTAAGGGGATACATACGTGGCTAGTCTATCGTTGTCATGGTGATGGTGCGTGGTCACCATTTTACAGGTAAAAATCATCATTATATCTCTAGCAATAGACAATGATTGAATGAAGATTGACGAAGGAGGTGTCGGTGTGTGTGGGTGTTGGTGTCGGTGTGAGGGTGGAGTGGGTGTGTGTGGGTGTGGATGGGTGTTCGTGTGGGTGGGTGGGTGTGTTGGAGTTGTGAGGTGGGTGTGGGTGGGTGTGGGTATGGGGTGGGTGGGTGTTGGTGGGCGTTGTGGGTGGGGTGAGTGGTGGTGGTGGTGGGGGTGGGTGTGAATGGTCCAGAGGAGACTGACCTGAAAATGTGTAGCCAGAAGGCAGGAAGGGAGTGTTGCAGTTGGTTTGTTGTTGGAGCTTTACGTCCTTGCAACATTTAAGGTCATATCAGGATGGGTACCAACTTGTGACAATGTGCACTCATGGTGACATTATACTGCTTGCCCACTGGGAAATCAAACCACCGGCACCATGGCCCAATATCCCACTCAGGCACATTATCTTGACACTGAGCTAACCAGTCCTTGCTCTATCCTATTAATGCCGAGCTCCAGGCTAGGTAGCGACAAGTATCAATTTGATAAGTCAGTGGTTTGACTCGACTGGGAAGCAAACTTCAGACCTTCCGCATGCGAGGCCCTAGCTCTACTGATTAGGCCACTGCGCCCGGTAGCAGGGTGCTAACTTTGCAGCCTTCCATGTCTAGATTCAGCACCATGAGTTAGGTTTGTGGTAAATATGCTTATTCTGCTGAAAAAGTCTTTTGTTGGTGCCGAAGCACTGATCTTCCAGCCATTTTTCAATTCAGGATTATTTACATGAAAGGTATATAGAATAAGGAAAATAACAACTGTTGAATACACAATTTGCAGCATGTAACACAATGAAATTCTGTAAACCAAAAGTTCCATAGCAATATGGCAACAGTAGTGTCATATAATCCAAACAAATTTCTAGGGTCCCTTCAAGTTTGGTTTAACGGGGTTATACTGTATTTAGAATGTAAGCAGAAGTTATCTTCTGTATTCATTTGGTAAAGTTGTAGTAAGTTTTAATGCAGGGTCTGTTCAGTTGAAGTTAGGCAAGCTGTATATAAATGTCAGTTTGTTAGGAATATTCTAGTGTTACTCCATAGTGTTACTCTAACACCATTCAACACAGAATCATAGCAGAGTGGTTAGAGATTCTGACTTGTTCCTAGGTCGGACTCCTAATCTGAAAGTCGGTGATTCGATTCCCTGTGCCCTCACCTCTGCCAATTTGGATTTCCACTGCTGCGCATAATGTACAGCGTCATCAAAGGCCAGTTGCTCTCATACCATGTCTACGTGGTGTGGGAGGTTAAAGATCCCTTGGGTCAGTAAAAGTGTAGGCTCGGGCTTTCTATCAACAAATTGTCTAATGGTGAAAACAAGTCCATTCAGAGTTATCCATGATAGGCAGTATAAATCTTCAAGAAAAGAATCCTGGTTAAGGCGCCAGTGTTGTGGGGGTTAATACAAACAAACAGAAACAGAATGCCTAGAACCACTTTGTTGTTGACATTCCAGGGCTGGCAACCTAACCATTAGCCTATCTGGGCTCCCTGATTCAATCAACCTAGCCACCTCTACTTGTGTATGTGGTATTTCACCTGGGAACGTCCTTGCACCCCTCTACACTAACACAAATTAAAGAAACAAAAACAATAAAAACTCAGGCAACAAGCCTATTTGCAAAAAGGGGCAATGTATGTTAATTATAAACAGGGTGTAGTTGAGCTGATTCGAAACAAAAACAAAGGAGCCATTTCAGGAAGTGCAGCCATTTTAATTAACTTACTTGGAACAGATCCTTTGTTTTTGTTTTTTGGGTATGGTTTATTTTAATCTGTCCATAACGAGTAATTTGCATCGCGGCTTGTTTTCATCTCTGAAAAGCAACATTAACATTCAAGTTTGTTTCTTGTTTTACGTCCTAGCAACATCTAAGATCATATCAGGATGGGCTTTTTTCAAGAGTCAAGCATGATCAAAATTGACGTGGGCATCATATTGTCGTACTGGTAGTCTGCACTGACCTCCCAGGCAAGAAGCCGCATAGACAGGTAGGTGTGGGTAGGGTGATGACATCAGGGAGCCTAGGTGGTGTACACTATACAATATTGGCTGCTCCCCCACTTTCAATGTTCAGAATGGGGTGTGCTGCACACAATGCAGCACATTCCACTTCCCCTTCACCATGTACAAACCAAATGTGAACGCTTCAATGACTGCAAGATCAGTGCCTCGGAGCTGACAAAATATGTGTTCAGATGAATAAAATATTTACAACAACAACAAATTGTTCAGTGACCTTTCGATTGGGGCCACTGAGTTTCCCCCCCGAAGTACCAAAGTACCGAAGTACCCACAATTTGCAATCATTACAAAGTAACGTAAAGCTTGTTATATTTAACGACGCCTCTAGAGCACATTGATTTTTTTATCGTGTCATCAGATATTGGATGTCAAACATATGGTCATTTTGACATATTTCTTTGGAGGAAGCCCGCTGCTGCCACATAGGCTACTCTTTCTGATAAGCAGCAAAGGGTCTTTTATATGCACTTTCCCACCAACAGAACAGCACACACTACAATCTTTGATGAACCAGTTGTGGACCACTGGTTGGAATGGAAAATAGCCCAAACTGCAAATGTGTCCACTGAGCAAGATCGATCGAATGACCCACACCGTCAGAGGTGGACAGTCTACTGCCTGAGCTACGTCCCGCTCCCCATTGTAATAATTACAGACAATTAATCCCAGCCGTTGTCAAGTACACCTGGTTAGGCCTACTATTCTAGTCTGCCAAGATCTCTGCTCTGCTGCTTGCTGATTGGCTGTGACCTAAGCAACAGCCATTCATCAGTCAAAACCGGAAGTGACAGCGCGATAATTGGACCGGAAGCGGAAATAACTCCATCTTTAGCGAATGGGATATTCTGATTCTTACTGACTGGCGTGGTGGGTAAGCTCAAAGATACCAGGATACTGCTGCATTGGTTGGTTGTTGGAGTTTTTACATCCTGGCAACATCTAAGGTCATATCAGGATGGGTACTGACTTTTGACAGTGTGCATTCATGGTGACTTTATATTGCTGCCCCACTGGGAGACCAGGCCGCCAACACTATGATCTGATATCCCACTTAGTCACATTATCCTGACACTGAGCCAAACAGTCCTTGCCCTATCCTAAAAATGCCAAGCGCCTGGCTAGGAAGCCGCAAGTATAAATTTTTAACTCATTGGTTTGACTCGACCAGGGTTTGAATCCCACGATCTACCAAAACTGGAGACGGACCGTCAACTAATTCGGCCATCCCGTCTGGTCCCTACTGCACTAAAATAGATCATACATGCTGAGCTAATGGGAAATAATGTAATCATGTTCAGTAGCATCTACCAGCATCAACATCATGAACATAGCTAAATGGTATTTTGACCTGAATGAGTAGAGCGCAGGCCTCGCATGCGGGAGATTGGGAGTTTGGTAGTAGCCTGTTAAGTCGAATGACTGACATTTAAATGTGATACATGAGTGTTAGAATCCTGTTCGTGGCGCAATATTTCTAATAGTACTCAACAACTGGAATCTGCCATAGACAGTCACTGTCCATGGCCGTGTGTACTGACACAATGGGACAATACATATGTGCGCCTGAGAGCGTGCGTACTACGAACACCACACATCCCTCTTTGCATGGTGCCAATCCAGAAACGCAGTTTAAATAAAAGACTTGTATCTGAAAATAACTTTAATTCTAATTAATTCCACTTTTCTTATGTTGACATGATTATGGAGCAGTGAATAAACAAAATGAGGAATGTAAAAAAATATACTTGTTATAGGTTTGATTCCAATGTTTATATCAATTTTTGGATTGGCGTTTACGTCGTTTTGCGCATGAACTCTTCATAGCAGTGTGCAAGTAGCATAATCTAAGCTACAACAAAAAAGCATCATTTGGCCTGAATTCATTAACAGAAATAAATGTGAAAAGAAAGCTATTGCTAAGGCACTGCACCTTGTATTGATAACCGCGTTTACATTTGGTGGCCTGATTCTGTCATTTATTTTTCCTCAGGGACGATTTATGGCAATATCACAATGACTTTATCAATATCATTTAGATATTTGTTGTTGCTTTACGTCCTAACAACACCTAAAGTCATATCAGGACGGCTTATCATTTAGATGATAGAAGCTGCATAATCAGGTGTTGTTGTATTGTTTAGATCTTGTATACAAATAGTACAATCTACTCTACTTCACTGATGTACAGTATACTCTGTCTATAACGGACACCCATCGCTCTGGAGCAAGATGCTGTTATAGAGAGAGATCTGTTATAGGCAGAGACTGACTGACGGAATGGGTTGAAACCAATGTTTTTCTTTTATACTTGACTGACTAGGATGGCCCTTACAAAGTCATTTGCACAATTAGTCATTTCTCCTATTCATCACTTCTACAATTTTTTATTTCTACAATTTGTCACTCCTACAATTGGTCATTTGTACAATTAGTCATTTCTACTATATTATTATATGTCATGTCGTTACTGACAGAGAATATTGTTCAAATAGATGAAAAAACGCCTTATTGTCTGCATAAGACAGGTGTCCGTTAGACACAGAGGCAATGCTATTAAATTAAAGGGGTGCGGTGATGGGACCAGCACTTTTTGCCGTTATTGACAGAGATTCCTTATTGACAGATGCCGTTATTGACAGAGAAGACTGTATATATGTGTACTTATGCATGTATGCTGGTATTTATATATAGCATTTTAATATGGATGTATGTTGGTATATACAGTAAAACCTCACTAAATCGACCGACTATGGGACCTACTTTAAATGGTCCATTTACGGAGGTGGTCGGTTTAGGGAGTTTTTACTGTATATCATTTAAAATCAATACAGTGGTATTGTATGGATGATCGTTTGGGACACAAATAAAGCGATCGATATAGGGGAGTGGTTGATCTGCGGAGGTGGTCGGTTTAGAGAGGTTTTACTGTATATCATTTAAAGTTTGACAATCCGCGCATATCTGGAGGCAGTAGTGACCAGACGCTTTTTTTGATTGATTGATTGATTGGTGGTTGCTTTACGCCGTGTCGGCAGCATAGGCCATATTCATGGCGAGGGTGACCAGACGCAGCTATTATCAGGGTGGCCAGGAGCCACTCACAGGTGGCACCATAGTGGCAGAAGCTGGAACTAACTCTTGTGACGGTAGGATAGTAGGTGATAACTAATATAGAGAAGTGAACTGATAAGTGGTTGTGTCCTTGTTTATGTTCCCATAATAGATTCACACATCATATGAAAAGCTCTTTTCCAATACGCGATAATCGCCAATCCCAAAAAACGAGTTTGCAATGCTAATGCCAAGTTTGTAGATAATGTTTTGAAAAAGAGCTCTTCATATAAGTATATATATATATATATATATATATATATATATATATATATGAAGAGCTCTTTATATATATGAAGAGCTCTTTTCCAAAACATGATCTACAAATTTGGTATTGGCATTGCAAACACTTTTCTTGGATTGGTGCTTATCACGTTTTTGAAAAGAGCTCTTCATTTATATATATATGCACACATATATATGTATATATATGTATATATATACATATATATATACACATATACACACACATATATATATATATATATATACACAATCACACAACCATATTAAATTGTTATTTACATAATAATGATTAACATCCAGATTAGAGACATACTCCTGACAACCAACTTCTTTACTACACCATGATTTATACTCACACAATGTATTATATAGAACATAAACACTTAGAATAACCTACCTCTTTATTAAATTGCTATTTATATGTACACAGTAAATTATACAACGCATAAATATATAGGCCAGCCCACCTCTTTAAATAATTACTAGTCAAGGATTCTGGCAAACACATACCATTCCAACCGTGATCTATGACTTAATGTGCTCCGTGTGGGGGAGAGTGTGCGGGTGGGGGTGGAGGGAGCGTGTGTGGGGTGTTGTTTTGTTGGAGTTCTACGTCCTGGCACCATCTAAGGTCATATCAGGACCGGCACCGACTTATGGCAGTGTGCACTCATGTTGGCTCTATAGTGTTGCCCCATTAGGAGACCAATCCACTTACACCATGACATGATATCCAACTCAGTCACATTATCCTGATACTGAGCAAAACCAGCATTTGCCCTATCCTATTAATGCCGAGCGCCAGGCTAGAAAGCGAGAAGTATCAATTTTGTAAGTCATTGGTTTGAGTTGACCGGCAATCAAATTCCTGACCTTCCGTACGGGAAGCCTGCACTCTACCCATTCAGCTATCAGGGGATGGAAGGAATGTGTGAGGGGGCGGGCGGGTACTGTTATGTGGGTGGGTGGGTGGGTGGGTGGGGGTGGGGGTGGTGGTGTGGGTTATTGCGCTAAGGAGGGATATAGGAATTGTCCCTGGAAGTCAAAGTTATTGTTTTTTTTCTTGAAGATTTTCATTACAACCACCTCCACCCTCCAACCCCCACCCCCCACCCCACCCCATCCCCCACACAAATTCTACTTTAAATTTGTTCTACATATATTACATAGACTTCCATTTTAGAACTCTCATTTCCTGTCGCAGCGCCACCTATATTGGTGCGACTGTCTCTGATTTCTGAGCGGGAAATTGTCATCACCCCCCCACCCCACCCCCACAAGCCGGCCTTCTCCTAAATGTGGACAGTCTGTGGGGATTACTATGATTAGCAGGCTTGGGGAGATAATTAGGAACCAGAGAGGCCCAGGCAATAACTGGGGGTGAATGTGGCTGAAGCGTGCATTCCTTACACACGGTATGCGGTATGCGGCATGCAGCATGCGGTATGTGGTATGCGAATGGCATGATTCCTTCTACGCAGTATGTGGCATGCGGCATGCGGAACACGACTGGCTATATTTAAAAAATAAAAATAAACAAGGATACTCTATACTGCACTGTATATGACCTAATATGGCATTTATATCTATGTACCTCTTGGTACGTCACATGGGGGTTCCTACCTTTATAATTACCAAATTATAGATAAGTATTCATATTTTTGTGGCTATGGTAGCATTTTTACCAACCCGAACCCCCACCAACACCACTACCATATGTTTCCCCTCCGCACCCCTGTGTGTGACTGTTCCGTAATGATCAGTCACCTCTCCTAGTCTGAAACTAATGGACAAGTGCGACTGAGGTTTCTATTCACATACTGCGTGCTGCATGCCACATGCTGCACCGATCGCTACAGGGACCGATCGAGTTGTCACATTCGCATTCGCATACCGCGTGTAAGGAATGTAGCCCATAGGCTTCAAGGCGTTTCGATTTTTTGTCGCATTTGCATTCACATACCGCATACTGCATACCGCATGTAAGGAATGTACCCTTGAGACCTACCCATTGCAAAATTCCAACGCTCGTAATTTCACTTGTTGCACCGATGTCGCCAAATAGAATCGCCCCCTCAAAATTGTCTCTCCTTCCTGGCGAATCTATTTCGAAATAAAATTTTCCCCCTTTTGAGATCACCCCGACTCGCAAAATTCAGTTTCATATACAGTAAAACCTCACTAAATCGACCGACCTTGGGACCGATTTTAACTGGTCCATTTATGGAGGTGGTCGGTTTAGGGAGTTAGCATATGGTTACAATGGTATTGTTGGGACCCAAATAAAGCGATCGATGTAGTATATGATCATTTAAAAGGCAACTTGACATGGTGTTAACAACAATACAAGATGAACCACAGATTCCAGGATACACCCAGCTAACACCAGCAGATTCAAGCTCACTACTGCACATGACAAAACTGAACAGAGCATCCTCACCAAATGTGGTGGGCCCTGAGGGTGGAGTCTCCGACATGGCCTGGGCATATAGCTCAAACGCTCTAATCTAATCTCTAATCTAATCTAAAATTTATGGGATGTATAATGAATTATGCAGGTATAAAAACAGGCGGAGTTTCATTATTATTTATTATGTCGTATACTTGTTACTTATATTATTGTCCAATCGCTGACCTGCCCGGGATTTGCCCCGGCTAGCCGGGCCCGAGCGCCACCACCGGGCGATATCTGCCCCGGGCAGTCACTCTGCCTCTACAATTCCGCCATCGTCCATGTTAACTGCAACCTTGGTAAATTTGGGCAGCTACAACATGCATGTGTCTCAAACCCGCAACCTTGATACCCATATCCTACCTAGCGCCACCTAGCGGGTTAACCTACACTTCTACTGCAGGCCAGAGTAATTCGCCTCCTCACCCCCCCATACATGCCCTCGTCCCTGCCTATGTGGATGGCTGTGGGCGCTGTTCCATCTGGTAGGTCAACCCCCCTTCCATCTCACCCCTCCCCACATTTCCTCTTCCCCACCTATATGGGTGGCTGGGGGCGCTCTTCCATCTACCAGTGTCACCCCCCGCCTTACACATTCGCTCTTCCCCACCTGCCTGGATTGCTGTGCGCGCTGTTCCATCTAGTAGGTAACCCCACACTCCCCTCACATTCACTCGACAACCTCCGTGATACCAACACTCTCAGATGCTCAGAAAATCACCGCCATCATTATGAATTTGTTAGACAAAAAACAAACAAAAATGAATTCTACAGTTCTTATGCCAACAACATTTTTTTTTCTTGAAGATTTATACTGCCTATCATTGATAAGTCTGAATAGACTTGTTTTCACCATTAGACAGTTTGTCGATAGAAAGCCCGGACCTACACTTTCACCGACCCAAGGGATTTTTAACCTCCCACACCACATAGATATGGTATGAGAGCAACTGGCCTTTGATGACACTGTAAGTTATACACAGCGGTGGAAATCCAAAGTGGCAGAGGTGGGGGCACAGGGAATCGAACCACTGACCTTCAGATTAGGAGTCTGACCTAGAAAAAAGTCAGACACTCTAACCACTCCGCCACAGAGAACGCCACTAATAATCTCCTGAAGAAGCAGTTTTTTGTTTTTGTTTTCTGTTTTGTTCGATGTGCACATTTTAGATGAATGAGGGGGCGGAGGAGGTAGGGAAGGCGGGGGGCAGGCGGGGGCTGGCGGGGGGGGGGGGGCGGGCGTGAGTGGGAGAACGCCCGGATATATAAATGGGGTTTGCCATAACCACAGCAACGCGATTCTGTTCTATATATAGAGAATATAGTACGACGAATCAGGGCTCGGCACCTCAGTCTGTTGACCTTCACCTTCATGGGTGCGACCTGAATGGCGGGGGACTGGTGTCACTACTCGTCTGCAGCGCCCCCTGGTTGAAAACAGCCTAACGGTTAGGACGCTCGCACCGCAATGGCAGCAATGTGGGTTCGAGCCCCCGCTCTAAGCGTGATATTTCCATCTGTTCCCCCCACCCCCCACTACCCCCCTCCCATCACCATGACAACAGTAGGTCAACTTTAAACTTTAAACCAAAACTAATGACCACTAATGCAAGCTGGTGAAGGCAGTCGCGGAAATAACTATAGGTAACCAAGCAACTAACCAATTGCGGAACCAACAGAATCACAGAGAGTGGAGAGATGTGGAAGAATGCTTACAAACAGAGAAAGAATGCGTGCAGTAGATAGCTACACAACGACTGAAAGTAATAAAACAACAGGAACCATGAGACTATGACTGTCTAGTGGTGACAACAAGTTATTAGACTTAACCGTTATGGGCAACATAAATACAGCATCACAAAAAAACCCACAACAGCACGCCGAGTCTGTGCATTAGTTTGGCGTCATGCGCCCAGCTGTCTCAGACTGTTCACGAGGGGGCGTTGCTGGAGAGGCGCCCCCCCCCCCCTCAATCCCCCTCCCAATAGTTTGGCGTCATGCGCCCAGCTGTCTCAGACTGTTCACGAGGGGGCGTTGCTGGAGAGGCGCCCCCCCCCCCCCCTCAATCCCCCTCGCCCCCCCCCCCTCCACCCCCCCCCCCCCCCAACACTCCCCACCCCTAGCGTCGCCAATAACCGGGATCCTTATTAGGCAGGTGATCGCCCACCAACGCCACTTAGGGTAGCACCGTGGTGTGTAGGGGTGGTGGTGGTGGTGGGGGTGGGGGTGGTGGTGGTGGTGGGGGCCCACTCATCAGTTACCAGGCGTTGAGAATATGCACCGAGAATGACGACCTTCCTTTGTCTTTCTTTTCTTTCTTTCTTTCTTTCTTTCTCTCTACTTTTGTTTCTTTCTTTCTCCCTTCTTTCCTTCTCCCTTCTTTCCTTCTCCTTTTCGTTCTTTCTTTCGTTCTTTCTTTCTTTCTTTCTTTCTTTCTTTATTTCTTTCTTTCTTCCTTTTGTTTCTTTATTTTGTTCTTTATTTTGTTTGTTTCTTTCTCCCTTTCTTTCTTTTCTTTCTTTCTTTTCTTTCTTTTCTTTCTTTCCTTCTTTCATTCTCCCTTCTTTCCTTCTTCGTTTCGTTCTTTCTTTCTATCTTTCTTTCCTTCTCCTTTCTTTCATTCTTTCCTTCGTCCTTTCTTCCTTTTTCTTCTTTATTTTGTCTTCCTCTTTCTTCTTTATTTTTTCTTTCTTTCTGCCTTTCTTTCTTTATCCCTTTTCTTTCTCTATTTCTTTCTTCCATTGGTTTTTATCTTTCTCCTTCCTCTTTCATATTTACTTTTGCTTTTTGTTACTATCTTTATTTCATTCAGTTTCAGTAAACGCACTTCACTGCAGGGATGGCCGAATGAATTGAGCGTCCAATTCCTCATTTGGTAGGTCATGCCATTCGAAAACCCAGGTTCGAACTCTGGCCGAGTCAAAACCAACAACTTAAAAATTGATAATGGTCGCTACATAGCCTGGAGCTCAGTATTACTGGGATAGGGCAAGGAGCGGTGGAATGAGGAAGAGCAGTCATCCGCGATTGAAATGTCCCCCCGCTTAATCAACTAATGTACCAACAACACTGAGCGTGAAAAATCGTTGAGACTGTTATACTTTTATACTTTTGAGTGTTTTCTTTCCTGCTGAACCCAGCACTTTGCCCATGTGGCTAACTAGGAAATATGGCTATTATCCCACAGATTAACTTATGATGAAAATATGATGTGTTTAGAAAAAGAAAAAGAAAAGAAAGACAGGCGCTATTTTCGGAGGAATTCGAATGAAAACGAAAAAATCTCAAAGAGTAGGAGTAACAAAAACAGTCAGTTACATTCTTGGGCCTGAAACATGGCAAAGCACCTGGGAGTGATGGAATTCCTGCAGAAGTATGGAAGCACGGAGGAGACAATTTGTTAAACAGACTACCTCAACTAATCACCAAAGCCTGGTAGGAGAGTTCTGTACCAGAGGCATGGAAGGATGCCAGCATTGTAACCATCTACAAGAAAGGAGATCGAACAGTCTGTGGGAACTAGAGAGGAATCTCTCTTCTTTCCATAGCAGGCAAGATCTTCGCTAGGATCCTCCTCAATAGACTATATATTCATATAACACCAGAAGTAGTTCTAGAGACACAATGTGGCTTCAGATCCAACTGGAGCACAGTGGACATGATATTTTGGCTCCGACAACTACAAGAAAAGTGCATTGAGCAGGACAGACCACTGTACATGGTATTTGTCGACTTCACAAAGGCATTCGATACAGTCGGGAGGACCGGGATATGGAAACTACTGAGAAAGTATGGATGCCCAAAGAAGTTCAGAACTATGATCGAGGCTCTACATACAGGAATGATGGCAAATATTAGTGCTGGAGGGGAAGTCTCAGAAACGTTTGGTGTTACAAATGGTGTCAAGCAAGGCTGTGTGCTATTCGCAGATGACTGTGCACTGGTTTCCCACTCTGCTGAAGAGATCCAGAGCATACTGGATGCCTTCTCCCATGCGTCAAACAAGTTTGGCCTGAAGATTAACATCAAGAAGATGGAAGCACTTTACCAACCCAACTTTACAAGAACCCAAGAGCAGGATATCATGGTTGTTGGAAACAAGCTGAACTCTGTCCGAGAATTCACCTACCTCGGAAGCACTATATCAAGTGATAGTCGCATTGATGCTGAGAAACAGAGGAGGATGGCTAGGGCTAGTGCATCTTTTGGTCGACTATGCCAGAGACTCTTGCACAACCACCATGTGTCAACTCGGGTGAAAGGCAAGATCTACTGCACAATCATGCTATCCACCCCACTATATGGAGCCGAGGCCTGGACAGTGTACAGACAACAGGTGAAAAAGCTGCAAGCCTTCATGATGCGGCATCTGTGTTCGATCTTGAGGATAACCTGGAAGGACAAAGTGACAAATGAGGAAATACTCGATCGGACGGGGCTGTCCTCTATGGAAGATCTTCTGATCAGAAAGAATCTCCAGGGGACTGGAGACGTAATGAGGATGTCAACGGACAGGCCACCAAAGCAGATCCTCTATTCTCAATTGTCTTCTCTTCAGAGAATGAGAGGACGCCCTCGTCTCCAGTTCAAGGATACTATCAAGAGAAAGCAGAGAGCTAAATGGAGAGAGGCGGTTAAGAAATAAAAGTAGTCTTTGTCGCATCGTGACCGACAGCATGATGATGATGATATATATATATGGAATAGATATATACAAGAGTTCAGGTGCAAAATCCTGTAAACGCGAATCAACAAATTTAATTAAAATAGCATATTAACCATGGTTATCTAACCTTGACCATTGCGATCTCACAGGGAACATGGTAATCTCACAGTGACCATGGTGATGTCACATTGACCTTAGTGACGTCACATTGAGCATGGTGATCTCATTTTAACCATGGTTATCTCAGCTTGACAATGGTGATGTCTATACAGTCGTCATGAGTGCACACTGTCACAAGTCAATACCCATCCTGATATGACCCAAAGACCCTATAATACTAAGACAGCTCACTCGGCCTGTACTGTGTAATCAAAATGATCAAACCCACCACTTGGTGTGCTGGCTGTTCTCTTGGTTAAACAGGTGCTATATTATATGTATAAATGTATATATGAATGTGAAAGATGTGTGATGATGGCGATGCTGATGATGATGCTGATGATGCTGTGTATTTGTTCATAGCAATTTCATATTGATGTGTATTCATACTTACCTATCTCATGTATAATATAATTGTATGTCTTTACATGTGAAACACCAACCAGCAGCTGGGCTGATCAAACCCACCACAAGGTGGCACTGCGAAATTTACATTACCATGGGAGAGATAGGGAGTGAGCCGTCTTAGTATTATAGGGTCTTTGTATGACCCTAGATGTTGCCATGATGTAAAGCTCCAACAACCAACCAAAATCCTTGTGGCCTGGTCTCCCGGTGGGGAAGCACTATAAAGTCACCATGAGTGCACACTGTCACAAATTGGTACACATCCTGATATGATCTTGAATGTTGCCAGGATGTAAAACTCTAACAACAAACCCAAATCCTTATATAAGTTCCATATCTTTATGAGCAGTCGTTACATCCAAACCTTAGATGTTGCTGGGACGTAAAACAACAACAAACAAACAAACAAACAAACATCCAAACAGCTATACGTTTAGAAATAGAATACTGCTTAATGACTATAAACCATGGTTCGACACAATTCTAATTTGGATCCAGTAGAGTTATTGATTGACAGCTCATTCACCATAGCAACTGTTCACCCAGTGTTTACAAACTGCCACCGCATGGCAAGAACCAACATGGTGCTACACAGTAAGTGTCATGATTGGTCGGCACAGGAAAGAACCATGAAGACCAACACTGGCGGCAACATCATGTGACCTCCTGAAATGGGACACCTGTCCCAAATAAGGGCGGCCGAGGGCCAGGGTATTCAATCAATCAATCAATAGGATACAGCTATAATAGGCCTTGGACCTGTTAGCCGCTCTTAATTAATAGAAATTGAGACAGTTCTTCAGATGTGGTTGATCGCAGCAACTGTCACTGGCTCCAAGATATATGTAATGCTTGACCAGTATGCATCCAGTCGGGACTTGAAACAGTTCACCGACTCTGCTGCTACGACACTCTCCGGCAGGTCATTCCACAGGTCAACCACCCTAAAGCCGAAAAGGTTGTGTTGCAGGTCCAGTCTGGAGTACCGCTTCCTCAGCTTCAGGGAGTGCCCTCTGGTCCTGGTGTTGGAGTCTCTGATAAGGGGGCCGCCTGTCTTGTAGATACCATGGAGATATTTGAATACTTCAATCATATCCCCCCGGGCCCGTCTGTAGTACATGCTTGGGATCTTCAAATGACGCATACGTTTTTCATAGGGTATTGCATCAAATCCATGTACAAGCTTCGTTGCCCTTCTTTGGATCCTCTCAATTGACTCAGCATCCTTCCTGTAGAGTGGTGACCACACAACATTTCCATATTCCAAAAGTGGATGTACAAGGGATGTGTACAGTCTGCGTACAACATCCTCGTCTAGGTATGTGTACGATCTTCGAATGATAGCCAGTATTCCATTAGCTCTGTTGGCGGCTTCCTGGATGTGGTCGCTGAATGTCAGTTTGTTGTCCACCTTGACACCCAAGTCCTTTTCTATCATTGTTTCGGAGAGCGGAACATTATTCACACCATCGTTCATTACATAGATGTGCTTGCTGTTTTTTCCCCCTAAATGCATCACTTTGCATTTTGAAGCAATAAACTCCAGCTGCCAATCACTTGACCACTTCTGCTTGTTGTTGAGGTCCTTCTGCAAGTCGCGTGAGTCACTACCTTTCTCTATACGGCGGAATACTTTGGTATCGTCAGCAAACATTTGGACCATAGAATGTACAACCTCGGGTAAGTCATTGATATATATCACAAATAAGACCGGTCCAAGCACGCTGCCCTGAGGTATTCCGCTTTTCACCGAGCACCATCCTGATGGTTTGCCATTTACAATGACTCGCTGTCTTCTGTTGCTCAGAAAATCCTTTATCCAGTGTAGGACATCTCCTCTTATGCCATAGCCATGCAGTTTTTTTAGCAGTCGCTGGTGTGGAACAGTGTCGAATGCTTTTTGGAAATCTAGATAAATAGCATCCAGATCTCCAAAGTCATCAATAACGTGGGTCCACTCATCCATACATGCCAGTAGTTGGGTCATACAAGATCTTCCTTGCACAAAGCCATGCTGCTGTGTTGATAGGAGGTTGTTTTCAACAAGATGAGCCGTGATAGAATCTCTTATTATTGATTCCAGCAACCTACAAACTACAGATGTTAGACTGATTGGCCTATAGTTTCCTGGATCACTTCTGTTACCCTTTTTGAAGATGGGAGCCACATGTCCATCCTTCCATGGGTGAGGAAGTTTTCTTTGGTTTAGTGATTTTTGGAAAATGTGTCTAATATTAATTGGCGCCTGACTGGTTTGAGGTGACACTGAGACTCTGGCCTTTGAAAAGCCTTGATCGTGACAGGATGAACACATTTAATATTATAACCTCATCGTAGGAACATATGAACTGTCTCAAGTCTGGGAGGGTTAGAAACGAATCGGTGGGATGAGCAGCTAACACCCACTCACAGTTTGTTGTGTGTTTTGTGTTGTGTGTTGTGTGTTGCATGTTGCGTGTTGCGTGTTGTGTGTTGTGTGTTGTGTGTTGTGTTTTGTGTGTTGCATGTTGCACGTTGCACATGATGTTGTGTGTTGTGATGTGTGTTGTGTGTTGCGTGTTGTGTGTTGTGTGTTGTGTGTTGTGTGTTGTGTGTTTTGTCTTGTGTGATTTGTGGTGTGTGTTGTGTTGTGTTGTGTGTTGAGTTGTGTGTTCTTTAATGCTTGTTGTGTGTTGTGTGTTGTGTGTTGTGTGTCGTGTGTTGTGTGTCGTGTGTCGTGTGTCGTGTGTCGTGTGTCGTGTGTCGTGTGTCGTGTGTCGTGTGTCGTGTGTCGTGTGTCGTGTGTCGTGTGTCGTGTGTCGTGTGTCGTGTGTCGTGTGTCGTGTGTCGTGTGTCGTGTGTCGTGTGTCGTGTGTCGTGTGTCGTGTGTCGTGTGTCGTGTGTCGTGTGTTTTGTGTGTGTGTGTTGTGTGTTGTGTGTTGTGTGTTGTGTGTTGTGTGTTGTGTGTTGTGTGTTGTGTGTTGTGTGTTGTGTGTTGTGTGTTGTGTGTTGTGTGTGTGTGTTGTGTGTTGTGTGTTGTGTGTTGTGTTGTGTTGTGTGTTGTGTGTTGTGTGTTGTGTGTTGTGTTGTTGTGTGTCGTGTGTTGTGTGTTGTGTGTTGTGTGTTGGGTGTTGTGTGTTGTGTGTTACGTGTTGTGTGTTGGGCGTTTTGTGTTGTGTGTTGTGTGTGTTGTGTTGTGTGTTGTGTGTTGTGTGTTGTGTTGTGTGTTTTGTGTTTTGTGTTGTGTGTTTTGTGTTGTGTTTTGTGTTGTGTGTTTTGTGTTGTGTGTTTTGTGTTTTGTGTTGTGTGTTTTGTGTTTTGTGTTTTGTGTTGTGTGTTTTGTGTTGCATGTTTTGTGTTGTGTGTTTTGTGTTGTATGTTTTGTGGTGTGTGTTGTGTTGGGTGTTGTGTGACATTGTGTGTTATTTTCACTAGAACCCGGTTACTAAATGAATAATTCAGTAACACGGTGGGATTAATGCAAGATGGGCCAGAGCCAATGCAAACCCACCCCCAACCCCACCCCCACCCCCACACCTACACCTACAGCCACCCTCACAGGAATATCCCTACTAACACACACCTACCCCCACTCCCACCTCCACACCTACACATACATGTACACCTAAACCCACATACCCAAAGGGACATCCCTACTCACACATACCCACCCCCACTCCCACCTCTACACCTACAGCTACACCTACACCTACACCTACAACAACCCTCACAGGAATACCCCCACTCACACACACCCACACACACCTTCACACACCAGCCACACTCACATCTACACTCATGCATACATAAGTACACACACTCACTCCAACCCCACCCCTACGTTCACCCCAACCCCACACCTATGCCTAGATCTTAAGCCACACACCCACAGGAATACCCCACGCACACACCTTCACACACCGCCCGCAATCACATCTACACTCACGCGTACACACGTCATTCCACTTACCCACACCCACACCCACACCCACACTCACACCCACACCCTCAACCACACCCACACCCACAACCACACCCACACCCACACCCATACCCACACCCACACCCACACCCACAACAACACCCACACGCACACCTTCACACACACACACCTCCAACACTCACATCTACATACTCCGGCCCACCTCCACCCCCACCCACACCTCGATCCACCACCACCCCCAACCCCACCCCTACCACACACAGTCCATTTTCGTGTGAAATTGCAATTAGTTAATTCCAGTAATGGCTGTGACAGAACGAGGCAGACCAGGTGATATATGTAACTATATACACACATATATATATATGTAAGTAGATTTATAATTATATATACATATATATATAGATATATATATATATGAAGAGTTCACACGCAAAACCACGTAGACGCCAATCCAAAAATGTAGTTTAAATAAAAGATTTGCACATGAAAATAGTTTTAATTCTCACTAATTCCACATTTTCTATGATCATATGGAGCAATGAACAAAAAAAAAGAATATAAAAACATTAACTTTTTGTAGGTTTGGTTCCAATGTTTATCTTCATTTTTGAATTGGCATTTCCATGGTTTTGCACCTGAACTCTTCATATATATGAGCCTGTCTCTAAAGGTGATAACTCTTTTTTTGTGTGTCCATTGTAATGATTGACACAAAACAGCACAGAAACGGTTACACTGAAAACACAAGGACATTTGCTTCAAATCAATAGGTATTCTATTGGGATTATGAAACACCATATAAAAATCAAATCAGTTTATCCTGAGGAAATGCATAAGCATATAGTATGTTGATCATTGCAATGGACAAAGTTTTGTCCCATATTGCTTAGCACCTTTTGAGACAGTCTCATTTTATATATATATATGTTTGAAGATTTATACTGCCTATCATGGATAAGCCTGAATAGGCTTGTTTTCACCATTAGACAGTTTGTCGATAGAAAGCCCGAGCCTACACTTTTACCGACCCAAGGGATTTTTAACCTCCCACCCCACATAGACGTGGTATGAGAGCAACTGGCCTTTGATGACGCTCTAAATTATACACAGAGGTGGAAATCCAAATTGGCAGAGGTGGGGGCATGGGGAATTGAACCACCGACCTTCAGATTAGGAGTCCGACCTAGAAAAAAGTCAGACACTCTAAGCATTCCCCCACACAGAACACCATATATAAATATTCACCAGCATTATGATGCAAAACACTATGCAAGAGAGAAGAAAACAAGGCGGACAAAGGAAGAGGTGGGAAGACAACATCAGGGAATGGCCAGACCTGGAGTTCGGTAAGTCTCAGAGGGCAGTGAAGAACGGGGTAAACTAGAGAAAACTGGGTACAAAGTCATCTGTGTTTCCCCACTGACCCTCACATCCTGGTAACATCTAAGGTCATATCAGGACAGGTACCGCACTTGTGACAGTGCACACTCATGGTGACTTTATAGTGTTGTCCCACTGGGAAATCAGTCTGCCAGTACCATGACCCAATATCCCACTCAGTCAGATTATCCTGACACTGAGCTAACCAATCCTCACTCTATCCTATTAATGCCGAGCATCAAGTACAGATGTGGCAAGTATCAATTTTGTAAGCCATTGGTTTGACTCGACTAGGAGTCGAACTCCCGAACTCCCGCACGGGAGGACTGTGCTCTACCAATTCGGCGACTGCGTCTGCGTCTGGCACATATAAGTTAACTACATAGCCAACAGTCTATTACCAGAAGCTGTCACCTTGGAGTTCATCCATGGAAATAGATCGCAGTTTCCGCAAATCTCTGCAGTATTGTGATTCATGGGAACATGGTGGATCTATAGTGCTGCCCCACTGCGATACCAGTCCCACCATGACCAGGACCCCATATGATTATGATCACCCTACTCAGTTGCATTATCCTGACACTGGGCCAACCAATCCTCACATCTGTTCCACATAACGGCAAGCACCAGGCGAGGGTAGCGATAAGCTTAGTAAGTCTTTTAGTTTGACTCGGTTGGAGGAGAATTGAATCGACGACCTTCTACAGAGGAAGCTAACAACACACTGCGCGTGCATGCTTCCCACCTGGGGACCAGACGGGGTGGCCAAATGAGTTAGAGCGTCCGTCTCCCATGCTGGTAGATCGTGGGGTCGTGGGTTCGAACCCTGGTCGAGTCAAAACCAATGACTTAAAAATTGATACTTGTCACTTCCTAGCCAGGCGCTCAGCATTATTAGGACAGGGCAAGGACTGGTGTGCTCAGTGTAAGGATAATGTTACTGAGTGGGATACCAGGTCATGGTGCCGGTGGCCTGGTTTCCCAGTGGGACAGCACTATAAAGTCGCCATGAGTGCGCACTGTCACAAGTCGGTACCCATCCTGATATGACCTTAGATGTTGCTAGGACGTAAAACAACAACAAACAAACAAACAAACTTCCCACCTATGAGTGGGAGGACTAGCGGAGATTGAATGGGGAGTTTCTCTCCTGTATGCAATAGTAATTAATACCTTCGGCTTTAAGCCGAAAACACCATCTATCTCTCTCTCTGCCATGTCAAACTGGATGCCATGGCCGAAACAGTAAAAGAGCAGGAATCCCTTGCGGAAGGTCAGGAGTTTAAAAACCTGGCCGAGTCAAACCAATGACTTACAAAATTGATACTTATCGCTACCTAACCTGGTGCTCAGCATTATTAGGATAAGGCAAGGATTGGTTAGCTCAGTATCAGGATACTGAGACTGAGTGGGAAATCGGGTAATGGTGCCAGCAGCTTGATCTCTCTCCCCAACAGGGAAATCACTATAAAGTTGCCATTAGTGCGCATTGTCACAAGTTGATGCCCATCCTGATATGACCTTCGGCGTTGTCAAGGACATAACACCCCAAATACAAAAAGTACCCCGCAAGACAGCCTCCTCACGTGCATAAATGACTACAACGACTGAACAGATAAGTCATGCAGAAGAATACAAAAAGTTTGTTTATATTTAACGACCCCTCTAGAGCACATTGATTTTTATCATCGCCTATTGGAAGTCAAACATATGGTCATTCTGTAGCTATTTTTGAAGTGCAAACAATGTAAAATTAAATTTGCAAGCACACCAAAACTTGAAAACCATAAACCCATGCAGTAGCAGGTTCTATTCCTGATTACACTGACTCGGTATTCCCTTATATTTGACGATACATTCTTATAATAAACACACCAGTATCTAAGTTAGATACGTACTACCACAATTAGCTCAGTGTTTTATGTTTGACAATTTGATGTTTTCATCGGGCTGATCATGATCATGATGCTGTCAGTCGCAATGCGACAAAGACTGCTTTCATTAGTTAACCGCCGCTTTCCAATTAGATCTCTGCTGTGAGAGTAATGTTATTTCACGCGGTTGGACATTTCATAAAAGCTGCTTGCAAAGGGTTGAAGTGCTGCTGGCTTTTGCAAGTTACCAGTGGCACTCTCTCGGGGAGCAAATAGAGATCTCACACCGGCAAGAACATGTCCAGACAGGTGCAAAACTATTTGTCCCTGCAGTGGCTGGTCGGGAGATGTTGGGAGTTCCATACATCAACCGCCCTTAATGCTGCCACAGTGACATGGTTTTCTGTTTAGGGTTTGCTCCCTTAGCCTTCAGTTCTGTCGAGAACCTGTACCACAAGGCAGTGGTTTACAACTCTGCAGGGCAGGGGCGTCAAAGTCCCTGAGGTATTGCAATACCTGCATACCACCTGACTTTACACGACCTGACTTCACACAGAAGACTTATTCAGCAGAATAAACATATTTGCCAGACATACAAAATAACTGTAGCTATTTTTGAAGTGCAAACAATGTAAAATTAAATTTGCAAGCACACCAAAACTTGGACACCATAAACCCATGGCAGTAACAGGTTCTATTAAATTGACTCGGTATTCCCTTATATTTGGAAATAAATGCTTATAATAAACACACCATATCTAAGTTAGATACGTAATATCACATTTAGCTCAGTGTTTTATGTTTGACAACTTGATGTTTTCATCGGGCTAGGCAGCTTTAAATTGACTTAATAGTCCGTCCACAGGCCAACACATGTTTATGTATCTGAATTGGACATGTAACATTAAATCTATCAAATTCTTTGAACTAACAACAATACAAAAATAGCTAACAAGAATAGATCTCCACTGACCATGTTTCACTCTCCAAGACTACGTTAATGTCCTAACCATTATAGTGCGGTATGATACGTATTCCCGTAGGATTTTTGTGCTAAAATTGATTTTTTTTTTGCAGTTCTGGCTTCAATAGGGTTCAGGCTAACAGAAAATGATGGGGTCCAAATTTTCAGACCCCTCCCCCCTTCGTGGGGGGTCATTTCCGTTTTGAGACCCCCCACAACTGGCCATTCACCTATCTCCGGAAGTTATTGACCGATTTTCATACTTGAAGTGTCGATTTGTAGGTTTTCAGGTGTGCTGAGTTGATTTATGACACTTACAAAGCAACCGGAAGTGTAGGTTTTCACTTCCGGTTGACAAGTTAGGGTTTGACTCGGACTCATGTGCCTTCAGGATGGACACCGGCAAGTATCCTCATCATTTATGATCCGATTTCTTAGTTTTGGGAGATTTAAGCATACTGAGGTGATTGTGGGCACTTCAAAAGCAGCAGAAAGTATTTTTGCTGACTCTGGGTTCATAATATAGGGTCTCCAAACACCGAAACTAATGACGTTATTTTTTCTTTCAGGTCTGAAGGTTGGTGATAGACTTCACTACAGATCTTCCAGAATGTCAAATTTGTATTCCAGATACTCCAATTAAAATGGACCATATAAATGATTGTCATCAGCATGATTTCATTTATGTTTTTCAAACAGTTTTGAGCCCCGTCGCAAATACTCTTTGCCAGCATTATTAACAAGATCAGTAAATCACATACGGCCGATATGTCTGCAGGGGAGGATAACGTTTGCATGATTTGTAAAGAATGTGCCAAATCAAACAAGCAATTGGTGAACAATCCAGCCATGACAGATGAACTTTTACGATGCTGCCAGGAGAGGGTGTCTCTTGGTGACACTCAAAGTGACATTCATAAACTATTGAATCAGTTGTCCGGCTTGAATGAAGAAGACCTCAAATCTGTTCGATATCATAATGAATGTCGGAAACCTATCGTCAACAAGACTAAGATCGAATGCCTTAGTAAGCGACCCCGAACCGATTCACCTATTTGTGCTCCACGAGGACGAGGACGACATTCAAGTGCTGAGGGATCGGTATGGCCAAAGCGGTCAAAGACTGTCCCAAAGGAAGAAGTGTGTATGTTCTCCACCTGTGACTTTTGCCCCAAGACTGACTCAGAGCCACTGCACTGTGTTCTTACTGATACAATGGGTAAAACACTCCTTGCGATCAAACAGCAAACCCCGGATGCCCAGGTCAGAGTTTGTGTAGCTGACATTGAGGGACCCGGTGATCCATCAGCTCTTGAAAAGCACTATCATCGGACATGTTTGCGCTCTGCACAGAGAATATCATCGAAGATGGATCGCAGTAATGTATCACTCATTCGCTCACTATGTGATGAACAATGGCTCCTCGCTATCAGAACACCCTTAGTGATGATGATATTACATTGAGCATGGCTGAGGTCAATGATGAATACTTGTCAATTCTGAAAAGCTACCGCATAGATATTAACGAGAGTGAGAACTATCGGAAATACCTCAAAAGACTCATCAGCAAGCGTCTTCCAGATGTTAAGTTTGTCACCTCACTGAGACGAAATGAGCCTGACAATCTTGTTCTCCCCACTGCTGTCAGCAAGGCCATGGATCTCCGGTCCTCAATGTTGGTGAAAAAGTTGGTCACCTCAGGACGGTCGCCAAACTTCTGTGAGAAGAGATGATGCAACAAGGTAGTTGGTCTTTCACAGGAAACTTCAGAAATTTTGAAAATCCGTCTTTACTACAGTTTTTCTTGAGCCACCTGCTCTTTGGTAGTGACGTTATCAAAGTGTCTGAATACGGGACCAGGAGGTGGACAAAACTGTCGACATCACAAGCCAATTTCTAGTTCAGAATACTCACACTGATCGCCAGGTAAAACACCAGCCGAAGAAAGACAGTGCATTCCAACAAACGGTCCAAACCCCTCTCTCGATCAGTCTTCCCCTGGCTGTTCACTCTAGAGTGCGCGACAAGAATATCATCGAGAACCTCTCAGCTGTCTATGTCGGAAGTGACTACCTGAAGATCATTGACTTAGAGAAACGAGTTGAGCAGTGTGTTCTCCAGCGAATGAAGGAAGCTGGTGGATTTTGTCATCCAGACTTTGCCAAGAAGGGTCTGAACACATGGTTTGCGATAGATAATATTGATCTCTTGGAAGACATACCGACTGGGCAAGGAACCTTCCATGGAACATTTAAGCCATCTAAGATCCCTCATGCAAGCAACATAACCACTCCTGTCAGTGTATGGGACTCGAACCCACATGTCTGCCATTCCGGGGCTAGTGTCACACTATGCAACTTTAAGCCTCGCTGAATATATGTGTAACAAAACATCTTCGCCGGCCCCTTGAGGGCCACTTCCTCATACACCAATGGGCACAATGGGCACAATGGGCACAATGGGCACACTGGGCACAATGGGAACAATGGGCACAATGGGCACAATGGACACAATGGGCACACTGGGCACACTGGGCACAATATGCACAATGGGCACAATGTGCACACTGGGCACAGTGGGCACAATGGGCACAATGGGAACAATGGGAACAATGGGCACAATGGGCACAACGGGCACAATGGGCACAATGGGCACAATGGGCCCAATGAGCACAATGGGCACAATGGGCACAATGGGCACACTGGGCACAATGGGCACAATGGGCACAATGGGCACAATGGGCACAATGGGCACAATGGGCACAATGGGCACAATATGCACAATGGGCACAATGGGCACAATGGGCACAATGGGCACACTGGGCACAATGGGCACAATGGGCACAATGGGCACAATGGGCACAATGGGCACAATGGGCACAATGGGCACAATGGGCACAATATGCACAATGGGCACAATGGGCACAATGGGAACAATGGGCGCATGGTAGATTATGGGTTTAGTTGAGTTGTATTTAATCACAACGATGTGGTGGTATGTTCGCTGTATGGCTTCCCTAAAGCTGCGAACACACTGGATGCGGACGTCAGGCGGTTCTCACGCGGATGTCACGTGGCAAACATCGAAATGTATGTAACAAAGAGAAGCCAAACACACAGGCGCAGGCGGTTCTCGTGTGGGCGTTACGTGACAGGATCAGATCGCTTTTGGAGCGATTTTTGCCGCTTGACGTGTTGCGCCGCTTCGCTTTTGACTGACTTTTCCAGACTTTTCCCAACTATGCCCGACTTGATTTTACCCGACTTGACTTTACCCGGCTTGACTTTACCCGACTTGACTTTACCCGGCTTGACTTTACCCGACTTGACTTTACCCGATTTGACTTTACACGACTTGACTTTACCTGACTTGACTTTACCTGACTTGACTTTACACGACTTGACTTTACACAACTTGACTTTACATGACTTGACTTTACATGACATGACTTTACATGACTTGACTTTACACGACTTGACTTTACCCGACTTGACTTTACATGACCTGACTTTACATGACTTGACTTTACACGACTTGACTTTACACGACCTGACTTTACATGGCCTGACTCTACACAACCTGACTTTACACAACCTGACTTTACACTACCTGACTTTACACAACCTGACTTAACCCGACCTGACTTTACCCGACCTGACTTTACCTGACCTAACTTTACCTGACCTAACTTTACCTGACCTGACTTTACCCGACCTGACTTTACCCGACCTGAATTTACATGACCGGACTTTACACTACCAGACTTTACATGACTTGGCTTTACACAAATTGACTTTACACAAATTGGCTTTACACAAATTGACTTTACACAAATTGGCTTTACACAACGACTTTATGGTGTTGTTCAGTAAAGTCCGGTCGGGTAAAGTCAAGTCAGGTAAAGTGAGGTCGGGTAGAGTGAGGTGGGGAGATTGAGGTCGGGTAGAGTGAGGTCGGGTAGAGTGAGGTCGGGTAGAGTGAGGTAGGGTAAAGTCAAGTTGGGTAATATATATATATATATATATATATATATATATATATATATATATATATATAGAGTTTTTGCCGCGTGCCGTCCGCGTCCAGTGTGTTCGCTATTTCCGCGTGAGAACCGCGTGCCCTCCGCTTGTACCGCATGTCGTCCGTCCTGTCTGTCCATAGCTTTAGGGGTGATCTTCCAATGCCGCGACCGGGCGCAGTGGGCGAATCGGTAGAGCATAGACCTCGCGTGCGGGAGATCCGGGGTTCGTGAGTTCGGTTCCAGGTCGAATCAAACCAATGACTTAAATATTGATACCTGTCGCTTCCTAGCCTGGTGCTCGGCATTATTAGAATAGGGCAAGGGCTTGTAAGCTCGGTGTCAGGATAATGTGACTGAGTGGGATATCGGGTCATTGTGCGTTACTGCACTTATTACGCTTATGAGCCAGAGGCGCTATTGTAGTAGTCCGTGCATGAGTTCCACCACCACGCAGTGGCTGCAGGGCCTACGCCAACTACCGCCACAGTTCTTCCATGTCTGTAGACCGTGGGGTCATGGGTTGGTACCCTGGTCGAGTCAAAGCAATGACTTAAAAATTGATACTTGTCGCTTCCTAGCCTGGCGCTCGGCATTATTACGATAGAGCAAGGACTGGTTGGCTCACTGTCAGGATAATGTGACTGAGTGGGATATCAGGGTCATGGTGCTGGCGGCCTGGTGTCCCAGTGGGGCAGCACTATACAGTCGCCGTGAGTGCGCACTGTCACAAGTCTGTACCCATCCTGATATGACCTTCGATGTTGCTAGGACGTAAAACAACAACAAATTAACAAACAAATCCATGTCAGGCGGCTGTACGCTACTGGGTGGGTGGGTCCCAGTGTGGACTGCCCATACTGCGTCCGACTAGTGGCTGTTTCTACCGTGAGAAGTTACCTGCAACCTGGCTGGTCAGGGGGCGGCGTCACTTGGTCTTGTGATGCCGTGGTGGGCGGAGAGGGAGAATAAACATTGGAAGCGTACGTTCTTTGTCTTCATGGTTATTTCGCCTACGTGATACTACTAGAGAGACCTGGGAGACACCGGCCGTACACAGCCTATTATACTCTGAACACGAGTTATTATCCCTAATGTATCGATCAAACTGTAAATAAATACATAAATAAATAAGAGAAATTGTTGTTGTTGGTACATTCGTTGTTTAATCAGGGGAGATTTCAATTTGCGGATGTCTGGTCTTCCTCATTCCACTGCTCCTTGCCCTATCCTAATAATGCCTAGTGCCTGGCTAGGAAGCGACAAGTATCAATTGTTAAGTCATTGGTTTGACTTCACCAGGCTTCAAACCCACGATCCCAGGATCTACCAACATGGGTGGCTGACGCTCTAACTCATTCGCATTAAAGAAAAAGACATTGAACAAAAGAACTAAAACCACAACCCGTAAAGTAAACTTTAAAAAACATCACCAACAACAATGCAAGTGCCCGTCACCAGGTCACGTGACTAAGGATATGACAGAGCCACCTGTCGGTTCATTAATGCAACAATGTGGTTCCGCCCACCATCGATATCCTAATTAGGTCAGGTCGTGACCCACCTGTCATGGCGCCACCTGGTGGATCGTTAAGACAGCCATATTCGATTGTAGCAGTGTGGGCTGGCCACTACCTCGCCAGTTAAGCTAGTGACATCTATCGGCAGAATTTGGAACCACTCTAGTCGGGTCGTTTCCCTGACTGCCTATGATTTCGAATGCTATATCTCCGCAAGAATGCTTGGAAAAATAATAAAAAGCCTGATTATATTCAGATATTCATATCGCAATAGGCATCTAGCTCATATCCTTGCAATATTTATACATATATGTATATAACAGACAACTATATTATATTTTTCTTCTGGGTTTCACCGCCGCTCTCTTCACATGTATTAAACCCCACCAGTTAAGCTAGTGACATCTATCGGCAGAATCTGGAACCACTCTAATCACCTTAACTGGCGGGGTCTATTATTCAACCAGCGCAGACCTCATGCTAACTTTGCACACAGATACCAAATAGTTTCGGCGGCCTGGTATCCGAGTGGGACAGCACTATAAAGTCACAACTATGAGCTTGCACAGTCATAAATTGGTACCCGTCCTGATATGACCTGTGGCGGCAGGGTATAACAAACCCAACAAATAGACAAGCACCAGCACCAGCACTACCACCACCATCATCATCATCATCATCAACATCAAAGTACTTAGATATCCATGGTCCTCCTGTTAAACAGCTTCATCATAGAAATAATGGTCATAACTAGCAAATGTCATTAATGTCTTGTTCACAATATTACCGGCAGGTGGCAATGTACCAGATGTGGTGGAATCAAACACTGCCACATAGTGTCACAAGTCACCGACAGGTGGCTAACAAGAATAGATATCCACTAACTATGTATCACTCTCCAAAACTACGTTAATGTCCTAACCATTAAGCCATCTAAGATCCCTCATGCAAACAACATAACCACTCTGGTCAGTGTATGGGACTCGAACCCACATGTCTGCTATTCCGGGGCTAGTGTGCTAACCATTAAACCATCTAATATCCCTCATACAAGCAACATACATTCTCCTGTCAGTGTATGGGATTCGAACCCACATATCTGCCATTCTGGGATAAGCGGCCTAACCGTTATGTCATCTCAGATCACTGATGCAAACAACACACCCATATCTATTAGTGTATGGGACTCGAACCCACATGTCTGCCATTCCGGAGCTAGTGCCCTAACCATTAGGCCATCAAAGATGCCTGATGCAAACACCATACCCACATCTATTAGTGTATGGGACTCGAACCCATAGATTTGCCATTATGGAGCCAGTGCCCTGACCATTATACCATCTAAGATATCTGATGCAAGTTACAGACCCATACCTATCAATGTGTGGGACTCGAACCCACATGGCTGCCATTCCGGGGATAGTGTCGTAACCAGTAGCCCCTCAGAGATCTCTGACGCAAGCAACATACCCACATATATCAGGGCATGGGACTCGAACTCACATTTCTGCCATTGCATGGCCAGTGCCATAACCATTTAAGCCACCTAGGCTCCCTGATGCAATCACCTCACCCACTCTTACTTGCTGCGCACGTGGTTTTTCACCTGGGAAGGAATCCTAGTTGAGTCAAATCAAAGGCAGCGGGACATAGCTCAGGCCGTGCAGTGTCCACCTGTGAATGTTTGGGTGATCCGATCGATCCTGCTCAGTGGACAATTGATACTTTTCGCTTCCTAGCTTGGTGCTTGGCATTATTAGGATAGGACAATGACTGGTTGGCTCAGTGTCAGGATAATGTGACTGAGTGGGATCTCGGGTCATGGTGCTGGTGGCCTGATTTCCCAGTGTGGCAGCATTATAAAGTCACCATGAGTGCGCACTGCCACAAGTCAGTACCGGTCCTGATATTATCTTAGATGTTGCCAGGACGTAAAACTCCAATAACCAACCAACCAACCAATCACCTGGAAATGTCGGTCGACCTTTCCTATGTGAAATTTCGTGGAAGCTCATTTCCTGTGCGTTCATTAAAATGTTTCTGAAATTGTGTGGGGATCCTTAGGTAATTGCTGGTGAAGATACATGGAATTTTCAGACTAATTTACGGAAGACAGAAAAAAAAAATACAAAAGGAAAAGACAAGTGACAGCAAAGAAAAACAAGAAAAGAAATGGATATCCATGAACTCTGTCATTTCTCTATATATATGTGGGTATATATCATGAGGTATATACATGACGGGGAGGGGATAGGGGAGGAAGGGGAGAGAGAGTGAGAGGGGGAGAGGGAGCTAGGGAGAGAGGGGAGAGGGAAAGAGGGAGAGAGGGAGAGAGGGAGAGAGGGAGAGAGGGAGAGAGGGAGAGAGGGAGAGAGGGAGAGAGGGAGAGAGGGAGAGAGGGAGAGGGGAGAGATGCAGAGAGGGAGGAGGTAGAGAGGGAGAGAGGGAGAGGGAGAGAGGGAGGGAGGGACATAAGGAGAGGGGAGAGGGGGAGAGGTGGAGAGAGGGAGAGAAGGAGAGGGGGCAGAGGGGGAGAGAGGGAGAGAGGAGAGAGGGAGAGAGGGAGAGATGGGGGCGAGGGAGAGAAGGAGAGAGGGCGAGAGGGAGAGAAGGACGGAGGGAGAGAGGGAGAGAGGGAGAGAGGGAGAGAGGGAGAGAGGGAGAGAGGGAGAGAGGGAGTGACAGAGAGAGGGACGGAGGGAGAGACGGAGAGAGGGACGGAGGGAGAGAGGGAGAGATGAAGAGATGGAGAGATGGAGAGATGGAGAGATGGAGAGATGGATAGGTTGAGAGAGGGGAGAGGGAGAGCCGGAGAGAGGGACGGAGGGAGAGAGGGAGAGAGGGAGAAAGGGAGAGATGGAGAGACAGAGGGAGAGAAGGAGAAAGGGAGAGTGGGATAGAGGGAGAGAGGGAGAGTGGGAGAGAGGGAGAGAGGGAGAGAGGGAGAGGGGAGGGGGAGAGGGGGAGAGAGGGAGAGAGGGGGAGAGGGGGAGAGAGGAAGCGAGGGAGAGAGGGAGAGAGGGAGAGAGGGAGAGTGGGAGAGAGGGAGAGAGGGAGAGAGGGAGAGAGGGAGAGTGTGCGCATCCTCGCGAAACTCATGCGCGCGAGACCTGGGGGTGTTTTCTACCATCATATCAGGACAGGTGACAGTGTTGTCACATTATCCTGACATTGAGCTAGCCAGTCCTGTCCCTATCCTAATAATGTTGAGTGCCAGGCGAGGATAGCGACAAGTATCAATTTTGTATCAATTTTGTCATTGGTTTGACGAATGCTCAACTTATTCGGCCACATGCGCGCGCATCCTCAAGTATGTTTAGACCGCCAGGTACCCATACGGCTCACATACGCCTAGACACTACCATAATATATATTTATATAATGTCCAAAATATTTATAAATATTTACATAATTACCTCAAATTTGAAAGTGAGACGCGAGTGACCGTTGGGGGTCAGTTGGTTAAGGGTCAGAGTCGGCGGGATGCGGAGAATGACCGACTATAGTATCAGCACCAATGACTTGTCATGCCTCCACTAGGTAGGAGTGAATCTTTGATCTATTCCACTACACGCCTGCTGGTGTTGCATAATGGATTAATGGGCATCACCTTCGTGACCTTGAGAACCTTCTAGGCGTTTCCTATTGGAATCATTCAGCGATCAGGTGCCCTTGACCCTTAGGAGGATGCTGATCCGGGCTGGGGGTGGATGGTGGGGGTGAGGGTGGGGGTGGAGCTGAGGGTGGTGTTTGGGATGGGGGTGGTGGGATGGAAGTAGGGGTGGGGGTGTTGGGGTAGGGTGGGGTGAGGGTGGGGTGATGGTGAGGGGTGGGGTGGGGTGGGGATTGAGTAGGGGTGGGGTGGGTGGGTGGGGTGGGGTGTTGGGGGTAGGGTGGAGTGAGGGTGAGGGGTGGGGTGGGGGTGGGGGCGGGGTGGCTGGAAGTAGGGGTGGGGGTGTTGGGGTAGGGGGGTGAGGGGGGAGGGGGGGGTGAGGGGGGGATGGAAGTAGGGGTGGGGGTGGGATGGGGGTGTTTGTGGTAAGGTGGGGTGAGGGCGAGGGTGAGGGGTGGGGTGGGGTGGCGGCGGTGTGGCTGGAAGTAGGGGTGGGGGTGTGGGGTAGGGGGGTGAGGGGGGTGAGGGTGAGGGGTGGGGTGGTGATGGAAGTAGGGGTGGGGTGGGGGTGAGGTGGGAGTGTTGGGGGTAGGGTGGGGTGAGGGTGGGGTGAGGGGTGGGGTGAGGGTGGGGTGAGGGTGAGGGGTGGGGTGGGGTCGGGGCGGGGTGGCTGGAAGTAGGGGTGGGGGTGTTGGGGTAGGGGGGTGAGGGGGGGGGGTGAGGGTGAGGGGTGGGGTGGTGATGGAAGTAGGGGTGGGGTGGGGGTGGGGTGGGAGTGTTGGGGGTAGGGTGCGGTGAGGGTGGGGTGAGGGGTGGGGTGAGGGGTGGGGTGAGGGTGGGGTGAGGGTGAGGGGTGGGGTGGGGTGAGGGTGGGGTGAGGGTGAGGGGTGGGGTGGGGTGGGGTGGGGGCGGGTAGCTGATGGGGCTGCAGTGATTAATTCCTCAATAATTGAAACGCGTCCATTTATTCCTCCGCCCAAGACCAGTAAGTAACCCACATAGCGACCAAATTTAGAGAAAACCGAGATTAACAAATTTAATCAGATATAATGTAAAATATGAAAATAATTCCTCCAGTGTGTGTGGCGGGAGTGGGGGTGACACCCACCAATTACTCCGACAGCTGGGTCGGAGGGGGGCACTCCATCAATATGCCATGGAGGAATAGATATATAAAGTATACGATACCCTTAATTTATACTCGTATAATTCGTTATACATCACCTATATAATAACGATTGATTGATTGATTGGTGGTTTTTAAAAGCTAAATCATATATTTAAATCAAATAGATGACATAATTAATTAATCAAATTGTTTTAATGAACTATATGAGGTGGTACAGACCAGTTTCCCTAAAAATTGATTGATTGATTGGTTGTTTCTTTACGCCGTGTCGGCAGCATAGGCCATATTCACGGCGAGAATTGTTTGTTTTTTCTTGAACCATCACCTTTACATATAATGTACAAGCATACAATCAGTTATGTGTCAATAGACACTTATGAGTTTTTAAAAGCTAAATCATATAAATAAATAAAATAGATGTAAGAATTAATTAATCAAATTGTTGTAGTGAACTATTATGAGGTGGTACAGACCAGCTGCCCTCAACATTGATTGATTGATTGGTGGTTTCTTTACGCCGTGTCGGCAGCATAGGCCATATTCACGGCGAGAATTGTTTGTTTTTTATTATGACGAGTTCAGGCATATAAACTATAGCAAGAAAATCCAAAAAAACTAACATAGACTACTAACCATACTAAGCAACAACTTACCTGCTACTGTAATACAGGCAATCAAACACATTATCAGCTACTACTGTGTGATAAGATAACTCCACCACTACAGCTTGCCAGCATTGAAAACAAGCCCGAGTACTCGAGCGTATATGCTATGGACAGTATAAACACAGCCTCAATAAAAAAAACCCACAAAAAACCACCATAGACGGCTATCCAAAGATGTAATTGAAATACTAGATTTATCTGTGAAGGTAATTTTAATTTTCACTAATTCCACTATTCTTGTGAGGAAATAGTTATGGAGCAATGAACTAAAATAAAGGACTATTTAAAAAAAGAATCTTTTGAAGGTTTGACTCCCGTGATTATCTCAAATTTTGGATTGGCGTTCACGGAGGTCTTGCACCTGAACTCCTCCTTTATTTCGAATCCTACGTATCCAAGTTATATACTGGTGCACAGTTAGATACTTACACTACATGGCACAAGTCGGTACCAATCCAGATATGACCTTAGATATTGCCAGGACATAAAACTCCAGCAAAGAAACACCTCCTACAGCACTGTCTCCAGGGCCCGTATGCATGGGGCGGTGTTAGCGCCCTAACCAAGTTTTGGCTGGCACCACACGGCTAACGGTGGAAAATCTGCATGCAAGAAGTGGTTCCAGCGCTAGCCGCCTACCATAGCCTAGGCTAAGCTAAACTGCTTTCATATCAGGGTTAACGGTGGTGTTAGGTACCGATTAGGCCCAAATCTATTCAATGCTATCATATTTAACAGAATTACATACACAAAAAGTGAAATTTGAGCAAATTAACCCTAAAATCGAAGCGATATTAACGCCTCCGCTACATCGGCCGCCGCCAACGACAGAATAACATTTAAAAAAAGTGAAATTTCGCCAAATTAAACCAGAAATCGAAGCGATATTAAGGCCACCGCCGAATTTGGTCAAATTAAACCAATAATCGAACCAATATTAACGCCGCCACCACTGCTGAATCACCGGCGATATTGGCAAATAGCGGTGCTCGCCGGGAACAGGCTCAGTGGGGTTCCCCAAATCTATAAATAACCACACAGTTTGCTATCCGCCCTGGTTTGGGCATCGGTGCATATGGCTTGACCTGATTGACATAACCAGATGAATTTGCAATCTAAAGTGCAAAATATAATATTATAGTTTAAAAGCTTATTTATCATAACCCGCTACTTTTGATGTGAATTACATATGAAACCATATAGATTAAAGTTGCATAGTCCGATGGTTTTGAGTTTCTATCATTTTCTGAGATAAATATATTAGGTGGATCGTATGAATCTATCTTACATGAGCTTCTAGTAACATTGATTTGAAATAGCTAACTTCAGAGATATTTGAAGTGTAAACATGCAACATTAATTTTGGCGTGCTTGCCAAAACTCTCATCCCATAGGCTTCGATAGTAACAGGTTCTATGAAAGTGACACAGTATGCCGTTCTATGCAGCAACAAATACTTAACAAGTAAACCAGTATCTAAGTGTGATATTTGGGTTCAAATCTAGATAAGTATTTTCCTTTAGAAAATTTGATGCTTTTAATGGACTATGCAACTTTAATTAATAGACTCATCATCATCATGCTGTCGGTCGCAATGCGACAAAGACTGCTTTTATTTCTTAACCATCACTATTTTGTGCGGTTGTGCATTTCATAAAAGCTGCTTGCAAAGTGTTGAAGTGCTGCTGGCTTTTGCAAGTTACTAGCAGCACTCTCTTGGGGAGCAAATAGAGGTCTCACACCAGCAAGAACATGTCAAGACAGGTGCAAACTATGTGTCTCTGCAGTAGCTGGCCAGGAGATGTTGGGAGTTCCCTTCATCACCGCCCTTAATGCTGCCATGGAAGCATGGTTTTCTGTTAGGGTTTGCTCCCTTAGCCTTTGGTTCTATCAAGAACCCGTACCACAAGGCAGTGGTTTATAACTTTGCAAGGCAGGGGCGTCAAACTCCCTGAGGTACTTTAGCAGATGGGTACTGCATTACCCGCATATTAATAGACTATAAAAATTAAATCCAGAGCTTCCTGTGGCCACCATATTGTTTTTATTTTTGGCATTCATTCCCAACTGCTCGGCGTTATGCCAATATAGATAAACACTGCACATTGGAACTAGCCCCCCCCCCCCCCAGCTAATTCCTACTGAAGTAAAATTTTTCTCAGATTTAGGCAGGGTTTTTATTCACCCCTACTGTGGGTTGGGGTGGATCTTTTATCTGTTCGCTAGCTAGCCAGGTGCCGAGAATAACTAGAAATATACCAACAAAGAGTGCAATGAGGAAAACTAGTTTTCAGCAATTGAAATTTCCCCGTTTTTTTGGTTCACAATTGTTATTCCTGTTGAAAAGCAAAGCTTGTTTTATTTCAAATTGCATAGTCCGATGGTTTTGAGTTTCTATCATTTTCTGAGCTAGATATATTAGATTGATCATTATAATCTACCTTACTTTCGTTTGAAGTAACTTTTGTTTTAAATGGATAACTTTCGAGATATTTTAAGCATAAACATGTCAAATTAATTTTGGCAAGCACGCCAAAACTCTGACACCATAGGCTTCTGCAGTAACAGATTCTATTAAATTGCATCATTATTCCCTTCTACGTGATGACAAATGTTTAATAAGTCCACCAGTATCTAAGTTAGATATGGAGAATCAAATCTAGGTAATTATTTTGGTTTTAAAAATTTGATATTTTCATCGGACTATGCAGCTTTAACAATGCCTCTAGAGCACATTGGTTTTAATACCATCAGCTATTGGACATCAAACACATGGTCATTCTGACATATTTCTCTGGAGGAAACCAGCTACCGCCACATAGGTTACTCTTTCCGATAAGCAGGAAGGGGTCCTTTATATACACTTTTCCACAGACAGGACAGCACATACCACAGCCTTTGATGAACCAGTTGTAGAGCACTGGTTGTATTCCAGTGGAATAACATATTTCTCCAGCACCGAGGCGCTAGTCTTCTGTCCTTAGCAGTTATGTTGATATGAATTATTCATGAATGAGATAATGAGATGGTATGAACAATATAGACAATAGCAGATAGCAATCAGGTATTACAAATATTATGATGATCTTACTTAATCAATGAGTACAAACAGACAAACAACAAACAACAAAGAAATAAAAACACAAGTGAAAACAAACTTACCCTCGGCGATGCGGAGGCCAAAGATGCCATCGAGAATGATGCGATCGTAATTGTTCTCAAAGAACTTCGTCGCAGCTTCCAGAGATCCCAGCACCATCTGTATCCAGTGCGTCTCCGGGTCCCCGGGCCCCTCACCCGCCTCTTTCCCTACCCGACTAGCCGGGTTCCTAGGTCTTACGCCTGCGTCCTTTCTGCTCCGAATAGCCTGGTTCCCGGGCTCTTGACGGACATCCTTCCCGGCCCAAGTAGCCAGGTTCCCAGACCCTCCTCTGGCCTCCTTCCCAGCCCAAGTAGCCAGGTTCCCGGGCTCTCCTTTGGTCTCCTTCCCGGCCCAAATAGCCAGGTTCCCAGGCCCTCCTCCAGCGGTCAGGGGGTCCAGTCTAAACCCCACAGTGAGTCCAGCCAGGAGGAGGAAGGCCATAAGCGTCCGGCGATGGGGCAGACGCAACGCAGTCCCTCCAGGGTTTGCTGAAGTAGGCATGGCTGGTGGCGTTGTAGGTGTAAATGTAAATATGTATGCAGATGTAAGAGTGTGTAAATGTAAGTGTAATTGTAGCTGTAGGAGTGTGTAATGTAAGTGTGCTTGTAGCTGTAGGCGTGTGTAAATGTAAGTGTGCTTGTAGCTGTAGGAGTGTGTAAATGTAAGTGTTTATGCAGATGTAGGAGTGTGTAAATATAAGTGTTTATGCAGATATAAGAGTGTCTAAATGTAAGTGTTTATGCAGATGTAAGAGTGTGTGAATGTAAGTGTTTATGCAGATGTAAGAGTGTGTAAATGTAAGTGTTTATGCAGATGTAAGAGTGTGTACATGTAAGTGTTTATGCAGATGTAAGAGTGTGTACATGTAAGTGTTTATGCAGATGTAAGAGTGTGTAAATGTAAGTGTTTATGCAGATGTAGGAGTATGTAAATATAAGTGCTTATGTAGCTGTTGGAGTGTGTAAATGTAAGTGTTTATGCAGATGTAAGAGTGTGTAAATGTAAGTGTTTATGCAGATGTAAGAGTGTGTAAATGTAAGTTTTTATGCAGATGTAAGAGTGTGTAAATATAAGTGTTTATGCAGATGTAAGAGTGTGTAAATGTAAGTGTATATGCAGCTGTAAGAGTGTGTACATGTAAGTGTTTATGCAGATGTAAGAGTGTGTAAATGTAAGTGTTTATGCAGATGTAAGAGTGTGTAAATATAAGTGTTTATGCAGCTGTAGGAGTGTGTAAGTGTAAGCGTGCTTGTAGCTGTAGAAGTGTGCGGTGTGTAGGGGGTCGGTGCATGTGCGATAGTTAGCGCCGTGCACTGAGTGAGTGAAAGCGTGTTATGTATGTATAGCAGTGAGTTGTGTGTGTATAAGTATAAGTGTCTATGTATGTATAACAGTGAGTGGTGTGTATAAGTATAAGTGTCTATGTATGTATAACAGTGAGTGGTGTGTGTATAAATATAAGTGTCTATGTATGTATAACAGTGAGTGGTGTGTGTATATGTATGTATAACAGTGAGTGGTGTGTATACGTATAAGTGTCGATGTATGTATAACAGTGAACGGTGTCTGTATATGTACGTATGTATGTATAACAGTGAGTGGTATGTGTCGTTTCTTACACAGGCTGTGGGCAGGAAGGAGTCCTTGGTGTGGCCGCCTGACTGAAGAGTGAGTGTCACGTGACCGACGGACGCCAAGTGAACAAGCGTGTGAGGCGGCATATTCCTGTGCAGGTGCGCGTGTGTGGGCGTGTGTGTGTGGGCGTGTGCACGTCTCTTTGGTTGTTTGGGTGTGCGTGTGTGTATGGGTGTGCATGTCTGTTTGGTTGTTTGGGTGTGTGTGTGTGGGCGTGTATTGAGACGTGTGTGTGCGCGCATGTATGTGAGTGTTGGTTGGTTGTTGGAGTTTTACATCCTGGCGGGTACCGACTTGTGACAGTGCACACTCATGGCGACTTTATAGTGCTGCCCCACTGGGAAATCAGGCCGCCAGCACCATGCCACGATATCCCATCGGCATCATCATCATGCTGTCGGTCGCGATGCAACAAAGACTGCTTTCATTACTTGACTGCCGCTCTCCATTTAGCTCTTTGCTGTGAGAGTGATGTCCATGAATCGGTCTTAATGTCTCTCAGCTTCAGGTTTCTCTTGATGGTATCCATGAACCAGAGACGAGGGCTCCCTCTCTTTCTGTAACCAGAAGACAGTTGAGAGTAGAGGATCTCCTTTGGTAGCCTGTCTGATGACATCCTCATGAGGTGTCCAATCCACCGGAGATTCTTTTTGATCAGAAGATCTTCCATAGAGGGCAGCCCCATCCGTTTGATTATTTCCTTATTTGTCACTTTGTCCTCCAAGGTTAGCCTCATGATCGAATGCAGATGTTGCATCATGAAGGAATGCAGCTTTTTCACCTGTCGTCTGTACACTGTCCAGGCCTCGGCTCCATATAGTAGAGTGGATAGCACGATTGCATGGTAGATCTTGCCTTTGACCCGCATGGACACATGGTGGTTGTTCTAGAGTCTCTGGCGTAGTCGGCTGAAAGATGCGCTAGCCTTGACCATCTTCCTCTGTATTTCAGCATCAATGCGTCCATCACTTGATATAGTACTTCCGAGGTAGGTGAATTCCAGAAAAGAGTTCAGCTTGTTTCCGTCGATATCCCACTCAGTCACATTATCCTGACACTGAGCTAACCAGTCTGTGTGTGAGTGTGGACACGAATGTGCGTGGGCATGTGTGTTGGCGTGACCAAGTGAATAGTTGGTTGGTTGCTTGTTGGAGTTTTACGTCCTGGCAACATCTAACGTCACTTGTGACAGTGCGCACTCATGGCACCTTTATAGTACTGCCCCACTAAATCTCACCCCACTGAGAAATCAGGCTGCCAGGACCATCTATAACCTGATATCCCACTAAGTCACATTATCCTGACACTGAGCTAACCAGTCCTTAGCCTATCCTAATATAATAATGCAGATTACCAGGCTAGGAAACGACACATATAAATTACATAATTCACTGGTTTGCCTCGACCAGGAATCAAACTCCCATCTCCCGCATGCGAGACCACGCTCTACCGATTCGGCCACCGTGGCTTGTCACAAGAGAAATATCTTCATTTAGGGTGTAATCGATTAATCAACTCGGGTCACCAAAGCCACTTTTTGGCGCATGCGCACATCCTACAGACTCGGGTTGAATAAACAAATAAGCTTCTCCATGCTCGGGGTGGAAAAAATGGTGACATAATCTAAAACTTAATAATATTTTTTACTAACTGATACAAGTACAGCAAAATAGGATTTAAAGTAGTTTATGATTGTATAAGATGGGAATCTGGGTTGTTAAAAAAAAAGCAGCGTTAAAACAACACGTAGGACTTGTACTGGTAGCTGTTATCCTACAGGTACCAGCGCAGATGTGATGTCATCGCTCCTAGCAAACCCCAGCCAAGAGGTGGGTTACTGGGGTCGGGTCATTTTGCACACGGCACATGTATTTGTCGACTCTACTTGCAGTGTTCGATTTGAAATTCTGACGACTTGGGTGACCGGAGTCGCCCTGGTCGTGTTAATAGATTACGGCCATGGATTTGTTTTTTGTTCAAGTGATTTTATTCCTCTGAATAACGTGGTGTCAGAGCTGATGCACTGGTTTTCCAGCCTTAATGATGATTGCCACTACACACTGAACAAAAGCTACAACAATGTAGATCAACAATTACAAGACAATAAGCAAAGTGTCAATATGAATGGCGGGTAAAGAAAAATCGGGAGGTAGCTATGTTAGAGTAGTATGGTAGTTTGGTTGTTTGTGTATTTGCTTGTTTACTTGGGTTTTCGGTCCGAGTAACATCTATCGTCAAATTAGTTAGTTGAGTGCCTGCTTCAAATTTTGGCAGGTGGTAGTAGACTGCTGCAGTGTGTACATCACGCTCCACTCTTGTACACTAGAAGGGGAGCAGCCTGTGATGCATAGTGTACAGCACCAGCACTGTACATAGTGCAGAAGGGAGTAGTCTGAGTTGTAATATTATGTACAGCAAGGCATGTTTTATTAACGGTTAAACAGAAAAGGATTTATACTGCCTATCATGGATAAGTCTGAATAGACTTGTTTTCACCATTAGACAGTTGGTCGATAGAAAGCCCAAGCCTACACTTTTACTGACCCGAGGGATTTTTAACCTCCCACACCACATAGATGTGGTATGAGAGCAACTGGCCTTTATTGACACTGTAACTTATACACAGCGGTGGGAATCCAAATTGGTAATGGTGATGGCAGAGGGAATCGACAAACCAGACACTCTAACCACTCCGCCACAGAGAACATCTAGTGGAATGTGCATGCATCAATCAACCTGCTGCTGCAGATATGACCTTAGATGTTGCTAGAAGGTAAAACAACAACAAACAAACATCACATTATTTCGCTAATAATGTAGTGTGTTGCTTGGTAATGTCGCTGTTTACTATCGTTGGTGGGTTCTGAATATTAGTATGGCTTATTAGTTTGGTTATTAGTTAAGTTGTAGGTTACATTTTGATGATGTTTACAATGTTTGGTGCTTAATTAGTGCGTGGTTGGATAGTAGTTAAGTTTATTTAGTTTTTAAATTGTTATCCCCTTTTTTCTTCTTCTAAAAGTGTGGTATTATTATGCATATGATGGTTCAATAATGTGTGATGTGTTGGTTCGCAATGTGACTGTTTACTAGTTCCTTTTTTTTTTCCTGAAGATTTATACTGCCTATCATGGGTAAGTCTGAATAGACATGTTTTCACCATTAGACAGTTTGTCGATAGAAAGCCCGAGCCTACACTTTTACCGACCCAAGGGATTTTTAACCTCCCACACCACATAGACATGATATGAGAGCAACCAGCCTTTGATGACGCTCTAAGTTATACACAGCTGTGGAAATCCAAATTGGCAGAGGTGGGTGGGGGGCAAAGGGAATCGAACCACTGACATTCAGATTAGGAGTCTGACCTAGAAAAAAGTAAGACACTCTAACCACTCTGCCACAGAAAGCACCACTAGTGCTACTGGGTTCTGAATGTCATTATGTCATTTGAGTTATTAGATGCTAGGTTCTCAAGATGGGTGTGTGTGTGGGGGGGGGGGGGAGGGCTGTGTAGAATGCCGATGAACGCTTTGTTGTATTTACAGCTGAAGTGGATAGAACCTGACAGAAATAGCCCTAAGCTTGTAAGGTTAATACTTCTACCACACATGCCCCCCACCCCCACCCCCACCCCCACGCCCCCCACACACACCACCTCCACACCCACACCGCCTCCAAACACAAACACACACATACACACAGAACCAGCCCTTTTCCAATGAACCAAGTAGGATGGGTGGTTGTTGGAATTTTACGTCCTGGCAACATGTAAGGTCAAATCCAGACGGGTACTGACTTGTAACAGTGCGCACTCATGGCGACTTTATAGTGCTGCCCGACTAAATCCCAGCGACTAATCAATGTAGGCATTCGTGGCACCGTGAACCTCTATGGCCTACCACATGGGATGACTGAATGAGTTGAGCGTCCGTCTCCTGTTTTGTAAGATCATGTGATTCGAACCGGCGCTCTTTAACCCTGGTCGAGTCAAACCAATTACTTAAGATGTTATACTTGTCGCATCCTACACAGGCACTTGGCATCAGGATAGGGCAAGGGCTGGTGAGCTCAGTACCAGGATAATGTCACTCAGTGGGATATAGCGATATAGCGAATGGTAGACAGGAAGTGTGGACACTTATCTGTCTCTCATTTTTGTCGTCATTTTTTTTGTCGTCAGGGGAGTGGTCTTCCCCACTCCACTGCTGGTCGATACAAAGCCCGAGCCTGCACTTTTACCGACCCAAGGGATTTTTAACCTCCCACACCACATAGACATGGTATGAGAGCAACCGGCCTTTGATGACGCTGTAAGTTATACACAGCGGTGGAAATCCAAATTGGCAGAGCTGGGGGCATGGGGAATCGAACCGCCAACCCTCAGATCAGGAGTCTGACCTAGAAAAAAGTCAGATACTCTAACCACTCCGCCACAGAGAAAGCCACAGGTCATTGTGCTGGCGATCTGGTCTCCCAGTGGGGTAGCATTATAAATTCGCCGTCACGCCGCACTGTCACAAGTCAGTACCTGTCATGATATGGCAATAGATGTTGCCAGGACGTAAAACTCCAGCAACCAAGCAATCTCTATGGCCTGAGCTGGTCGCGATCGAGTTGGTGGTGGCATCTAGTGGAATGTGCATGCATCAATCAACCTGCTGCTGCAGTAATGCCAATAGGTGGCGCCATTGTACGAACATACAATATAGATGGCGTCACGAAGTAGCGGTTGGTCTCATCATCCTCGAATTCAGGTCATTGTGTTAATTTGTTGTTATACAGGTACCCCACCGAATATCCGACAAGCTTGGGGCCGGAAGTGGCCCGGATTTCTGGATTTTTTCCGGTTTAAGAATTAACCTCCTAGAAGAACTAGGTGTAGTATATACTATATATATTATATATATTATATATATTATATACATTATATGTATTATATAGATATATATATACATTATGTATATGTATAGATGTATTATACACAGTTACCGAGCCTCTTATCAAGCTTCCAGAAATCTGGAATTACCAGAAATCCTGCTATTCTTTTTAACTGGTTGAATACAATTAAGTTTTTTGCCTTTCATTGTTTATTCTATATTTTACGTATATATTTAAGCTGTATCCAGAAAACCGGCCCCCTTCAGAAACAACCAATGCCACCCAAACCGCATTGATTAATTAGCTGGTTATTGGAGTTTTACATCCTGGCAACATCTAATGCCATATCAGGATGGATACTGACTTGTGACAGTGCACACTCATGGTGACTTTATAGCACTGCCTCACTAGGAAATCAGGCCGCTGGCACCATGATCTGATATCCCACACAGTCAAATTATCCTGACACTGAGCCAACCAGACCTTGCACTATCGTATTAATGCCGAGCGTCAGGCTAGGAAGCGATAATTAAAAATGTTATAACTCATTGGTTTGACACGACCGGGAACGGAAGTCCCGATCTCCCACCTGCGAGGCCCTTGCTCTACTGATTGGGCTACCGCGCCCCATTTGTATTGATTAAAGTTGCCTGGTCTGATGTTTTTGAATTTCTGTCATTTCCTGTGATACATATATTACGCTTACACTTACACTTATCCTCTTTTGCTTAAGAAACTAGGCATCAATGCCTGTTAGCAGGTTTGGCATGTCTACGTGGGACCTAGTGAAATTATAGTGTTTATGCGGCGAGCGCTGACTGTAGCGGTAATTTAACCAGTGTTTATCGAGGCGTCCTTTGAAAGAGTTTAAGCTTGGGGCGTTCACTACATCAGTAGTCTGTTCCACATGTTCCCGGCTCTTTCAGTGAGGAAGTTTTGACGAACTCGCTTTTGATGAACTCGCTTGTTAGTCCTAGGTTTGATGATCTTCTTATTATGCCCTCTGGTTATCAGACCGTGTGTTGGCTCGAGTACGATGTACCAGTTGTTCACTGTATATGTTCCACTGAGGTGTTTGTAGATCTCAATGAGGTCTCCGCGGGCCTTTCTGTAGTATAGGCTTGGCAGGTTTAGTGCTCGTAGTCGGTCTTCGTAAGAGAATTTCTTCAGGGTTGGTACTAGACAGGCTGCGTGCCTCTGTACTCTCTGTCTCGAGTTGGGTGTCACCAATACAGTCCTTCCTGTACATTGGTGCCCACACTGGATATCCATATTCTAGCTTGCATCTCTCCAGGGATGTGCATAGCTTGGTCGGGCTGACTTCATGCAGGTATGTGTAAGTACGTCTTATGAGGCCAAGTGTTTTATTGGCGTTCCCAGCCTGCATCTCATAATGAATAGAGAAGGTCAGGCTCGGGTCTATCCAGACCCCCAAGTCTTTTCGAGATCCATGCTCTGCAACTCTATCTGTTCCCCTCAGCTGTCAATCAATCAATCAATAGTTCCATCCTCTAGTCGAGGGTTGGATGCAATGGTTCTCCACTTGCCCCGATGGTGTGCTGTTCTGATAGACTGTGAATAATTCAGGCCTGTCCACTGTGAAATATTTGTAAACCATGATGTTCTTGGTCTCCCTCTCCCTCTGCTGCCATTCACCTTCCCTTCCAACAATGTACGGTATATTGAACTCTGACGAATGATGTGGCCAACATAAATAAGTTTCTTTGTCTGTATAGTGGCAAACAAGCTTTTCTTATTTTTAATTTTTCTGAGAACTTCTTTGTTGGTGATCTTCTTTGTCCATGATATTTTCATCATCCTTTGATAAGTCCACATCTCAAATGCTGCTAAACGTTTGTACATTTTCTTAGAGATTGTCCATGTCTCAGCCCCATACATTAGAGTAGACCACACATAACGCTGAAGAATACGCTTCCTTGTTTGTATTAATATCTTACTTGATGTTAACACTCTATACATTTTGGAGACATTTGATATTTCTTCGTCCGAGGTGGAGTACTTTGCATTTGTCAGGGTTAAATCTTAACTGCCATGCATCAGCCCATGCTTGTAGGTTATTCAGGTCGTCTTGCAGTCTAGCTACATCAGACTCGTCTTTGATATGCGTGAACAGTTTTGTGTCATCCGCAAACATCTGGATGCATGTGTGTACCATGTCAGGCATCTCGTTAATGAAAATGACAAATACTAGCGGCCCTAATACGCTGCCCTGTGGGATACCGCTGAGAACTGCAGCTGTGGCTGACAAATATCCTTTGATAGATACTTGTTGGTGTCCGCCCCTGAGAAAGTCTGCTACCCACTTCCACAATTCTCCCTTGATGCTGTACTTGTCCAGCTTCATTAGCAATCTCTCATGGGGGACTGAGTCAAAGCACTTTGAGAAGTCTAGCATCACCTCCACCATCCATGATCTCTGTCCAGTGGTCCAGTGTTGCGAGTAATTGGGTGATACACGGTCTCCCTTTGATGAACCCGTGTTGACAAGACAATAGCAGCTCGTTTTTGACCAGGTGTTCTATGATTACATCGCGTATGATCTGCTCCATCACTTTGCATGCTACTGAAGTCAAGCTTACTGGTCGATAGTTGGATGGTCTGAGTCGGCTGCTTTTCTTGTGTATTGGTGACACCCAACCCGTTTTCCATTCCTTAGGGAGGATCCCATGTTTTAGTGATGATCTATATACCTGGCAGAGTGGTTCTGCTATCTGGTCTTTCACCTCTTGTAGAACTCTAGGGTGCATTCCGTCTGGTCCTGGTGACCTGGAAGGGTTGAGCTTCTCCAGTTTCTTCTTCACCATATCTGAAGTGATGAGGAAGTCAGTCAGTGGATGGTCGTAGTTCCTTTCATCGAACACTGGCATGTTTGTGAGGTCTTCACCCGTGAATACTGAGGAGAAGAACCGGTTCATCAGATTGGGTTTCTCTTTGTCATCTGTTACTACATTGCCACCGTCATCAGTCAGGTTTATGATCCTCACTCTAGTCCTCATCTTGGATTGTGCATACTTGTGGAATGCTTTTGGGTTTGTCCTTGCCTCGCTAGTGATTCTTTTCGCTAAGTCCTTTTCTGCTTTTCTACATGCCCACTTTGCTTGATTTCTGGCCTTGGCATATATGAGGTAATCCCTTCTGTCTCCAGAACTTGTCCATGTCCTAAACGTGTTCTTCTTCTCATTCACTTTATCTCTAGCTTTGGCCATCATATCTGGCGGTCTTTTCTTCTGATTGTGCGTCCGTCTGATTTTCGGTATGAACTGGTCCATGAACTCTTTAATGTTGTTGGTTGTTGTTCTCCATGCAGTTTCTATGTCTGTATCTGGGGGTATCTCCCAGCACATGCTGTCCACTTTATCTCTCATATTCATGTACTCACCTTTGTGGTAGAAATACTTGGCTTGATGATTCACGGGTGTTTCTACATAGCAGTTGAAGTAAAAGTTTATACAGACGTGGTGGCTTTTCCCGATCGTTGCATTGAGCTCTATGTTGTTCACCATGCCCTCCTCATTTGTGATGAGTAGGTCAAATGTGCTAGGCTTCTGACTACCTCGGTAGTGGGTTGGGTCCCTCAGATGCTGGTATAAAAAGCAGTCTCTCAGGCACTCCATAAACCTTGATGCCACATTTATAACATCTTGTAAAATTTCCCGATATTTAGACATTGGAGGATGGTGTGAACCTGTCTATAGTAATTACAATTGTATATAAAAAGGTAAATCGTATATAAAGCCAGAGGCATTAAGGTATTATGTGGTGCTGGTGATCCTTTACTGATTTCATATAAACATTATGTAGTTATAGATAGTGTGAGAGGGGCACTACTTTTAGTGTGACAGAGCCTGGGGAGCTCTGCTCACATACCCCCTCCCCCTCCAAGTGTTATTTACGGATCACTGCACACCCAGACACAACAGGGCACTATAGCCATAAACAACCAAGGCCTGGATACAGTCAGCTTGGATGTTTATTGGTTGGTTGAAGAATGCCTAGTGCTGATTGGAGGAGCTGATCAGGTGTGACAGCCATCTTGGATTCATGAGACTATATAATAATAAAACAAGCAAGCTCCTTCTGGTTCCTTCTGCACACTCCATACTCTGCCTTTTTTCTACTTGCCTGTAGTGATTTTCTATTTAGCCTGCCTACACAACCACAGCTGCCGGCCAATCTGCTGGTGTTGTTTCCGTTCTCCAGTTGATATCGGAATAATTAAAGTCACCCATTATTAGTAGATGGGATGATTTTAAGTTGTTCGCTTCATGTATCAGACTTCTGAGGCGATCCTGATTCTTGGGTGGGCTGTTCGGTGATCTCTAGATCACACCTAGTGTTAACACATCATCATTCTTTAGTTTTACTCGGCACCACACTGATTTTTCAAAGTTACTCTCCTCTAGCAGTGATAATGGGATGGCGTTAAGACTTTCTCTGTCATATATGATCACTCCTCTCTTACACTTCTCCAGATTACTGAAATGGTCAAAATCATCGATCTTGAGTTCGCTGTCCTCAGGGTTCAGGTCTCTATTTTTCGGGAGAATTTCAGTAATTCCTATGATGTCTGTGTGCGTCAAAGTGATGATAACTTCTAATTCGGAGCTCTTGTTAAGCAGTGAGTCAGTGTTGGTGTATATACATCTTATGTGCTTCTGGTGTGATTTTGTACAGTGTGATTCTTCGTTTGTTGGGCCTGGGCCTCTTACTGCGGCAGGTTGGCCATGGGCGCGGTCATGTCCCTAGAGGGCTTTTCGGTCTGTCGCCCTGGTCGGGTGGTGTTGACCACCCTTCCTCCGCGGATGATCCAGTGGGCATCCCCTCGGCTTTATCTGGCCTCGTCCCTGCAGGCTTTCAGCTCTTCTCACAGTTTCTTGTCTTCTTGCCTCTCGGTGTATGTCATGTCCTTCTTGATATACACTTGTTGAGAAGTTGGTCGTCGGATCGTGCCAGATTCTTCGCGTTCCTCAGTATGTTCATCTTCATCTGCTTGTCCCGTAACTTGACCCGGAGTGGTCGGGCCTGGCCTCCTCGCTCTTTTGCCCCCAGTCTGGTAGAGTAGAATGTCAACATCTACATCCAGTCCTTCCTGGCAAATCGTCCTGAAGTGGACCTCGTCATGAGTCTTATGAGAATCTCAGTTGTCGGACTTACTTTCTGGAATTCCGAAGATGATCAGGGTTTCCCACCATTCTTGCAGGTCTTGTAGTTCGCGCAGATTTGCATCACCATTCGGGCAACTGGTGTTGTGGGTCTACCCGTCACTACCTGTGCTTCCAGCATCTCGTCGAGCTTCCTGACTATGTCAGCGTAGCTCTTTTCCATGGTCTCTTCAACTGAAATTGCCGATTTATTGATCTTCCACTCAAATGCAGTGAATGGCACTTCTATCTGGTCTATAATTGTCTGATTCAGGAACTCTTCACATGACCGTTACCCCAGCTTGTACTTCATGTTGGTTACATCTCCAACAGCACTGGCCTCACACCGATCACAGTACCAATGGACCCCCTGCATGTGTTCAGGGCCTTCAATGCATCTTGCTTCAAGTGGGCACATTTCCCACAGAACCAAAAAAGCACATACTTCACACTCAGTGAGATTGGAACATCCAAGTGACATTCATTTTGAACATTTCATGGGTTTACATTGGTTGGTGGGTCTTGGGAAATGGTAATCTGGGAGTTTTCAACATCATCAATTATAGATCTAGATCTAGAGATAGTTTGTGCATTTGTTTTTGCTTTATTACCTGTGCTGACTTCATCAGATCATCATTATAATCTAATTTACTTTAGTTTGAAGTAAATTAACTTTAAAGTGACTAACTTGGGAGATGTTTGAAGTGTAACATCTTTGTCTGTTTATTTTGTGGACAGTGTATTGCCCATAACAGTTTACAAAAAAAAAATCTTTTTTATTGAGGCTATATTTATACTGTCCATAGCATATAAGCCCGGGTACCCAGGCTTTTTTTCAATGCTGGCCAGTTATAGTGTTGGTGTTATCTTACCACACAGTAGCTGCTGATAAGTTATTTGATTGCCTGCATTTCAGTATCAGATAGATAATTGGTTGGTATGGTTAGTAGCCTATGTTAGTTTTTTTTAATTTTCCTGGCATATATGTATTTTATTTTGTTCTAATCTTATTACTAGACTAGCCTACTCCTATTTACATATCATAGGCTTTACGTAGCTGTCTGGTGTTATCTGGCTATTCTTGGCATGGTTACCTTCCATTGGGCATCCCGCTGTTGGGCCGTGACATATCACATGCCCCTTTGCAGTGCAGCTTAGTGGGGGTTTCCTAGCCTAATTTCCACAGATATTTTTTGTAAGTTTTTAGGTCGGGAATTTGTCGTTCCTTTACCATTTGGGCATTCCACACATTGGCAGCCATTTCCAGTGTGCTTCTCTCATGAGCTTTTATTTGGCTTCTGGTCTGCTTCAGTAGTGGCACATTATTTGCTCTAGTAGACCTTTGCGGTTTTGTTTGGAGTTCATTGTTTTGACTGTAGCTATATGCTACTGTTTTCAAATGAATTATTGTCCTATTTTCTAGTAATTTCACTTTGGTTCTTTTGTGTATGTCATAGGTGGGGTGCAGCTTGTCTACTCTTAGACAGATTTTTAGGGCTCTGTTCTGCAGTATTTGCAGTTTTTTTAGTAGTTCTTTTCTCGCACCCATGTAGTTTATATCTCCATAGTCAAAATAGGGGAGCACCCGATGACGTCATTTCACCGGTTATCTCGAGTTACTTCACAGTGCACGCTAGAGGGAGCCATGTAATGCATAGCTAGTTCTGTGCTGTAGTTCCGAGGCCTCCACTAGGTGGCACCACCTTCACAACACGCGGTCTTGTCCTCATCAGTGACTCGTCGGGTGGACTATTTAGTATATTTACTGTTTTATTCTGTAATGCATGAGATTGTTTGCTTGTTGTTGCTGTTTTGCGTCCTAGAAACATCTAAGGTCAATTCAGAGCAGGTACCAACTTGTGACAGTTCACACTCATAGTGACTGCATAGTGCTGCCCCCCTGGGAGACCAGGCTACGAGGACCAAGACACGATATCCCACACAGTCATAGTATTATATTAATGCCGAGTGCCAGGCTAGGCACTGACGAGTATCACCTTTACAAGTCATTGGTTTGACTCGGACGGGATTCGAACTCCCGATCTTCCACACGGGGTTCCTGCGCTCTACCGATTAGGCCCCCGCGTCCGGTGTATGCATGAAACTATTGTAAACTATCCCAAATTTACTGACAAAGAAGAAAAAAAAAAAAAAGAATAGTACTTTTTTTTTAACGAGCAGCAGTCTCCTGCTACTGCTCGTATGTACCCCCCTAAAAAAATCGTAACACATTACTAATCACTTGCGATCGAGCTTAGCCAATAACACCATTAAAATGTCCCACGTGTCAACATACCTCATAACCCCATAAGAAATGCCCCACATTACCAATCACCGTCCATTAAACGTAACCCATAATCCCCTGAGAAATGCCCCAAATTGCAAATCAACTGCCATTCAATTTAACCCATTTATCCCCCAAGAAATGTCCCACATTACCTATCACCTGCCATTAAACCTAACACATATGCCCCTAAGAACTGTCCCACATTTCAAATCACCTTCCATTAAACATTACCCATAATCCCCTAAGAAATGCCCCAAATTGCCAATAATCACCCAAGAAATGTCCTTAAAATGTTCCACATTACAAACCACTTTCCATCCAACTTAACCCATAATCCCCTAAGGAATGTCCCACATTACCAATCACCTGCCGTTCAACTTAACCCATAACACCTTAAGAAATATCTAGCATTACCAGTCACTTCCTAATAACCCCTAACACGTGTCCTACATTGCTAATCACTTGCCATTCAACTTAGCTGTTACAGTGACAACAAACTTTGCATGTGCTACCAATCATTTTTTGGGTGTACATTAGTTGTTTAAGCAGGGGAAATTTCAGTCGCAGGCGATTGGTATTCCTCATTCCACTGCTCCTTGCCCTATCCTAATAATGCCGAGCGCCTGGCTAGGAAGCGACAAGTATCAATTTTTAAGTCATTGGTTTGACTCGACCAGGATTCGAACCCACGACTTACCATTCAACTTATCCCTTAAGCCATTAAACAAAGGCTTCCATTGCCAATCACTTGCCATTTAACTGAAGATCGGTATAACATCCTCATGTATCCCAAGCATAATCATATATAGAGTTAGTAAATATTTATAAAAAAAAAACAACAACACATATAACAATGTCCTATTTCTATTTATTTGTTTTTGTAAGACAAGGAACACTTCACAGGAGTACCACATTCCTTTCGCACATCTACAAGGAGGTTGGTAGAATATGGCAGTAGCGTGTCATACCCCAACACCGTTAGTGTAACCGCGACTCTAGGTCAGCGTCTGGTGCGTTTACAGCTGCATAGTCCGATGAAAACATCAAATTAAAAAAAAAAAAACACTGACCTAGATTTGATTCTACATATCCAACTTTGATACCCGTGCACTTATTAAGCATTTCGTTGCCGCATAGAAGGGCGGAATAACCAATTTAATAGGACCTGTTACTGCCGAAGGCTATGGCGTCAAGAGTTTTGAGGCGCATCGCAATATTAATTGTGCATGTTTGCACTTCAAATGTCTCAAAAGTTAGTGTTTTAAATTGAAATTAAGATAGATCATAATGATCAACTTAAAGTTGCATAGTCCGATGGTTTTGAATTTCTGTATTTTGTCTGAGATAAATATATTAGATCGATCACTAGTATCTACTTTACATTAGTTCAAAATTACTTTTATTTTAAATGTTAAACTTTTGAGATATTTTGAATGCAAACATGGACAATTAGTTTTGGCAAGAATGAGAATTAGTTTTGGCAAGCTTGCCAAAACTCTGACACCATAGATTTCTGCAGTAACAGGTTCTGTTAAATTGACTCAATATTGCCTTCTACGCAGAAACAAATGCTTACTAAGTGCATCAGTATCTAAGTTAGATATGTCAAATCAAATCTAGATAATTGGCTTGGTTTTGAAAATTTGATATTTCATCAGACTATGCAGCTTTAATATGCAGTGAAACCCCATTATAACATAATTAATGTGGGTCCATGAAATGTCATCGCTAAAACAATAGGGTCGCGCTAAATCCAGGGTTCAGTTTACTGAATTACCTTTGAATTAATGAATTCTGGGTCCAATGAATCATTGCGTTATATCAGAATTTGCGTTAAATCAGGGCGCATTACAACAGGGTTTCACTGTACTCAAAAGGATCAACCTGATATATTTATTTCAAAATTATGATAGGAACACAAAACCATCGGTGCTGTGCAACTATAAGTATTTGCTGCTCAAACTCTGAGAACACAGCAGCTTGGAGGCCTGCATAAAGGTGACTGACCCACATTCAGCTGCTCGGCTCTTGCTCACCCTCTCCCCCCCCTATACACCTCCCCCTCTCCTCCCCCTTATTTCCTCCCTCCTTCCTTATCTGTCCCCCCCCCCCTCCTCAGCCCCATCCCTCCACCACCCTCCCCCAAACACACCTGCGCTGCTCTATTCCAATAAGCCTCACGCCACTCTAGGTGCGAGTGACCTTCACCTTCAAACACCGCCTGCCCCCACTCACCCCCCCCCTCCCTTACCGCGCTCCTATATCCGCGACCGCCTACTCCTCCCAAGTGTGTCCTAGCTAACATATTTAGGCAGTGTAAGTAGACGCGATGGCCGAATGAGTTGAGCTGGGTGTCTGCCTCCCATTCTCAGAGGTCATGGGATTCGAACCCCTTACCACCCACCCCAATGGGCCCCCCACCTCCTCTGCCACAACCCTTAACCATCATGAACAAACCATCAACACACCGAACATCCTACACAACTATCAATCTGTTTAAACACATTGAACATTATACAATGCAGACAAAATGTCTTGTCAACTAGTATAAACTTAGCTTGTTTTATAAGAGAAAAAATGTAACCCATAAGGATTGTTTGAGTTGCCCCGAGTATACATCTTCTACTCGGTGCTGCTCCCCATTTTTGCATGAACCGCAGTGAATGGTGCTGTACATTATACAACAGGAGCCACGCCCTCAATTCTACAGGATCGGTGCTGTGATTAATACAGCACTGACCAAACTTAGAATGTCAATTCCAATACTAAGATGGCCGGAAGACCAGTGCTCCGGCGCTGACAAATGTCATATCCAAAAAAAAAAACCCGGCCGAGTCAAAGCAATGACTTAAAAATTAAGACTTGTCACTACCGAGCCTGGTGCTTGGCAGTACTAGGATAGGGCAAGGAGCAGTGGAATGAGAAAGACCAATTGTCCGCAATTGAAATTTCCACTGCTTAATCAACACATGTACACACATAAAAATATGCGATTAAAATTTCTACTGATTAATCAACTAATGTAAAACAACAAAAAGTGAGAATCTTCGGCACTTTCCACCTCCACTTCTCTAGAGTTGAGTCTACTCAACTAATATTAGTCCACCTTCCGTATTAAATATGAATTGTTCAGGTGCAAAAACAACCCCGACAAATCGGTTTTAGTTGCTTTCTGTCAAATTGAATTTATCGTTGCGCTTTCCGGTTAAGATCTATCAATTTCATATTGAGAAGGGCGTTATATAGGGGATGCGGCAGCTTCTGTACACAAACAGATTTGATTCTCGGAATGATGGCAGTTTCAGTTCAAACGTCGTAATCACGGTTTCATTTCGGCATGAATGGCGCTCCACAGTTTTTGTGCCTGAACCTTTCAAATTTAGTTTTCGTTCTTTTTTTAAATATTACATTCGTTGCTTAAAGTTGCATAATCAAGTCGTGCTGAGTGCTGAGGTCCTCCAATAATTGTAATTTAAATATATCAGGTTAGCCATTATAATCTCCTTTATTTTATGTTGGAGTAAGTCTGATTCAAAATGGTGAACTTTGGAAATATTTGAAGTGGAAACATTAAATAATTTTTGTGTGCACCCGGAAATGACAACCATCACGAGTGTAGTGGTCTGCACTGACCTCTCAGGCAAGTAACCACATAGACAGGTAGGCGTGGGGAGTGTATTGATATCAGGGAGCCTAGGTGGTGTAATGGTTAGCACACTGGCCCGGAATGCAAAGAGATGTGGGTTCGAGTCCCGCTCTAGGCGCAATATTTCCCATTTTCATCACCCCCATGACACTGGTGCCATGACCAGGATCCTGTACAAGCTTTACGCTGTATGGTTGTTGAACCTACCCTGTGTATGTATGTGTTAGTGCATTGCCTGTATGTATGTAATTGTAAGCATTACAAGACTTACAATTCCAGGGGGACGAGTGTAGTGGTCTGCACTGACCTCTCAGGCAAGTAACCACATAGACAGGTAGGCGTGGGGAGTGTATTGATATCAGGGAGCCTAGGTGGTGTAATGGTTAGCACACTGGCCCGGAATGCAAAGAGATGTGGGTTCGAGTCCCGCTCTAGGCGCAATATTTCCCATTTTCATCACCCCCACGACACTAGTTTTGTATCAGTTACAAAAGTCACAGTGATTGGGGCCAGTTCAAGTTTCAGAATTTTCGGATTTTAGAATAAACGTAGTGATCAAACTTGAAAATTGCAGTAACAATGTGTGAATACTAAGTGTACCAATATTCTGATCGAGTCAAACCAATGACTTAACAATTGATACTGGTCGCTTCCTAGCCTGGCGCTTGGCATTATTAGGATAAGACAAGGACTGGTTGGCTCAGTGTCAGGATAATGTGACTGAGTGGGATATCAGGTCATGGTGCTGGTGGCCTGGTATACCAGTGAGGCTATAAAGTTGCCATGAGTGCGCACTGTCACAAGTCTGTACCTGTCCTGATATGACCTTAGATGTTGCTAGGACGTAAAACAACAACAAACAAGCAATCCACCTTAGATATCTAGAATCAAATTCAGATCACTGCGTTGGTTTTAAACATTTGATGTTTTCATCAGACTATACAGCTTTCCTAAATCCATCACTATTTAACTTGGAACTATAGGATCAAGTATAGGCAACGGTTTCATTTCGTAAATGTGTTTTCCATCAGTTAGACTTGAAGTAGGGCAGTTGCAGGAAATCAGTTTCCTTCATTCCACTGCAGATTGCCCTCTCCTATTAAGTATTATTGCCGGGCACCAGGCTAAGTAGTGTAATATATGCATAATAGATATCGATATAGAGATACAGCGAATGTTAGACAGGAAGTGTGAACACTTATTTGTCTCTCTTTTTTTTTTGGGGGGGGGGGGCCCAGTAGTTGTCCCAAGCAGGGGAAATCCCAGTCACAGACGACTGGTCTTCCCCACTCCACTGCTGGTCGATAGAAAGCCCGAGCCTACACTTTTACCGACCCAAGGGATTTTTAACCTCCCACACCACATAGACATGGTATGAGAGCAACCGGCCTTTGATGACGCTGCAAGTTATATACAGCGGTGGAAATCCAAATTGGCAGAGCTTGGGGGCATGGGGAATCGAACAGCTGACCCTCAGATTAGGAGTCTGACCTAGAAAAAAGTCAGCCACTCTAACTACTCCGCCACAGAGAACACCTGAGGAGAACAAAGGAATATGCTAATGAGATCACGTGATAGACGCGTGGGTTCCGACTGCTCTGATACCCTGGACGCGGAATGAAGTCATTCGGTAACCAGAAGTCAAAGCGTTCAGACGTTGTACTTTCACATGTGAATTGTTACATCAAAGCATCAAATTTTCAAAACCAAAACCAAAATCTAGATTTGATTTGATGTATCTAACTTAGATGCTGATGCACTTTCTTCTTTTTCTTTTTTGTTCTTGAAGATTTATACCGCCTATCATGGATAAGTCTGAATAGACTTATTTTCACCATTAGACAGTTTGTCAATAGAAAGCCCTAGCCTACACTTTTACCGACTTGAAGTAAGGCAAGGGATTTTTAACCTCACACACCACATAGACATGGTATGAGAGCAACCGGCCTTTGATGATGCCGTAAGTTATACACAGCAGTGGAAATCCAAATTGACAGATGTGGGGGGGGGGAGGGGCACGGGGAGTCGAACCACCAACCTTCAGATTAGGAGTCCGACCTCGGGATGCCTCTGATTTACCCATTCGGCCAACGCATGCAGTCAGGACAATGTGACTGAGTGGGATATCAGGTGATAGTCCCAGTAGCGCGGTATATCAGAGGGGCACCATTATGGTAGAATGTTGCTATCAGTGTCTGTTGTCACAAGTTGAATTCATAACACCTTTGTGATTTTATCAGTGATGGAAAATTTAGGATAATGTCAGCAATAAGTCTCATTTTCACAGTGATGGTAATGTTCACGGTTTAGCGGTTAAGATGTGCAATAAGGTACAGGAAACTATTGGGCCCGTCCTGATATGACCTTAGATGTTGCTAGGACGTAAAACAACAAACACACAAACTATTGGATTTTAATGAGATTCAAATTCCATTTGATTACTGCATGCAGTGTACTTATAATAATAATAATTATTATTTGACATCATAGGGGGTCAACCCCCAAGAATGAAAACAGGAGTCTAAGATTGTGAAAACCGTAGTCTTTACGGCCAAAGCCTAGTACTTGACCAGACGGGATGGCTGAATGAGTTAGAGCGTCCGTCTTGGTAGATCGTGGGCTCGAATCCTGGTCGAGTCAAATCAGTGACATAAAAATTGATACTTGTCGCTTCCTAGCCAGACGCTCGGCATTACTAGGATGGGGCAAGAATCAGTGGAATGAGGAAGACCAGTCGTCTGCGACTGAAATTTCAATGCTGGCCAGCTGTAGTAGTGGTTTAATCTTAATAGATGTTTTTGTTTCTCACACAGTAGCAGGTACATGGGGATTATTTAGTATCAGGTGTTCTGACAGGTATGTTGTTTTTATTTTCTGATCACCCTTGTAGTGGGTACAAATAGTATATTAGTTTTTTGGTTTTAGTTTGTTGTTTTACTACTACTTATGAACTAGCCTACTTTACATTTATAGGCTTGTACATAGTTTGTAGCTGTTTGTTATCTACTGAAGGTGGTCCAGATTACTCCCTTGGGGCAGCCCAGTTTGTGGGCCGTGAACTATTACATCCCCTTCTGGGGTTTTGCCCCAGGGTGTTTTCAGGGTCTCCCTTTTTTACATATATATATTTGTATTTTTTCAGATCGGGAGTCTCTGTTTTTGATGGTTTGTGGTTCTTTGTTATCTACTGAGGGTGGTCCAGGCTTCTCCCTTGGGGCAGCCCAGTTTTGTGGGCTGTGATCTATCACATGACCATCCGGGGTTCTGGCCCTATGTTGTCATCAGCATCCTTCCTTTTTTATATAGATATTTTTTGTATGTCTTTAGATCAGGGATCTGTCTTTCTTTTACTGATTGGGTGTTCCAAGCCTTAGCAGCCATTTCTAATGTGCTCCTTTCATGGGCCTTTATGCTGCTCCTTGTTTGTTTTATTAGTGGTGTATTGTTTATCTGTTTATCTCTGGTTGATCACTTTTGGTATTTCCTATCGCGACTGTACCCAAATGCAAGTGTTTTAAGGTGTACTAGTCTTCTATTTAAAAAATAATAATTTTGCTTTGGTTTGCATGTGCATGTCATAGGTGGGGAACATTCTGTCCACCATGAGACATATTTTTAATGCTTTATTTTATAGGATTTGCAGCCTATTGAGCAGTTCTTGCTTTGCTCCCATGTATATGCTGTCAGTATTATTACTTATACACCTGCTTAAAGTTGCATAGTCCGATGGTTTTGAGATTCGGACATTTTTCTCAGATAAGTATATTAAATTGATCATAATAATCTACCTTACTTTAGTTTGAAGTAACCTTTAATTGAAATGGCTGCGTTTTGAGATATTTGAAATTCAAACATGGGAAAATAATTTTGGCAAGCATGCCAAAACTCTGATACGATAGGCTTCTGCAGTAACAGGTTCTATTAAATCGACTCAGTGTTCCCTTCTATGTGGCAACACATACTTAATAAATGCATCAGTATGTAAGTTAGATATGTAGAATCAAATCTAGATAATTGTTTTGATTTTGAAATGTTGATGCTTCATCAGACTGATCATCATCATGCTGTCGGTCGTGATGCGACAAAGACTGCTTTCATTACTTGACTGACGCTCTCCATTTAGCTCTCTGCTGTGAGAGTGATGTCCATGAGTCGTTCTTGATGTCTCTCAGCTTCAGGTTTCTCTTGATAGTATCTACTGTCGACGGAAGATGAGCTTGAGCAGCGCAGTCCTTGGTAACCCGGGCGACAACCGAGCCGGTATGGTGCTTTGTGCAGTTGTACATTTCATGAAAGCTGCCTGCAAAAGTGTTGAAGTGCTGCTGGCTTTTGCAAGTTACCAGCAGCACTCTCTCAGGGAGCAAATAGAGGTTTCACACAGTCAAGAACATGTCGAGACAGGTGCAAAACTATTTGTCCCTGCAGTGGCTGGTCGGGAGATGTTGGGAGTTCCATACATATACCGCCCTTGATGCTGCCATAGTGACATGGTTTTCTGTTCAGGGTTTGCTCCCTTAGCCTTCGGTTCTGTCAAGAACCTGTACCACAAGGCAGTGGTTTACAACTCTGCAGGGCAGGGGCGTCAAACTCCCTGAGGTATTGCTATACCTGCATACCTGCATACCTGCATACCTGCATACATTCATCGGACTAGGCAGCTTTAGCACATGCTGCAAATGATATGCAACTTGCCACCATCTCCAGGTTCATGTTGGAAGAATGTTGTTAAAATACCTTTGTAAACATAGAATTTGTATGACTAATAATAATATTGGAATAAAACGCCGGCGGCAGTAACAACACAAATTATATAAAGGGAAAAAAGGCAGTAACAACATTTTAAAAATCTTTTAAAAAACCGGCAGAATAGAATAAATCTGCATCGACGCGCGTCAAGCCTCGCGTTGGTGGCCCACATGCCCACGTCATCGGTTCGGCGTGACGTCATCAGGGGTCAGGAAGATGTACCTCGCGCCGAGCCGGCGGCAGTAACAATACAAATTATATAAAGGGAAACAAGGCAGTAACACAATTTTAAAAATCTTTTTAAAAAACGGGCAGAATAGAATAAATCTGTGGTGGCGCGCTTCGATCCAACTCTTGGTGGCCCACATGCCCACGTCATCGGTTCGGCGTGACGTCATCAGTGGTCGGGAAGATGTACCTCGCGCCGAGCCTGATCCTAGTGATAGCCAAGTGAGTGTGTGTGAGACTCCGCGTACCCACCAAGACGCGCCAACTGGAGCAAGCCCCCCCCCCCTCCTCCACACACACACACACGCACACATCAAACATACGCACAGAACTTCGCATGTCTGGGGCATGAGTCAGCCATCTATATATATATATATATACTGTGTATATCTGTCTGTATATATGTATGCGTAGCTAGCACTCGCTATCTGTTTACCACATATCTATATAGATATCTGTCTATACATATATACATGTATATATATTCGCCAATAGGCAATATCTCTCCCCCCTCCATCCGTTCCAACCATAAATCTTGCGGATAGAAAGGGCCCAGTCGAATGCCCCCAATGTCTCTCTTTTCCTCCTCCACCCCTCTCACTTTCTCTTTCTCTCTCTCTCTCTATATATATATGTGCACACAGAAACGCCCCGCCCGCTCGTCCACACACTGCACCAACTTCGAGCACCATGCACACACATATTGGCAGTGCGCGACTGTGCATGGATTGGGTTGGTTTTGAGCAGAGGCAGACAAGGTGCTGAGTCCGCGTTATTTATTCTGGTGTTGGGGGGGCGGGGCGGGGCGGGGCGGGCGGGGCGGGGCGGGGCGGGGCGGGGCGGGGCGGGGCGGGGCGGGGCGGGGCGGGGCGGGGCGGGGCGGGGCGGGGCGGGCGGGGCGGGGCGGGGCGGGGCGGGGCGGGGCGGGGCGGGGGGGGGGGGGGGCGGGGCGGGGCGGGGCGGGGCGGGGCGGGGCGGGGCGGGGCGGGGCGGGGCGGAGAGGTTGAGGGGGTGGGGGTGGAAATGTGGAGGGGGTGGGGGAGATGGTGGAGAAGGGGGTGGGGGGGGGGGGGCGGGTGGAGGGGCGGGGGCGGGGGCGGGGAGCAGGGGGGTCCTTGGTTTTAAAATAATTGCAGTGTCTCTTATAGGCAGTAGGCGGGCGGCAGGCGGCGGGGGGTGGTGGACGGAGTGGAGGAAGCGGGAGCAGGGAGGGAAAGGGGAGGGAAATGGGAGAGGAGGTGGAGAGGGAGGAGGGAGGAGGGAGGTGAGGGGAGGGGTGAGTGGGAAGTGGGAAGGGTAGGGGCAGGTTGATGGGCGGGGGAGAGGATAGGATGGGCGGGGGAGAGGATAGGGGGTGGGAGGGGGAGAGGATAGGGGTGGGCGGGGGAGAGGATAGGGGGTGGGGCGGGGGAGAGGATAGGGGTGGGCGGGGAGAGAGGATAGGGGGTGGGAGGGGGAGAGGATAGGGGTGGGCGGGGGAGAGGATAGGGGGTGGGCGGGGGAGAGGATAGGGGTGGGCGGGGGAGAGGATAGGGGGTGGGCGGGGGAGAGGATAAGGGGGGGGGGCAGGGAGGGCGGGGTGTGGACCGGCTGTAACGTACGGCATATTGAGCGGGCGCCGCCATTACGCTAAGCCTAGATATATATATATATATATATATATATATATATATATATATATATATATAATTGTGTGCATGGGTGTGCTACTAGCAACCACAGCCCCCGCGAGCTGTGGTGACGGTGATATATGTAGCAGTGGTGGCGACTGGGTGGTGGTGGTGGTGGTGGTGGTGTTGCAGCAGGGACGGTGTCGCAGTTTGAGCGCCCTGCCAGTTTCAGCTGACTGCATACACTCAAACTCAAGGCATTGTCAATGGTCGTGAGCAATCTTCATACAGAAAATACAGAAGAAGTGAAATATCTCTAAAACCACACCAACTATTAACAAATTGCTTAGTACACATATAGAAAACATCTTTATCAAAAAGATTATATTAAATTTATATGGTTGGGGATCTTGATTTCTATTTTATTTTGAATAAAACTAATGTTTTGAACTGCGCGTACCGTCAAACTCAAGGCATTGTCAATGGTCGTGAGCAATCTTCATACAGAAAATACAGAAGAAGTGAAATATCTCTAAAACCACACCACCTATTAACAAATCGCTTAGTACACATATAGAAAACATCTTTATCAAAAAGATTATATTAAATTTATATGGTTAGGGTTCTTGATTTCTATTTTATTTTGAATAAAACTAATGTTTTGCACTGCGCGTACCGTCAAACTCAAGGCATTGTCAATGGTCGTGAGCAATCTTCATACAGAAAATACAGGAAAAGTGAAATATCTCTAAAAGCACACCACCTAGAAACAAATCGCTTGGTACACATATAGAAAACATCTTTACCAAAAACATTATATTAAATTCATAAGGTTAGTGACGATGCTGTTAGATTTTGACTCATGCGCATGAAACTGACAGTCAGCTGAAACTGGCCGGGCCCTCAAACTGCGACAACGGCACCACCGGCACCACCGCCACCAACACCACCACCACCACCGCCGCCACCTCCGCCACCGCCGCCTCCGGTGGTGTATCGATGTGGCAGTGATTCTGGAGATATGGTGGGTGTTTACTGAATAAATTAAGCAGCGTCGGCCTCGGGTCCGGTAACAGCGCGACACCTCAATCAAAGCCCGCTCTGCATTGTGGGACTTTTCTAATCCTAACGTGAATTGTTTAGTGTAAACCTATCAATCACTTCGAATTACCCCAATGTCAATTGCTGAACATTTTCAAAATTTCCACGTGTGAATCGTATAGCGGCGATCTCTATCTATTCCCACAAATTCCAGTTTGCGTTGTGTTGTGATTTCTTACCGCGATGGGAGGGGGGGGCGGGGCGGGACGTAGCTCAGACGGTAAAGTGTCCACCTGTGAAGGTGTGGGTCATCCTATCGATCCCGCTCAGCGGACCCATTTGCAGTTTGGGTTATTTTTCGTTCCAACCAGTGGTTCACAACTGGTTTATCAAAGGTTGTGGTATGTGTTGTCGTGCTCTGTTCCGGAATTCACCTACCTCGGAAGCACTATGTCAAGTGATGGACGCATTGATGCTGAAATACAGAGGAGGATGGCCAAGGCTAGAGCATCTTTCGGCCGACTACGCCAGAGACTCTAGAACAACCACCATTCATGTGTCTATTCGGGTCAAAGGCAAGATCTACCGTGCAATCGTGCTATCCACCCTACTATATGGAGCCGAGGCATGGACAGTGTACAGACGACAGGTGAAAAAGCTGCATGCCTTCATGATGCAACATCTGCATTCAATCATGAGGCTAACCTGGAAGGACAAAGTGACAAATAAGGAAATACTAGAACGGACAGGGCTGCCCTCTATAGAAGATCTTCTGATCAAAAAGAATCTCCGGTGGACTGGACACCTCATGAGGATGTCATCAGACAGGATACCAAAGCAGATCCTCTATTCTCAACTGTCTTCTGGTTACAGAAAGAGAGGGCGCCCTCGCCTCCAGTTCATGGATACCATCAAGAGAAACCTGAAGCTGAGAGACATTAAGACTGATCATGGGCGAACCTCTCACAGCAGAGAGCTAAATGGAGAGTGGCAGTCAAGTAATGAAAGCAGTAGTTGTCGCATCGCGACCGACAGCATGATTATGAACACTCTGAATCCTAATGTGTACTGTACAACATTCCAAATCCCAATATGCAATCTGTGACATTCCAAACCCGAATGTGCAATGTTGTTGTTGTTTGTTGTTGTTTTGCATCCTAGCAACATCTAAGGTCATATCAGGACGGGTACCGAATTGTGACAGTGCACACTCCTGACGACTTTATAGTGCTTTCCCACTGGGAAAACAGGCTGCTGGCACCATGACCTGGTATCCCACTCAGTCACATTATCCTGACACTGAGCACACCAGTCCTTGCCCTATTCTTATAATGCCGAGCGCCTGGCTAGGAAGCGACACGTATCAATTTTTAAGTCATTGGTTTGACTCGACCAGGGTTCGAAACCACGACCCCACGATCTATCATCTCTAACTCATTCGGCCATCCCGTCTGGTCCCAATGTGCAATGTGTGACATTCCAAATCCCAATGTGCAATGTGTTGCATTCCAAATCCAAATGTTCCTTATGTAACATTCCAAACCCCAATGTGCACTGTTTGAACATTTCCATATAAAATGTAGGGTACTTCAAATTCCATATATTCCATGTATGGTGGCCAAATCGGTAGAGCGCAGGCCTGGAGATCTGTAATTCAATTCCTGGTCGAGTAAAACCAATGAATTACAAAATTGATATTTGTCGCTCCCTAGCTTGGCACTCAGCATTAATAGGATAGGGCAAGGACTGGTTGATAATTGTGAGGATAATCTGAGTGAGTGGGACATTGGGTCATGGTGCTGGTGGCCTGATTTCCCAGTGGGACAGCACTGTTAAGTCACTATGAGTGTGCACTGTCACAAGTCGGTACCGGTCCTGATATGACCGTAGATTTTGCCTGGAGGTAAAACTCCAACAACCAACTAACCAATCAAATTCCACTATCCATATACATCTCTGATACAGGTAATCGATCACCGTTTCATCTGCGTAGATGTACATAGTAGGCTAAGTTATCATATACAGATTAGGAAAAAACTTTGAAAATTCAAAAAAACTAATATAGAAACTACTAACACCCAAAACCATGAAGGTTGGCCCGAGAAGTCTCAGGTAAACACTCCTGAGTGCGGGACCAGACCAATCCAGTATCACAGCTGTCCAGCATTGAAAACAAGCACCCTAATGGGAGCTTACATGTTATGGGCAGAATAAAAAACTTGTCACACAAAAAAAAAAAGAAGAAGAAATATGTCAAATATGTACCTGTAGGGAGAGCCCATATTTGAGAGCAGATTCCTAAGATTCCATAGATACCTGATTGCAATACATCTGCTTCAAGGGAGAGTTTTGTCTGATAAAAAGCTTGTGTCATTCACGTATCGACGAGAGCACACCTGAACTGACAGGTGTGAGGTGCAACAATACAGAATTAATTTGATAGTATCAGTGTCGCCAACTCTCACGAAATTACCGTGACAGTCTCAGAAACTGGAAGGTTCTGATCAGTCACCTCGTGAGTCATGGATCCACCCCATAATCCCACAAATGTGTGTTCTTTTGAACAAAATCCCACAAATGTCAATACTTTTGCATCAGCATCTGTACCTTTGATTAAATACAAGTAAATATCATATAATACATATGCTAAAATATCAACCTATACCCCATTGGAAATGCCATCAAATAGCCCATTTACAAAATAATAGACCAGACGTGATGGCCAAATGAGTTAGAGCGTCCCTCTCTCATATTGGTGGACCATGGGGTCGTGGGTTCAAACCCTGGTCGAGTCAAACCAATGACTTAACAATTTATACTTGTTGCTACCTAGCCTGGCGCTCGGCATTATTAAGATAGGGCAAGGACTGGTTGGCTCAGTGTCAGAATAATGTGACTGAGTGGGATATCAGGTCAAGGTGCTGGTGGCCTGGTCTCCCAGTGGGGCAGCAGTATAAAGTCGCCATGAGTGCACACTGTCCCAAGTCGGTACCTGTCCTGATATGACCTTAGATGTTGCTAGGACGTAAAACAATGACAAACAAACAAACAAACAAAATAATTTGGGGGGGGGGGGAGGGAATGCCCCTGGACCCCCCTAGCAAGCTTGCGACTGCCACCACTCAGGTTCCAAGCCCATAACATCAAGGATTCTCAGTACCTCCAGGTTGGCAACACTGTTGCGTGCTACTCTGGAAGACAAACCTCCTAATTCACAAACAAAATGAAAGATTATTATGAATATTCTGTTTTGTCAAACACCAACAAGACAGAATTAATGTTGTAGTATGCGGGAAGTCAAGCGTCCTAATTCACAAGCAAAATGAAACATTGTGATTTATATTTTGGTTTGTCAAACACCAACAAGATATACTTGATGTGGTGGTAGCACTCGAGACAATTGTCCTAATTCACAAGCAAAATGAAATAGGGTTATTTCTTCACAGACTTTTTATATTATATATATTTTTTAGTGTTTGTTTGTTTATTCTGCTCATAACCGTTAAATGCATGGCTTTATTTTCGATTTGTGAAACTTCAACAAGACATAATTAATGCGGTAGTTTTCGAGAAAATATACCTCCTAATTCACAAGCAAAATGAAACAGTGTTATTTATATTCTGGTTTGTCAAACACCAACAAGACACAATTAACTATTCGGAACTAATTCACAAGCAAAATGAAACAGTGTTATTTATATTCTGGTTTGTCAAACACAAACAAGACAGAATTAATGTTGTAGTATTTGGGAAGCCAAGCCTCGTAATTCACAAGCAAAATGAAACATTGTGATTTATATTTTGGTTTGTCAAACACCAACAAGATATACTTTATGTGGTGGTAGCACTCGAGACAATTGTCCTAATTAACGAGCAAAATGAAATAGGGTTATTTTTGTTCCTGATTTGAGAAACCCCAATGATACATAATTAATGTTCTCGACAAAAATATGCTCCCTAATTCACCAACAAAATGAAGCAGTGTTATTTGTATTCTGGTTTGTCAGACCTCAACAAGACAGAATTAATGTGGTAGCACTTGGTAAGCCAATTTTTCTAACGTAGAAACAAAATTAAATATTGTGAGTTATATTCACATTGGTCAAACCCCAACAAGACATTTCTAATGTGGTCAGCTGGTGGTAGCGCTCAAGAAAATTTTCCTCCTACTTGGCAAGAACAATGAAGTATTGTTATTTATTTTCTGGATTGTTGATTGAATTTCATCGAAAATGTGAAAGCTATTTGATGGCAATTTCTACCCTCTTTAGCATTTTCTAAATCAATGATTTCCCTCCCCCTGCCCCACAAACAACAATAGTGAACCAGTATAGTTGATAATAGACTATATCACCGTTCCAGTGGCGTGGTGCATTGTGTGATGCGTCAGAGCAAAAAAAACCTGCGAGAAGCACATGGCACATGCTAATACAGTGGGTGCAGCTATGAAATGTGCTAGTTTCAGCTCATCTCAGCTCTTGTTTGAAACATAGAACACCAACTAAAAATATATATATAATAAATTAAGATATTAATCTTTTATCCAGCATTGCATTTACATCAATATAATATGCACATCTTATGCCATGTGCATTTAGATTTAGACAAATCTGGGCACTCAGACTAGTGTTAGATCCATAGCCAGAGACAGTTTGACTTATTTTATTCATGTTTTTATTTATATCCTATGGTTAATGACATATGTAGAACTAGAAAATTAGTAGGGTTAATCAGATATTGGTTATATATTTCTCTGAAACAAGTGTATGTTGATACATTTGGCATTTTAATATTTAGAACAAGAATTAATAATGGTGATGTGGATATCACTGATTGTTTTGTGTGGAATTGTATGTTTCTTAGCTCAAAATGTTTAACTATGGCTAGTTTTGTCTTAGCTATATTCGTCAGATCATTATATTGCATGTGTGCATACATGTTTATGCCAAATTGTTATGTATTTCTATTCATTTTGAAAAAAATCTATATTTTTCCCTATGGGTATCGACAAACTCAATGGCCATTCACATTTGCTTTGCTGCCAACGCCATTTTCAGCATGTGCACAGTCGGAACCATGATCCCGTCTATTGTTTCTGAGTTAGATTCAATTTCAACAACAAACACAGGAGGCTGTAGTGGAAATGCAATAACTTTTAATTATTTCCCTTAAAGGGTCAGTAACATGAGCAACACACGTTTATTCTTTTTGTTCAAGTGCTTTTATTCCTCTGAATAGCACGTTGTCAGTCCTAATGCACTGGTCTTCCAGCCCTAATCACAATTGCCACTACACAGTAAACAAATCTACAACAATATATAGATAGACAATTACAGGGAAATAAGCAAAACATCGTTACACAAATGATAGGTAAAGAACAAGATAAGAGAAAAAAGAAAGATATACAGGGAGGTAACTATGTTAGACTAGCATGGTAAGCGTTAGTAGGGGTGGAGCATAACCGATTATCTTTCTAGTGGTAACATACTCGTTGAAAGGGTGATGGTGGGATGTAGGGTGGGCCTTTGTGATTGAACTGGTCTTCATGGTAGTCTCAGGTGGGGCCTATTGAGTTAATAAGTAGGTTAAATATTGATTAATCATGTACCTCAGTAGGATCCAACTAGAATCATTTCCAGGCTCATTCTGTTGTAGATGGGTTTTTGGTCTAGTCTGGTTTGAGTTTACAGTGTATGTTTGTTTGAGGGAGAGAGCTGGGGGGGGGGGGGGGCAGGGAAAGGAATGGCAACACCGACCCCAGTGTGGCATTGATCTGCTTTGGCCTAGGCTGGTTGATTTAAATATGCATGGAGGTTTATCTTGAAAGTTTTGTAAGAATCACTTATCACAATTTACTTATTTAAAATTATTGTACATGTTTCTGCGGTAACATCAAGTTTCTTGAAAATGTATACTGCCTATCATGGATAAGTCTGAATAGACTTGTTTTCACCATTAGACCGTTTGTCGATAGAAAGCCCGAGCATACACTTTTACCGACCCAAGGGATTTTGAACCTCCCACACCACATAGACATGGTATGAGAGAAACCAGCCTTTTGATGAAGCTGTAAGTTATACACAGCGGTGGATATCTAAATTGGCAGAAGTTTGGTGGGGGGGGGGGGCACGTGGAATCAAACCACCAACCTTCAGATTAGGATTCTGACCTCGAAAAAAGTCAGACACTCTAACCACTCTGCCACAGAGAACGACACTCGAGTGATTCATGCATGACAAGGGACCAATAATGCCACCCTCGAGGGGTTCGACTCCACTGCTAGTAGTACTACAGCCAACTGTTGTGTACCTGATGAACCTCTCTCATTCTGCATGAGTTGTGACGTCACTTCTGAAGCAGACGTCAAACAAGCAACACCTACCCACCTCAATTTAGCCGCCCACCCAACCCTACGTTCTTAAGACAATATCAACGGCAGGGTTGAGTGCCTGAATCACTGGATTCGAACCTGCACCTTAGCACCTGATTGTGATTTGAATGGATAAAAGGGCCGTACCATGTAGTTCCTGGTCGGGTTTTGAATTATGATCAAATATATGACTAGCCAAATTTGGCATAACTAAAAACAATATATTTATACTTTATTAGTTATTTTAGAGTTCAATCAGGTAGGGACCACGACTTGGATTTCAAAACGTCTTGCTTTCTCAAGACGTCTTGAAAAACCAAGACAGCTTACATATAGAAACAAATAGGGGTGAGCTGTCACAGTCTGCTACTACTTTAATATTGAGGATGGAACCTAACAAAACATATCATTGGAATGGGTGTAAGTAGCTCTTCAAAGTGTATATGAAGAACATACTCCTATGTATAGTATGTTCATAATATTCAATTAAAACTACATTAAAATAAAGAGACAATCTAATTTTGCCTATAACATTGTGCTGCTTGTATTTTGGAATTAGTCATTTTCACTGGTAAACCACCATGGTCTATTTAAAAAACTACTTTTCTTAGAATCAAAATCCTGGACATAGTTAATGAGAAATAACAAAAAATATGAACAAATCATGATATGTAGCATCATATGAGCCATTACTCTAATGTAAACACAGGCAGATGGGTTGTTGTTTTAGCAGTCTACACAAGGATGACCACTGGGTGTGGGTGTGGATGTGGGTGCAGAGTGGGATTTCTCTCTGTGTGGTATATCCACCACACATTATATGTGTATGTGCATATTCACACATACATATATATCTATATATATATATATATATGCACACAGATATATATATACATATATATGCGTAATTATATACATAATTATACACCCATATATGTGCATATATGTGAATATATACTCATATGTATGGGCATATACGTATATATACACATATATACATGTGTGTATATGCATATATACATATATTTGCATATATATGTGTAGATGTGCATTTATATGTGTATATATGCGCATATATACACATATATTCGCATGTAAGTATTTATGCATATATATATGTATATAATGGTACGTTTCTAAGCATATATATGCATAAGTATATACATATATACGCATTTATGTGGATATATGTGACTATATACACATATAATATGCAGAATGTTCAGTGCCATATACAATTTTTTTTAAACAATAACATAATTGTGTACATCATTTCTGGTTATTATATAAATAGCACACTCTTCCCAGGTCTATACCCCCTCTTACCAAACTCACTTCCACAACACACCCTTTCACTCTGTTGCCCACAGGTTGGGGATGGGGGGTGGGGTGGGGGGGGGGGGGGGTGCTCCCAGTATGTGCTGGTACTGGTAGTACCCCTATCCTCAAACTTAAAAACAAGGTTTGGCAGCAGTCATGCCTCAATGACCATGACCCACACCTACCCTAAGTTTTTCAGTTAAACAGTTCTGTTGGTGTAACCCTGACAGCCAGACAGGCCTTCTACCCCCCCCCCCCCCCCCCCCACACACACACACGCACACAAAGTAAAACAATAGCCACACAGCAACACTGGTCTGCAACCCACACACCCACCAGCCCACCTCTAGCTACAACATGCTGGTCAGTCATGAATCAATGATGATGTGGTGATATTTATTTAAATTTTATTGAATTTATTTTCAAATTTATTTTGTATTGTCAATGATGCTTTAAGGGTTCTTGTGATCAAACTATGGCTATTTGTCTCACTGACCCCTAATAACACTTTTCACTTGTTAGAAGTTTTTTTGTTTGTTTTTGTTTTACGTCCTAGCAACATCTAAGGTCATATCAGGACGGGTACCAACTTGTGACAGTGCGCACTCATGGTGATTTTATAGTGCTGTCCCACTGGGAAACCAGGCCACCAGCACCATGACCTGGTATCCCACTCAGTCACATTATCCTGACACTGAGCACACCAGTCCTTGCACTGTCCTAATAATGCCGAGCGCCTGGCTATGAAGCGACAAGTATCAATTTTTAAGTCATTGGTTTGACTCGACCAGGGTTCGAACCCACGACCCCACGATCTACCAGCATGGGGGACGGCCGCTCTAACTCATTCGGCCATCCCGTCTGGTCACAATTGTTAGAATGACATGGGCCAGGGAATACTTACAGACCATTAAATGTGCATAGTCCGATGGTTTTGAGTTTCTGTTATTTTTCTGGGATAAATATATTGAATTGATTGTTATAGTCTATATTCCTTTAGTCTGAAGTAGCTTTTATTGTAAATGGCTAACTTTGGAGATATTTGAAGTGTAAACATGGCAAAATAGTTTTAGCAAGCATTCTAAAACACTGACACCATAGGCTTCTGCAGTAACATATTCTATTAAATTGGATCAGTATTCCCTTCTACATGGCAACAAGCATTTGATAAGTGCATCAGTATCAACGTTAGATACATCAAATTAAATCTGGATTATTGTTTTGGTTTTGAAAATCTGATGTTTCACCGGACTATGCAGCTTTAAGTTAAATATATCAGGTTGATAATTATAACCCAACTTACTTTGGTTCGAACTAACTTTCATTTTACATTGTGCATGTTGCGGCAGCAACATGGGTAATTTGGGACGCGGGACCGAAAGCCCTCAGCCTTAAACTCTATGGACAACCCTGGCGCCACCTATACCCAATGAGACTCACTATCGAACCGGCATGCTACCTGGCGGATCCTTCACAAACTCGCCAGCGGAGGAGCCCGAGCAGCCCACACCGACCAGTGCGCCTGAACCTGCCGCGTGGCCACTGAAGCTTTGCTGTCTTTTCTAGGCATTCATCATGCCTGCTACCCGCACCAAGCGTACCAGGGATCCAACTCCTGACTCCCCAACCATGGTCGAACCCACGCCCGTGCGTAAGCCTCGCGGGAGGCCAAAATCCGTCATCTCACACGAGGATATAACAAAGAAAACCCGCACTCGTTCAAGTCGCACCGAGGAGCGACGCGAGAGCACCACCACTGCCGATACACCAACACGCAGTACTAGCCGTCGTAGCTCCGGCCACGGCAGTGACGGCCTCATCAACGCACTCAACGGCTTCCAACAAAAAATGGACGAGAGGCTCGATCGGATAGCACGTAGTATGACTGAACGGATGGATGAGTTCGAACGCACGGCGGAGAAACAGCGCCGAACCAGCTCACCGCGCGAAAACCAAGATGGCCGCTCTCCCACCCGGGCACGCTTGCCTCGCCGGAGCCGCAGCAAGGAGCGGCGGACTGGCACGGGCTCAGCGGCCCCACCTCGCCACCGCAGCCGTAGCAACAACCACCACTGTGACACCGGCGCCAACGCAGCAAGGTCTGACCAGTACTACTACGCCACGCAATCGGACGGACAGAAAAAACGTGAGTTCGTTCCTTTTGACAACCCATTCCATACCCCCGCTGCCATGGCCCGAGACCGAGCCACGTCCCGAACACCCTTCTATGAGCTACTATCTAATAATGACCACGAGGAGATGGATCGCACAGACGTGGTTAACGAGCTACTTGCCGTGGCCGGCAAGGCCCTTGGCGACAAGAGAGGTAACAATATTATTGCACCGCATAGATATGTTATTCGTGGCCACCGTAGCACTAAAGTTGGCCTTGATCAGGCGACATGGGCGGTATATTTCGCCGCGCTGTGTAGAATGATACACGACAAAGCCATGCCGATGAGCTGGGTCGAGGCGCTACTCCACCACCTGCAACAACTAGCTACAATGGCCACCTTGTATGACTGGCAAACCTGCAGACGCTGGTCTGAGAACGTGTTCATCATGATAATTGATGGTCGATTGCAGCATGGCTGGGCCGACCAATACGCAATTAAAGATATCCAGCGCGATGCCTGCGTTGAAGGCACTAGACTGGATGGAAAAAAAGCCGGCCGTACAACCGTAGACGACACGCCGGCGTAGAAAGCGGGGACCGCTGCCCCGCGTAATGACAGAACTGACTACGTACGCCCAGTGTACAACAAAGAGGCCGACGGGAAGCCCTTCTCCAAATGGAATTGGGGCAACAAGTGCGGTTTCTCAACCTCGCACGGCATGCACCCGGACCGTAAATGCCATCTCTGCGCCTGGTGTGCATCTAAGTATGCAAAGGCGAACCCCCACCCAGAGAAAGACTGTCAGAACAAGCGCCACTTTAACGAGAGGAAGAACGGTGGAGAGAAAACCGATCAAAAAGCGGATTTTCGTTAAGCGGCCGCCCATACGACTCAGACTATGGAACGGATACCGCCACCCCACCTGTTGACCGCCCGCTCGACGGCGAGCGGATCGCATGCACTGCCGTGACGACCCGGCATGACGGCCTCTCGCCCGCCGTTGGTACGCCGCCAACACAACCCTCACCACCACACCCTCCCCACACCCATTCCATTGAAGCCAGTGTTGTTGTATGTGACTTAGATTCTGAAGCCACCACCGGCCACGTCTGCCAAACACAAGGTGGCGCCACCAGTCCCCCCTGTACGGGCGTCTGGCCGCCATCTTGCCGCCCTGCACTGACGACAGGTGGCAGCACTGACGGTGGCCATGACACCTCCAGACGCCATAACAACAACACAGATGCCACGCCCACCTGCACCCACCCTCTCGCCTCATGCCCACAACTCGCTCTCCCCCTACATGGCCACCCCCCCGCACACACAGCACACCCAGACACCTCAGCACCACCAGCGGGACCCCCGGCCCGCCCCCGTGGCCACGCCCACCCCCTCCACACTCCGCCTCGCACCCACAACCACCGCCATGACCACGACCCGGCAGCAGACGCCCATCCCCGCCAACACACACACTGCGAGCCTCCTCCGGCGACCCTCGAGGAGCTCGACGGTGACCAGTACGAGCCCACCACCGACGAGCTGCTGCGCCACAGACAGCCTAACGACATAGACACAGACAGCCCCGCCATACAACCCGCCGCTCACCCCCACAGAGTACAGAACGAGACTACATGCCATATGGCCCCGCACGGTCCCCCGACTCTGGAAGAACAACGCGACATATATGAAGATATACGACCGGGTACGACAGTGTGCCCTCCTCAACTACATGGGCACAAGAATACCGGTCCCCACCGGCTTGAATATACCGGCATGGAGACATATGCTCCGCAACTACCACGACAAGCAGGTCGTGGAGTTTCTAGAGTTTGGATGGCCCGCCGACTACACGGGCCCCCTCCCGCCCGTGCCGGCCACCGCGAACCACTCAGAAGACCCCGCACACGACATAAACATCCAGAAGTACGTGTTCAAGGAGGTGGAACTCGGGGCCCTGCTTGGCCCCTTCGAGCAACCCCCTTTCAAACCCTGGACTCAGATCAGCCCGATGATGACACGGCCGAAGCAGGTCTCCTCCGAGCGGCGTGTCATCGTCGACCTGTCTTACCCCGGGCGGGCGAGCGTGAACGCGGGGATACGCCGAGCACAGTACCAGGGCGTCCCCGCGACCTACGCACTACCCAGCATGATCGACCTGGCAGACGTGGTTGCCCGACTCGGTCCCGGCTCATACATATGGAGCGCCGACCTCGCGAGGGCCTACCGCCAACACCGCACCTGCCCACTCTTGACCCCACTGTACGGAATGCCCCACTGTACGGAAAGCACACGATCCCGGAGGACCTCGTCGACGACATCAGGTGGTTCGACAGGTTTGCGAGTCCTTCAATGGTTACGTCCTCCTGCAGATAGCGCCCAGGATCGGCTGGATGATCGAGTGTGACTCGTCCCTAACCGGGGTGGGGGCGCACTCACCCACACACTTCTACGCTGAACGGTACCCGGACGAAGTCCGTGAGAAGGGCATGATGATAGCCCAGCTAGAGGCCATAAACCTCGTCGCGGCAGTCAAGGCCCTCCTGCCCAAGTACCCCCACCACCACACCATCCAAGTCAACACCGACAACTCAGCCTCCCAGCAGGTCCTCTCGACGGGATGCGGCCACGACCCCGTGCTAACTGCCTGCGCGAGGGAGATCTGGCTGCTCGCAGCCAATCTGAGCACCAAAATCCAGATCCACCATAAGGCCGGCAAGGACCTCGTCCTGGCCGACGCCCTCAGCAGGCGGCACGACGACACCCAAGCTCGACGCACGGCTGAGGCCCTGGTTGCACAGCGCGGCCTCATACAAATCCACGTCGACCTGATCAATGTGCTCACCCCAAGACTATAACCTGCGAATGCAACTAATTTTTTGGCTTCATCCGCAGGTTTCACGCCGCGACACCACCAACGGCTGACGAGCATGATAGCCGCCGGGCTGGCTCCGGGAACCTGGCGGAACAAGAACAGACAGGCGGCCAGGTACGTCAACTGCATACGACAACACGGGGCCGACCCGGCGACCCCCACACACTACCTGATACTGTCCTACCTACTACAGCTGGCGGATGACCTCGCCTCCCCCGGGGCCGCCCTCAACTACTTCAGCGGCGCCCACACCTGGATAAGGGCGATTGGGGGGAACACTGCGGCGTTCGACACTTACGCCGTCGCCTTGCTAAAGAGGGGGATCCAGCGCGCATCCACACACGAAACGACCCGAGCCCCGGCCCTCACGCCTGATGACATAAAGCAAGTCGTCAGGTTCTTCGAGGCCGCGGGCCCCAACGGCAAGGTCCTCATGGCGGCCACACTTCTCGCATACTTCACCATACTGAGACAGTCCAACCTACTCCAATCGACCGACCCCACGACCCGTGGGCACGCCATACACGCCAAGGACATCTCCATCACACCAACAGGCATGAACGTCCACGTCTCCTCCACCAAGACCCGCTGGAGGGTGGGGGATCACATGGACATAGCCGTACCGGCGATACCGGGGTCACCATACTGCCCGGTCACCGCCTGGCGCGGGTACGTGACTCGTACCCCTTCGCCCCTCAACGGCCCTGCGTTCATCACCACATCGGGCATGCCCCTTCGCCCCTCCGCGCTTCTTGCCATCCTACGGCTCGCACTGGCGGCCGCGGACCACCCGGCCCCCCGCACAGTCACACTCCACAGCCTACGTCGAGGGGGCGCGCAGGCATGTGCCGCGCTCGGCTCGACACTGGACGACATCCAGAACTTCGGGATGTGGACCTCTTCCGCCGTCCACCTCTACGTGTCGCGCGACGCCATCCACGCCTGTCCCACCGCGCTCTCCACTACTTTTGGCTGAGCTCACGTGGGACAAACTAACTATACCAAACTTTAAATACTCGAAACCCAAGAATTCCATCCTCAGAAAAAAGATTAATAAACTACCACTTTATACCACTTTCGTGTCCTGTGTCTGAATTGTGCATGTTGCGGCGGCAACATGGGTAATTTGGGACGCGGGACCGAAAGCCCTCAGCCTTGAACTCTATGGACAACCCTGGCGCCACCTATACCCAACGAGACTCACTATCGAACCAGCACGCTACCTGGCGGATCCTTCACAAACTCGCCAGCGGAGGAGCCCGAGCAGCTCACACCGACCAGTGCGCCCGACCTGCCGCGTGGCCACTGAAGCTTTGCTGTCTTTTCTAGCCATCCCACCCACCCATCTGGCATGCAAGGCTGAGCGCACGTGGGACAAACTAACTATACCAAACTTTAAATACTCGAAACCCAAGAATTCCATCCTCAGAAAAAAGATTAATAAACTACCACTTTATACCACTTTCGTGTCCTGTGTCTGAATTGTAAACTGGGGAGCTATTTGAAGTTATAAAAATGCTAAATTAACATTGTCATGAACGCCAAAAGTGTTACACTATAGACTTCAGCAGTGACAGGTTCTATTGATGATGGTGTTGATGAGTTGAAAAGTTCCTGGTATTTATTTGATCGGTTTTGTTAATTACATTTTATATGCATACATTAAAATCTACATGAAAAATTAAAATGGTCAGATTGGTGTCATAGCACAGGAAACGTGGTGTTTGTTTCGAGGTTGAAATGGTTATTTATTATAAAATTTGGCACAATGCCAGGTTCTATTAAAGTTGCATAGTCCGATGGTTTTGAGTTTCTGATATTTTCTGAGATAAATATAGTAGCTTGATTGCTGTGATCTACCTTACGTCAGTTTGAAGTACCTTTTATTCTAAATGGCTAACTTTTGAGATATATCAAGTGGAACCATGCAAAATTAATTCCGGCAAGCATGCCAAAACTCGGACACCACAGGCTCCAGCAATAACAGTTTCTATTAAATTGCCGAAGTATTTGCTTCTATGTGGCAACTAATGCTTAATAAGCGCACAAGTATCTAAGTTAGACAATTAGAATCAAATCTAGATAATTGTACATGTTAGCCTAACATGGGTAATTCTCGACGTGATGGGAGCTGGGTCCCCTCCCACTCCTTACCCTCCCTGCACCTACCAGCCTGGCTCCGAACCTCCCTAGGGCCCATCCACCCTCCGTAATGCCTCAAACTCCCCTGCTCATCGGCCTGCTCGCGCCGCCCTGTCACTCGGCGCCTGGACACAAACCTGCGAAGTCAGGCTGATCTACAAATTGCCCCCGCCCACCCCTCAACTAACAACTAGATAAAAGGGAGAATGACCACGGCTAGGGTTGAGTGCCCGATTAACCTCAATAATTCAAACTGTTGATTAATTGACCGTCCCTGATCCCCAACCCTCATTGACCTCATGACCTCGCTTGCCTGACTGTTATTGATTGACCTTTCTGATTGACCTTGACCTAATTAACTGCTGATTGATTGACCATCCCTGATCCCCAGCCCTCGATTGACCTCATGACCTCACTGCCTCATTGTTATTGATTGACCTATTTCTGATTGACCATGACCTAATTGATTTAACTTGCTAGAATTTGATTAACAGATTATTACTTGACACTTATTGATTGCACTAACTGAACCATGTTAATGCCTTAAATAAGCCTATTCAACGTTACCTTACTGCCTAACTTCTTGTCCTTACATCCTCATGTTCTACTTTATTGATGAATAAAGGCACTTTTATGCCACTCCCGTCTCATCGTGAATTATGTTGGCTTTGAAAATTTCATGTTTTCATCGGAGATATTTGAAGTGAAAACCTGACAAATTAATTTTGGCATGCTTGCCTAAACTCTGACCCCATAGGCTTCAGTAGTAACAGGTTCTACTAAAATGTTTTAGTAGGTCCTTTTATGTAGCATCAAATGCTTAATAATTGCACCAATATCTAAGTTGCATATGTAGGTTCTAATTTGCAATGGGGTTTAGCTTTTGAAAGTTTGATGCTTTCATCGGACTATGTAGCTTTAAGTCCACCCTGTGTGACGTCACAGAATTAGTAACAATAGCTATGGGGTACGCATAGTCTAATAATGTTGTTGTTTTGTTGTTGTTTTACGTCCAAGCAACATCTAAGGTCATATTAGGATGGGTACCGACTTGTGACAGTGCGCACTCGTGTCAAGTTTATAGTGCTGTTTCACTGGGAGACCAGGCTGCCAGCACCATGACCCGATATCCCACACACTCACATTATCCTGACTCTGAGCCAACCAGTCCTTGTTCTATCCTTTTAATGCCGAGCGTCAGTCTAGGAAGTGACAAGTATCAATTTCATAAGTGATCGGTTTGACTCAGCTGTTATTCGAATTCCCGACCTTCCGCACAGGAAGACTTAGATAAAGGATTCACCCGGTACCCGCAGTATACGGGTGAAGACCAGCCTTATATAAAAACGGTCGAAAAATTGGGCTAATGAAATGAGTCTTTATGAGAGCCTAATTTCACAATCTAAGAAGCAACATTTATTCTATGTATATGTCTTCGTATTTCCCCGCTACCTTTGAGTTGAAAAATATAATAAAACATCTGGTTTAATAAAATTGAAAAGTGAAATCGACGGCGTTCTATGGCTGCCATCTTGTCTTTTTGCATTCTCTCCCATTTCACCAACTCTGTGCCAATATAAGTAACCATTTGACACTGGAGCCAGGCATTGTACTTCCTGTTCCATACCAAAGCTATTTTCGCCCGTATTTACAGTACGTTTTCCTTCACCCATGTATTACAAGTACTGGGTGAATCTTTTATCTAAGGTAGTCTGTGCGTTACCACATGATGCTTTCTACACCCGGGACTTCCGGTACACTGTAGTAATAACAAAAAAAGTTTGTTTTATTTAACGACACCTCTAGAGCACATGGATTTTTATCATCGGCTATTGGACGTAAAACAATTGGTCATTTTCACACATTTCTTTAGAGGAAACCTGCTGCTGCCACACAGGCTACTCTTTGCGATAAGCAGCAAGGGGTCTATTATATGCACTTTCCCACAGACAGGACAGCACATACCACAGCCTTTGATGAACCAGTTGTGAACCACTGGTTGGAACGGGAAAAAGACCAAACTGCAAATGTGTCCACTGAAGCAGGATCGATCGGATGACCCACACCTCCACAGCTGGGCACTTTACCGTCTGACGCTGAGCTACATCCCGCTCCCTCTGTGGTAATAAAAAACACAATTAAAATCTAGCGACCCTGTGTGAAGTGCTTTTTATTCGGTTGGGAAATTTCAATCGCGGACAATTGGTCTTCCTCATTCCACTGCTGTTTGCTCTATCCGGGTAATGTCAAATATACGGCGAGATAGTGACAAGTATAAATCATTGGTTTGACGCGGCCAGGGATTGAATACAGCTGTTCAAATGCCATGACCTACTAACAAGGGCAGTGGACAAGGATAACAAGTGCAATGCAATGCACGGACTAAGTCTACAAAACACCTAAAAAAAAAACAGTAGACAGATGGTCAACCATATGTTGACAGCCCAGTGACATGATAGACAGAACTGCACCGAAGAATGTCAGCTGGCGGTGAGATATTCTAAGTGGGACACCGTGTGCATTTTGCATAGTAAACTACTTCAGCAGTTGTATGTGCTTTATTTGACCAATTTGATCAAATGTAATTAACCTTTTTTTAGTTGGATCACCAGACACAATGGCCGAATGGCAGCTGGCAGTGAGATATTCTAAGTGGGACACCGTGTGCATTTTGCATAGTAAACTACTTCAGCAGTTGTATGTGCTTTATTTGACCAATTTGATCAAATGTAATTAACTTTTTTTTAGTTGGATCACCAGACACGATGGCTGAATGAAGTGAGTGTCCGCCTCTCGTTATGGTAGGTTGTTGGATTCAAACTTATGGGTTTGAACCCTGACCAAACCAATGACTTATACTTGTCACTACCTAGCCGGGTGTTCGGCATTCTTAGGATAGAGCAAGGAGCAGTGGAATGAGGAAGATCAATTGTCCATGATTGAAATTGTCCCTGCTTAATCAACTAATGTACATACAAAAAAAAGGTTCAACCACTGTATGACCTCCAATAGCTGATGTTTACTTTTTATGCTGGGGTGTCATTAAACAAACAAAGGAACAAACAAAAAAGCATACTACTTCACACTGCTAGCAGCATCAATATACAGTCAGACAGTGAGCCTAATTAATGCCTAGCGCTATTTATTTAGCATCATGTCTCTCTTTTGTGTCCCATGGGTTCAAACCAAGGTCCAGCCAAACCAATGACTTTTACAATTAATACTAGTCGCTTCCTAGCTAGGCGCTCGGCATTCTTAGGATAGGGCAAGGACTGATTGGCTCAGTGTCAGGATAATGTGACTGAGTGAGATATCAGGTAATGGTGCTGGTGGCCTGGTCTCCCAGTGGGGCATCACTATAAAGTTACCATGAGTGCACACTGTCACAAGTTGGTATCTGTCCTGATATGACCGTAGATGTTGCTAGGATGCAAAACAACAACAAACAAACAACGAATAGGAGTCAAGACAGACATATTGGATCGAGCCCTTAAGACCTCCTGTTTAATTTTATTGAGCAACATCGATAGCGGAATAAGTAGATAGTGTGATATATGCGTAAGAGGCACATACTGAGAACAAAGGAATATGTAAATGGCATGACATCACAGACAGAGGGTGCCGGCGGCTCGGGCCCTGGATCGGGAATAAACCATTCAGTATCCAGAAGTGTTCAGACGTTGTACTTTTACTGATAGTAGGGGGGCGCCACCTGAAGGGCAGGAGGGGAAATAAGGGAGATGCTTGGTAGCAGACCTCCTGCTCTCCAGGCTGCATCCCAGCCTCCAGTAACACAAGCAACACAGGAGAATACCAGAAGAGGTTACAGGAGTAGAAGCCTATGGTGTCAGAGTTTTTGTGTGCTTGCCAAAATTAATTGTGCATGTTTGCGCTTCAAATATCTCAAAAGTTAGCCATTTAAAATAAAAGTTACAGTCAGGTGGATCATTGACTCCCAACCTAATATATTTATCTCAGAAAATGTCAGAAACTCAAAACCATCGGACCATGCAACTTCAAACTCTTCGATTAGACTCATCCAGGGATCGATCCCACGACCTGCTCCCAGCATAGGAAGGGAGGAGAGCCCCCCCCCCCCCTACCCACACCCAACCAACCTACAGGCTCACATCGCCCGGTTGGCAAGGCATTTTTTGTTATTAACTTAAAATTGCATAGTCTGATTGTTTTGAATTTGTCATTTTCTGAGATAAATACACAAGCTTGATCATTATTATCTACCTTACTTTAGTTTGAAGTAACTTTTATTTTAAAAGGCTAACTTTTGAGATATTTGAGGTGCAAACATGCAAATTTAGTTTTAGCAAGCATGCCAAAACTCTGACACCATACGCATCAGCAGTAACAGGTTCTATTCAATTCACTCAATATTCCCTTGTATGTGACAACACATGCTTAATAAGTGCATCATTATCTAAGTTAGATGTGTAGAATCAATTCTAGATAATTGTTTTGGTTTTGAAAATGTGATTCTAGTAAGGAAGCCGGAGACCTGGTGGGAGTAAGGAGGTTTATTGAGACAGTGAGGGAGGGCTACACAAGGGGGGTCCTAGTCCAACTTGTCGATGTCGAGTGGTGCCTCTTGGATGGCCGGAGGCTCTGAGGCCGCCGGAGCCGACCCCTACGTAGTAGTCCTTAAAAAGAGGGTGGGTGGGCGTGGTGAAATGTTTCCACCGTGGAGGATCGCCACTGAGTGGCTGTGCGGGGGGAGGTTCGGTAGGTGTTCGTCTTTGCCGCTTGGGGCGTGGTGGGTACCCGGTTTCCCGCCCGAATCAACCACAATTCAAAATTATGCGCCAATGCTCCATCAGACTATGCAGCTTTAAACAAAATGTATTTATGCAATTAACGAGGACAGGGACAGGGTGGGTTGCAGTGGCTACTGTGTGTGTACGTAAAGAAGCTTGCAAGTGTTTGGCCAGCATTTCTCCATATAGAATGAAATAGTCAGGCACTGGTTGCTCCCTTCGATATATGCGTGCACTGCTTACTTCAAAGTTCCAGTTCTCTCCACTCTAATATAACGTATGCATGAACTAGCAAGAAGGTAATACTATGTGTCACTGCTATATTATATGTGTACTCATACTATTGTAAAATATTGCGATATACGGCATAGGAGGGAATGCAAATGTTCTATTACTGATCGGTGTACGTGACCAGGTGCATTTATGGATATATATATATATATATATATGTATGTATGGGTTGGTGGTGCCTGAGTGGGAGGTAAATAGACAGTGGTGCTGGAAGGTCTGGGTGTGAGTGCACTCAGGGCCTACCCCCTCTGCTGGGATAGGGATCACCACACTCAAAGGTCAAGGTTGGTGGTGGCCATGGGGCCATACAGCTTGGTGGTGATGGGCAGACCACTGGTATCCATGGGGTCCAGGAATGCTGGATACCTATTGGAAAGGCCAAGAATGCTTGTTTTCCATTGGGGGAAAGGGGTGGGGTGATACTTGTGATATATGTGTAATAGATATCTAGACGTCTAGACGTCTAGACACGTCTGTAATATATGCAAATGAGATGACGTCATGGACAAGTTTGGCCGGCTATGGTTTGAGCCCTGGAGGGGAATAGGTCATTCAGTATCCAGAAGTCAAAGTGTTCAGACGTTGTACTTTCACATGGTGTCAGATGTGGAGGCAATGGTGCTTTTAGGCCCATTGCTTCAGGCTACCAACAAAGATGGTGTCGTATAGCTGTGGTTCACCAGGCAGCAACTCCCTAGTAACCAAATGAAGCAGCATTAACAAGTTACTGTGAGTTTGCTCTAGCACAGACAAGCAAGCAGAACGCCATATATGAATGGACAGATTGGTGGACAGGGCCCGAAGTGATGGCCCACAAATGCACGGATGCCTAGAGGCACAGACACAACTGCATGGATGCCAAGAAGCACAGATGCACAGATCATCGACAGAGACGAATGGCTGTAATGAAAACGGCCAGGATGAAGACGCGCAGAACATCAGGCCAGCTAAGCAACAGGTGAGGCAGCGAACAGTGAACACGGAGCACCGGGATGCAAGCATCAGATGCCAGGCCACTGATATTGATATATAATTCCATCATAATATTGCTATGGACTAGTTATTAGTGATGGTAATTGTTTTGGCAATGGAAAGAAAATACAACTGAATATGTATTTGTATTGTGTCATTATGGACAATGTGTTTTGTGGAGGCTAAGCAGCTGGACAGTTCAAAGGACTTCAGTGCCATAGTGCGCTTGGACACTCGCTAAACCTGTGGGTTAAATTACTTACTTACTTACTTACCCCTCGTCGCTTAAGTTAAGTGCTTGTATATTTTATTGTATTACTGTATGATGAACGAGTAATCCTGGTATGATTTATGGGGATTTTGAAACATTTCATGTCTCAGAAATACTTTGAGGGGTGGATGTTTTATATCCGTAATAGATGTATAGACACGTCTGTAATATATGCAAATGAGATGACGTCATGGAAAAGTTTGGCCGGCTATGGTTTGAACCCTGCAGGGGAATAGAGTCATTCAGTATCCAGAAGTCAAAGTGTTCAGACGTTGTACTTTCACAATACTCTACAATGAACCCATGTATCCATATAAATAATAAACCAGAGGGCTGGACTCTCTCTTCTTCTTTACACTTTATACACTTCCTTTCTCTTTGTCTGTATTGATTTCACCATAGCCTGCCTACCCACCACATATTCGAGCCTTAGCTTTTACATAACTGGCAACCATGCCGGTTATCGACACGATACGGTTAGTAACACTTTGGTTATTTGACCACGGTGGTTATTTGACACGATGGGTTGTGTCCATGTTGGTTATTGACACATTGGTGATTTAAAAGGATAGGAACTCGTTGGCTATTACTTGTTTAGTGCTTTGTATAGGTAGTGTTTTTTTTTTCTTTCTGCTATTTTTCGACTCTGTGGGGGTTTGAAATTTATTCGGAATTCGGTTTGTTGACAATACTACTATTTTAGAAGGTCCGCTAGACTTTATTGATGGTATGTCTGTAACATGCCGTCATTAAAGCCTCGCATCACCATTAACAAATTGTTTTTACGGGACTACTTTCGGCTTTTCTTTAACCTTGTCACAGAGGGGTGAGCATAGGAATACACTACGTCGTTTAAAAAAAACTATTTCTCCTACTTTACAAACATAACTATACTTTGATTCAATTCTGATAAATCTTTTCTACCACCGCATACAACAGCAGCTTGAAGATGCCAGTCACACGCACAAAGGAGGAATTATTGCGTGATGGATTTCAACTTTGGTTTCAAGGTCAGTGTACACTGGGAAATTATTCTGCTGAAATGGGAGCGTTAGAAGCATGGTCTAAATTTATGGCACTTAGGTTTGTTTGTTTTGTTGTTGTTTTACATCCTAGCAACATCTAAGGTCATATCAGGACGGGTACCGACTTGTGACAGTATGCACTCATGGTGACTTTATAGTGCTGCCCCACTGGAAGACCAGGCCGCCAGCACCATGACCTGATATCCCACTCAGTCACATTATCCTGACACTGAGCCAACCAGTCCCTGCCATATCCTAATAATGCCGAGCACCAGGCTAGGAAGCAACAAGTATCAATTTTTAAGTCATTGGTTTGACTCGACCAGGATTCGAACCCACGACCCCACGATATACCCACACGGGAAACGGACGCTCTAACTCATTCGGCCATCCCGTCTGGTCTGGCACTTAGGCTAGCTATTCTTAAAGAGGAAAATGATGAGTGTTTGTCTGATTTAAGGGACAGGACAGAATTACGCGAGGATAGAGAAGAATGTAGGGAGGCACGTGAATTAATGCATAGAAGGAGTTGAGCATAGAAAGAGAGAGGTACAAAATAGATTATTGAAAGCATACGGCAAGTCTGTTCCCTTGTTGGACGGGTCAGACAGAGGGGCGTTACATAGTTGGACTGACTTGATTTGAATGTATCGGGACTCTTGCAGATGTTTCAGACCTAGACATTATTCGCTTTGCTTTGTCAAATGCAACAGGAACGCTGCATGAGGCTTTTTTCACCGCTTTTCAGCACAAAAATGTTATGTCCTGGAAAGAAATTAAGGAAGTGATGGCATCTACTCTTTTGACAGCAGATGAACATTTAAAAGGGGTAGTGATGGCCATGAAGCAAGATGCAGGGGATACTGTCAGCAGTTAAAGACTGCTGCAGCTAAAGGTTGGGATCTTCCAATGGCAGTTTTTGGCACTGATACCTTTGAGATACTCCTTTCAAGATTTCTTGACTCCTTACTTGATGATAATACCATGTGGTATGTAGAGACAAACTGACCAACAACTCTTGAAGAAGCCTTTGAAATGTCTATTCTCAGTCATAGGTCTGTTATTAGGCAGCAGAGATGGGCTAAATCACGTCTTGGTAATTTAGCTATTTGTGAGCAAATAGATAGTCTAAATGGTACTTCTTTGGATTTTCAAGTGTTTCTCTTCTCACAGAGGTTCTAAATCCTTCTGTTCGGATAGTCAGGTTCTGAAGACTCTTCAAGGTGAGATTAAGTCTCTTAGAAAGTGCATAGGTAACTTGTCATTAGGCAGAGGTGTTTCTGAGCATTCAGCGATTCACGGTGTGAATGCTGCGACACCTACTCGTGTCAGTTTTTACAACCAAGGCGTACATGGTGGATTGCTGCGCGTGAACCTAGGGCAGTCGGTTGGGCTAGAAAATGCTGATGTAATTAGGCAGACTCCAGTTGCACAGCACACGGTGGGACATGTGCTGTCAACACAACAGCAGGGGAGCAATGGAAATTGTTCACCCGTTGCGCAGACACAGACATTATCGGCAGGAATGTCTCATGGCTATCCGCAGTAGCGGTAAAGCAATGAGCGGAATACTTTGTAAAATATTCTGATATATGGCCTAGGGGGGAATGCAATGTTCTATTACTGATCTGTGTATGTGACCCGGCGCATGTATGTATATATATATGTATGGGTTTGTGGTGCCTGAGTGGGATGTAAATAGACATAGTGGTGCTGCCAGGTCTGGGTATGAGTGCACTCAGGGCCTACCCCCTCTGCTGGGATCGGGATCACCACACTCAAAGGTCAAGGTTGGTGGGCCATGGGGCCATACAGCTTGGTGGTGATGGGCAGACCACTGGTATCCATGGGGACCAGGAATGCTGGATCCCTATTGGTAGGGCCAGGAATATTTTTTTCCTTATGCTTTTCATATTCATGTTCAGATTTGATGTAAGAAATAACCGAAATCAAATAAACTGGGTGCAACTTTGGTCCTTTTAGTTATGAACTGTTTTTTCCCCCAAAACCCTATTTTACAGTCAGCAATTTGAAAGATATGGGACATGGTTGAATCCTTACTAATATCTTGTATTGCATTGATATATCAAACAGTTCCCAAATCAAAAAGGAACTATTTATTAACACCTATGCATGCTTAAATTACAAAAAACTATTATTTGATGTCTTCAGAAATACCAATACAAATTTCCCTCATAGATGTAACCAGTGGTGTCTGGATGCCACACAAATATTGTACACTAATTATTCAGTGAATAAAGCATGGCTGGGAATTACTTTTTTTTGGTATCAATATAAGCACTACATATTTCTGTATATTATGCCATGATTAATATGCTTCTAAGTTTGAAATTATTGAATTCTGCTTTGATTTTAACTAAGCAAACTGTGTGGTGTCCTAAACATATGTTACATCTGAGCAACACGTTATACTGCCATAAGACATAGCTTAATCATGGACTACACCTTTATTTTTTATCTCATCAATTTATATTTTACATGGATGTGAAGGGGATATTTCCAGCTTTCATTTGCAACCAAAAAATGTAAAAAATTCAAATATTAGATTTTAACTCTCAATGTGACACTTCTGGCCAGTTTTCAGGAGAGTGACCCATGTATATATATATATATATATATATATATATATATATATATATGAACAGGTAACCGGAGCACATATTTTGTCCCTGACAGCTACAAGAAAAGTGCATTGAGCAGGACCGACCACGTTACATGGTATTTGGCGATTTCACTAAGGCATTTGATACAGTCGGGAGGACTGGGCTATGGCAGCTACTGAGGAAATATGGATGCCCAGAGAAGTTCACAACTATGATCGAGGCTCTACATACAGGAATGATGGTGAAAGTTAGTGTTGGAGGGGAAGTCTCGGAATCGTTCTGGGTTACCAATGGGGTCAAGCAAGGTTGTGTACTGGCCCCCACCCTCTTCTCCATGTTCCTATCAGCAATGCTCGATGAGGCTTTCCGAGACATGGGGGATGGCATCTATATACAGTCCAGACTGAGCGCTGACCTATTCAATGTTGCACACTTCAGAGCGAAGACCAAGACTACTCGGATACTGGTGAGAGAGCTGCTATTCGCAGATGAGAGTGCACTGGTTGCCCACTCTGCTGGACGCTTTCTCCGATGCATCAAAGAAGTATGGCCTGAAGATTAACATCAAGAAGACGGAGGTGCTGTACCAACCCAACTCTACAAGAACCCGAGAGGAGGAGATCATGGTTGACAGAAACAAGCTGAACTCTGTTCCGGAATTCACCTACCTCTGAAGCACTATTTCAAGTGATGGACGCATTGATGCTGAAATACAGAGGAGGATGGCCAAGGCTAGTGCATCTTTCGGCCGACTACGCCAGAGACTCAGGAACAACCACCATGTGTCCATTTGGGTCAAAGGCAAGATCTACCGTGCAATCGTGCTATCCACCCTACTATACGGAGCCGAGGCCTGGACAGTGTACAGACGACAGGTGAAAAAGCTGCATGCCTTCATATATGGGCGACATCTGCATTCAATCATGAGGCAAACCTGGAAGGACAAAGTGACAAATAAGGAAATACTCGAACGGACGGGGCTGCCCTCTATGGAAGATCTTCTGATCAAAAAGGATCTCCGGTGGACTGGACACCTCATGAGGATGTCATCAGACGGGCTACCAAAGCAGATCCTCTATTCTCATCTGTCTTCTGGTTACAGAAAGAGAGGGCGCCCTCGTCTCCAGTTCAAGAATACCATCAAGAGAAACCTGAAGCTGAGAGACATTAAGACCGACTCATGGACGCAACTCTCACAGCAGAGAGCTAAATGGAGAGCGGCAGTCAAGTAATGAAAGCAGTCTTTGTCGCATCACGACTGACAGCATGATGATGATGATAATGATATATGAACAACATATGCATACTTATATATATATATGCCTGTACAGGCTAATTAGTGGTCATTATTGAGTGATGGCCTGCCACAAGCTCAACCCGGAGAGTGACACGGCAGCCAATCAGCACTCTCCTTGGTGGTCTAGTGATTCATGCAGCAATGTAACCTTCATCCCAACCAAAATAGCGTCAAATAATGTAACATTTAATTAATTAAAATTCAGATGAATAAACACTTTACCAACAAAATACAACATACCTTATATATGTATAGTTATAGAACCACGGTTCCCAATACTGGAATACACATTGTCATCAGCAAAGAACTATAGCATAACTGCATATATGTTATATATAGTATATATATTATAGAATTAATATATATGTAGTAGTCTGCACTGACCTTTCAGGCAAGTAACCACATAGACAGGTAGGCGTGGGTAGTGTGTTGATATCAGGGAGCCTAGGTGGTGTAATGGTTAGCACACTGGCCCGGAATGCAAAAAGATCTGGGTTTGAGTCCCGCTCTAGGCGCAATATTTCCCATTTTCATCACCCCCACGACATATATATGATTTTTGTGATGCATTGCATGTGTTCTATGTATTGTATGTATTGTACATATTGTACATATTGCATGTATTGTATATACTTATATTATATATAAAAGAAATTGTTATAAGGGGCAGTGGGAAGATAACCATTAATGGATACACTGTTCCTGCAATTGTTATTGTTACCAGAATAGTATATGTTGTGGCAAAATGGATAGAAATTGTGAATACAAAATGTCTAAATGTCTAATGTCTATATGTTTATATATGTATTATGTTAAGCTTCACATGTAGATAGTGCTTATATGTATGTACACATTTATGCACATATGTAAGGATAAATATATCTCTGTATTCTCTATATCTCTGTATATGTGTCTATGTTCACTCCATATCTTATATGACCGAGGCTCCCAATACTGCGCTGCATATCAATATATCTCTATATCTCTGCCTATATGTCTATGTACACTCCATATATTATATGACCGAGGCTCCCAATACTGCGCGGCATATCAATATATCTTTATATCTCTGCCTATATGTCTATGTACACTCCATATATTATATGACCGAGGCTCCCAATACTGCGCTACATATCAATATATCTTTATATCTCTGCCTATATGTCTACGTACACTCCATATATTATGTGACTGAGGCTCCCAATACTGCGCTGCATATCACTGTATCTCTATATCTCTGTCTATATGTCTACATACACTCCATATATTATATGACCGAGGCTCCCAATACTGTGCTGCATATCAATATATCTCTATATCTCTGCATATATGTCTTACATACACTCCATAATTATGTTATATGACCGAGGCTCCCAATACTGTACTGCATATCAATATATCGCTACATCTCTGCCTATGTGTCTACATACACTCCATATGTTGTATAACCGAGAATCCCAGTACTGCACTACATATCACTGTATCTCTATATCTCTGCCTATATGTCTATGTACACTCCATATATTATATGACCGAAGCTCCCAATACTGTACTGCATATTACGGCCTGCGCGGGGTGACCTACTGTGACGTCAACCGCCGTGCTGGTGTGTGCGTGCGTGTGTGTGTGTGTGAGGGGACGCCGGCTGTGTGCCGGGTACCAGCGTAGGTAGGTCAGTGAGTGACACAGCGCTATGTGTGTCGTGTACAGTAAACAATGGCACATGCATATTACCAGCACACACCACACACCAGGAACTTACACTGCTACAGCTAACTAGACACTTGAAGCAAGCCTTCTCAACCAACCAAAGTCCACCGAATTGTTGTTCGATTTGCACCCCCCCCCTCCCCTCGTCCCAACACACTATGCCATACACCACACACTACATACTACACACCACACACCACATACCACATACCACATACCACACACCACACACCACAACCACATACCAGCAACATAGGCAGATACAACTAACTATACACCAGCAGCAGGGCTTCTCAACCAACTAAAGTTCACTGACGTGTTGTTCGATTTGCACAAACCCCTCCTCCCCACCACATACTATACCACCACACACCACGCACCACACACCACACACCACACATCACACATCACAGACCACACACCACACACACCACACACACCACCCACTACACACCACACACCACACATCACACATCACAGAACACACACCACACACCACACATCACAGACACCACACACCAACAATTTACACCACAACAGCCAACTAGACACCAGCAGCAGGGCTTCTGAACTAATCAAAGTCCACCATATTGTTGTTTGATTTGAACACACTCCTCCCCCGCCCCCCCACCACCACACACCACACACCAGATACCACATACCACATACCTCACACCACACACCACACACCACACACCACACACCATGAACCAAACACATCACATACCAGCAACTTACACCACAACAGCCAACTAGACACCAGCAGCAGGGTGTCTGAACTAATCAAAGTCCACCGAATTGTTGTTCGAATTGCACACACCCCTCCCCCCACCACACACCACACACCACACACCACACACCACATACCACACACCGCACACTGCACACCAGCAACTTACACTTCTACAACCAACTAGCCGCCAGAAGCAGAGCTTCTCAACCAACCAAAGTCCACCAAATTGTTGTTCGATTTTCAGACCCTGCTCGTCTCCACCACACACTATATACACCTATACCACACACAACACACCACATACTACACACCACACTACACACCGCACCCTACACTACCCACCACACTACACACCACACACCAGCAACTTACAGCACTATAACTAACTGGTCACTAGCCGTAGAAGCAGGCCTTGTCATCCAACCAAATTCCACCAAATTGTTGTTCCTCTCCTCCTCCTCCCAACACACTATGCCACATACCACATACTACACGCCACAGACCAAATACCACACACTACACCCCACACACCACCCCACACCACACATCACACACTACACCCTACACACCACCAAACACCAGCAAATTATGCCACTACAACTAACTAGACACCAGAAGCAGGGCTCCTCAACCAACCAAAGTCCACCGAATTGTTGTTTGATTTGCAAACTCTCCTCCTCCACACACTATACCACACACTACACACCACACACTATGCACCACACACCACCCTACACACCACACTACACACCACATATCACACACCACACACCACATACCCCAAACCACACACCCCACACCCCACACGCCACATACCCCACACCACATGCTACACACTACACACTACACAACACCCACCACACACTACACACCACATACCCCACACCACACACCAACAACACAAACTGCACACTACACACCACATACCACACACCACACACTACCCACCACACCCTACACGCCACACACTACGCCCCACACCCCACACACCTCACACCACATACCCCACACCACACGCTACACACTACACACTACACACTACACAACACCCACCACACACTACACACCACATACCCCCACACCACACACCAACAACACAAACTGCACACTACACACCACATACCACACGCTACACACCACGCTACACACACACCACACACTACGCCCCACACACCACACACCCCACTCTACGAATTGTTGTTTGATTTGCAAACTCTCCTCCTCCCCAGCACACACTATACCACACACTACACACCTCACACTATGCACCACACACCACTCTACACACCACACTACACACCACACATCACACACCACACAACATACACCACAAACTATGCACCACACCACACTACACATTACATGCCACATACCACACACTGCACACCACACACCACACACCACACACCACATGCCACACACAAGCAAATTATGCAGCAACACCTAACTAGATGCCAGCAGCAGGGCTTCTCATTTAAAGTTCACAGACACGTTGTTTGATTTATACGCCCCCCTCCTCCCCACCACACACTATACCACCACATACCACACTTCACACCACACACCACAACCACCCTCTACACACCACACACCACAAATCACACACTACACGCACCATGCACCACAGACACCACACATTACACACCACATACCCCACACTACACACTACACACCACCCACCACACACCACACACCACACACACCACACACTACACACTACACATATACTCCACACCACACACCACCCACCACACACTGTACACCACACCCTACACCCCACACATCACACACCATACACCACACACCACTCCCACACACCACACACCACACGCTACACACCACCCACCACACGTCACACACACCACACCCCACATACCCCACACCACACGCTACACACTACACACTACACCCCCCCACACACCACACACTACACACCACATACCCCACACACCAACAACACACACTGCACTACACACCACATACCACACACCGCACACTACACAGCACACACTACACACCACGCACTACACCCCACACCCCACACGCACCACACACCCCACTCTACACACCCCACACACCCCACTCTACACACAACACACACACACCTGCCCTCCCTCCCTCAAACTGATTAGATCAGGTTCGAGGGTGATCTTGAAAAGATAGCGGTATTAGGGAAGGTCCTGTCCGGTGCTGGCGGCGGTTCGTTGGTCGATCGGCTATAAATAGCCTTGTGGGTGGGACGCCTTCTTAGCTATTTCCGGTCATATTCAGTTCTCGCCTGTAACTGTAGGCCTCATATATAATATATTCGCTGACTGCAACTAAATGCGCATGTTCACATCGGATCGCTTATCGAATCAATAGCGTGGTTTTTGTATGTGTTTTGTTTACATTATAGTTGATTAAGCAGCGGAAATTTCAATCACAGACAATACACGATATTCACACTCATGCGCAGTGTTCGTCGTCGCCATCAGATGTCGCATGGATTGTGAATATTGTGTATTAATAGTGACTGACTAGTTTGGTACCCTCCTAAAATTTTCAAAAGGGTCCAAACATGAAAATTAAGTTTTATTGGGAAGCTCCAATGACCCAAACATAATATACATTTGGAATTTTCAAAATATCCCAAAATCTGACTGACATACGTGCATTTGAAAGTTAGTAATTTCCATACCTATTGTATGTGCTGTGGCAATGGTCCCACAACCGTACTGTTCGTTGTCGCCATGCAGCATGCATTGTGAATATTGTGTATTGGTCTTCATCATTCCATTGCTCCTTGCCGTATCCTAGTAATGCAGAGCCCCAGGCTAGGTAGCGACAAGTATCAATTTTTAAGTCATTGGTTTGATTCAGTCAGGATTCGAACCCAAATCCCATGACTTATCAGAACAGGAGACGGACACTCAACTCATTAGGCCATCGCGTCTGGTTCACTGATTGCTACAAGAGACCGAAAGAAGCAGCGAGAGAGAGAGAGTTGGTTGTTGGAGTTTTATGTCCTACTAACATCTAAAGTCCCTGTCACACTACGCCGTTTCTCACCGGCGCGCCGGCAATGCGCAAAATATTTGCAACCCGTCGACACACGTCCAACTCTTTGGCGCTTTGGGAGAAAGTTTGACAGGGCACAGCGTGTTAGTAGCGTGCTATGAGCGCGCGGCCAACGGGGTTCGACGCGCGGCGAAACAAAGTTTCAACGTCCCGCCAGCGGGTTCCCAGCATGCCATCAGCATGTTATCGGCGCATTGTCGGCGCACCGCCGGCGCGCCGACGGCGTGGGGATGGCGCGTTGGTGTCATGTTAGTAGCGTGTCAACATGTACATACCCGCCACCAACACGTCAGGACGTGCTGGCAGCGCATCCACACCCGCTGCCAATGCATCCAGGCGAGCCGGCAACACGTCCAACGCGCCGAGAAACGCTGGAGCAATGCCAATGGTGCGCCCACTACCCGTCGATGGGACGTTGCTGATGCGGCGACGGAACGGTCGCATTTTGGCAAAAAAAAGGCCAACGTTAAGCGACGTTGATCAGCATTCTGCCAGCGTTCCGCCGGCGCGCCGGCAACATGTATCGACGTGTTGGTAACGCGTCCGTAATGCGCCCTCCAACCTGTTTGAGCGCATCGCTGCGCGCCGACAGTTTTGTGCAAGCACAAAGCAATCGGCGCACCCCAATGCGCGCCGACGTGTCGATTCACACGTTGCTATGCCTCAACCTGTACGACTCGCCAGTAACGTGCCGGTAACGCGCCGGTAATGCGCCGGTAACGTACCGGACGTGTACCGACGTTTCGCCCCAAAAAGGCAACACGTCGCCACGAGTCGAAGCGCGTTCGTGAGAAACGTCGTAGTGTGACAGGGCCTTAAGGTCATATCAGGACCGGTACCGACTTGTGACAGTGCACACTCATGGCAAATTGTATAATGCTGCTCCACTGGGAGACCAGGCCACCAACACCATCTCCGTAAAGAATACATGGACAAATAATAAAATGCCTGATTATATCTTTACATCTTGATATTTGCTTACCAGATCGTCGGCTTGCGCGCTGTGGACGTTGTTCTGGTCAAAAAGTTTGTCGGCATGCTAGAGTTTACCTTATCAACCCGTGCCAACAGGTTCAACACAACACAAGCCTGTTTACCCAAAATAGGTTGGCAGTCCCGCACCAATTGGAATACAAAGTCCCTGCTGCCAATCACAACTGAAGCCTTGCCATCGGGAATGATACTATGCCCCGAGAATGTCACAAGCAAACACGTGGTGTTTGTCAGTTACACCGATGCGATCCTGTCGAAGATGTTCCTTGGAAGAACGTTCGCCTCCTAGCCTGTGTAAAGCTTGAAATTAACTAGATGACTGTTCACGTGGATGGTCGCATACCAGAGCTTGGTGTCTTGTTCGGTGTTGCGCTTGATAACACCGACAAACAGATCCATCGTCAACACATTGACTTCCGCCGGATCTGGGTCTTGATCGACATTCTGAGGGTAGGGTTCTTCCACGGTCAACTCATCGACCCTGCCAAGTTTTCTCCGGCAAACCCTCCCGAAGTGCCCGACCTTCTTGCAGGCAACACAAATCTTGCCCGTTGCTGGACAAAATCCACGTCGGTGTTCGTAACCACAGTTTTGAGATTGAATCTTGAATTTGCTTGCAGCGATGGCATTTTCATCCTTCCAAGATGGCGATTTCCAAGATGGCGGCCCAGCTGGGCACAACGCTGGTGCACGGGTACGTGCATTTGCATATCTGTTCAGACCATCGATCTCTTTTTTTTTCTTCCAACTGATCAGCACTTATTTCACTGAGTTCACACATATTAATGCACTTTTCGAGATCAGCTTTTTGAAGCATCTTGTTTCTCAATGTCATGTTCTTGACACCAGCAACCAAGCAATCGCGCAACAGTGATTCTTCAATTGGTCCATATTCACAATCTTTCACTCTGTCCCTGAGGGCCGTGATATATGTGGACATATTTTTGCTGGCTTGATTATGTGAGTTGAAACGGTAATGTATTATTATTAAGTTTGATTTACCTGTACAGTATGCTTGAAATGCCTCTGTTAATGGCCCAATCTTGTCCTGCTCGTCAAGCGTGATGGACATGTTGCCGAAAACTTTCTGGGCTTCTTCGGCCATGACATGAAGGAAGATACAGCATTGCACTCGTTCTGTTTTCGTACCAACCCCTGAAGCTGTGGCATATATATTATATGCTTTGATCCATGTTTTCCAGTTCGATCATGCGTTGTTGCAGAGGATGAGCTGACCTGGTGGTCTGAGGCCAGGCAGTGTGTTTGTGAACCGCCGGCACCTTGTGCCTCTGATGTCATCTCATTTACATATTCCTTTGTTCTCTGCTCATGCCTGGATGTCTTTTACACATATATTACACAGATAGAGACTTAAAAGACAGAACTAGAGAGAGACAGAGAGAGGCATATACAGAGAGAGCTACTTATAGATAGATAGAACGGGACAGATACAAGGAGAGCCATAGAGATAGAGATATATATACAGATAGAGAGAGGCAGATAGATAGATACACAGAGCGGCGGAGGGAAAGACAGAAACGTGTAAAAGTACAACGTCTGAACACTTTAACTTCTAGATACTTAATGCTTTATTCCTGTCCAGGGCTCACTGAACCGCCGGCTAAACTTTCCATGACGTCATCTCATTTACATACTCCTTTGTCTCACTCACTCATTAGCATATATTACAAGGGGCACAAAGAACTATAGACATATATAGACCAGACAGGATGGCCGAATGAGTTAGAGCGTCCGTCTCCCATGCTGGTAGATCGTGGGGTCGTGGGTTCGAGTCCCGGTCGAGTCAAACCAATGACTTTAAAATTGATACTTGTCGCTTCCTAGCCAGGCGCTCGGCATTATTAGGATAGGGCAAGGACTGGTGTGCTCAGTGTCAGGATAATGTGACTGAGTGGGATACCAGGTCATGGTGCCAGCGGCCTGGTTTCCCAGTGGGGCAGCACTATAAAGTCGCCATGAGTGTGCACTGTCACAAGTCGGTACCCGTCCTGATATGACCTTAGATGTTGCTAGGACGTAAAACAACATCAAACAAAACTATAGACATATAGAAAGACAGTCAGACAGAGACTGCGAGACAGTGAGAGTGAGACAGAGACAGCGAGACAGTGGCAGTGAGACAGAGGCTGCAAGAGACACAATCAGAGCTATTGAGGGTATTAGGCACTCAACCTTTTCTCTCTATATATCCTGGTTGGGCGCCATATTGTATTTGCAACTTGGATCAGGTAGAAGAACAATGTCTTGGAGCTGAGAATATAACCATTACCGAAGATGATTAATTGCTGATGGTGCAATGCCTCGTTGGCAACATAGGGCCATAGTCACGGCAAAGACCTAGTTGTGTCTATTCTGTCAGCCTTACCAATTCCATTCACATGGGCTACCTTTAAATATAACCATACTTCTGAAATGGTCAGAACCATGTCAAATGACAACCACACATTATTTATCCTTAATACAATTTTTTGAGTGATTAGACTTATGTTAACTGACAGCACAATTTAATTCACAAAATATAGCTAACATTATGTGGTGATAGAGTCCAGTTGTTTTTAGGAACTATAAGAATTGTTTGTGTCTTACATCGATAAAGAGGTCTCACATGCTATTTAACGTAAACAGTGTTGACGCAAGGCCAGGAAATCTACATATTCAAGTGGAATGTGTCTGAGCGTTAGTGGACACTGACACCCAATTCACTCAGTGGCTCCTAAAAAAGAAAATTCCTCAAGACAAACAAAATTAAGAAAATCAGGATATGCATCTTTTGCTTTCTGTGATTAAAATTGCATAATCTGATGGTTTTTGAGTGTCTGTCATTTTCTTAGATAATATATGATGTTATCTACTTATTTTAATTGGAAGTAACTTTTCTTTTAGATAGCTAGCTTTAGAGATATTTTAAATTTGTTTGAGATAGCTAGCTTTGGAGATATTTTAAATTTATTTTAGATAGTTAGCTTTGGAGATATTTTTAATTTGTTTGAAATAGCTAGCTTTGGAAATATTTTAAATTTAGTTTAGATAGCTAGCTTTCTAGATATTAATAATTTATTTTAGATAGCTAGCTTTGGAGATATTTTAAATTTGTTTGAAAGATATTTTTAATTTATTTGAGATAGTTAGCTTTGGAGATATTTGAAATTTGTTTGAGATTGCCAGCTTTAGAAATAGTTGAAATTTATTTTAGGTAGCTAGCTTCGGAGATAGTGTATTTTAAATGTATCTTAGATAGCTTTCAAAATATTTGAAGTTTATTTTAGATAGCTAGCTTCAGAGATACTGTATTTTAAATGTATCTTAAGCTGTGTTTACACAGGCAATTGTAAGCCGAACTAGACAAAGCGAATTATATGAGGCGAAGTAGTGGCGCGTTTACACGCACCGAGTTTGAAGGTGGAAATCGATATCTGCGCATGAGCAAGTCCATACAAACCAGCGCCAGTTTCGGTTAGTCAACGTCGCCACGAGAGAGTGTGGGTTCGACCTAGATCTGTTTCGACTGAATCGTATTGTTTTGGAACGGTCAAAACTTCTCCTGGGCACTGAAACCCTAAAATTAAATGATGAAAAAAATATCTGTGCAGAGCTAGCACTTTCATAGAACAAATTTACCGGAAAGTCAACAAACTCAGTTCTCGACTGTGATGTCCTTAATCCGCCGTATCTAAACCGCTACCGTTTACACAAGCAATATGGGCCGACTTAAGCTAGTTCGCTTCATATAAGCTACCTCGCGAGGTGGTTTACATAAAGTGAATCATATGAATCGAATCAGCCCTAATCCGCCTAAGAGTCGCGTTTACACGGCGAATGTGAGGCGAACTAGACAAGGCGCTTTATTTGAGGCGTTTTAACTCGCCCGTGTAAACACGGGCTTAGATAGTTAGCTTTGGAAATATTTGAAATTTAATTTAGACAGCTAGCTTTGTAGATATTTTGAATTTATCTTAGATAGCTAGCTTCAGAGATATTTGAAATTGATCTCAGACAGCTAGCTTTGGAGATATTTTAAATGTAAACATGCACAATTAATTTGAGCATGTATGCCAAAAAGTGTGATGATGTAACACTCCTGCAATAACAGGTAATATAAGATTAATTCAGTATTCCCTTCCGAGCGGTTGGCAACCGGTCAGCCAGCGGTTGGCAACCGGTCAGCGAGCGGTTGCCAACCGGTCTGCCGATGGTCACCAACCCCTTTTTTTTTTTGTTTTCTCCCCCTGGTACATTAGTTGTTAAAGTTGCATAGTCCGATGTTTTTGAGTTTCTGTCATTTTTCTGAGATAAATACGTTAAGTTGATTGTTACAATCTACCTTACTTTAGTTTGAAGTAACTTTGATTTCAGATGGGTGAGTTTTGAGATATTTGAAATGCAAGCATGTAAAATTAGTTTTGCCAAGCATGCCCAAACTCTGGCACCATAGGCGTTCTCTGTGGCGGAGTGGTTAGAGTGTCTGACTTTTTTCTAGGTCAGACTCCTAATCTGAGGGTCGGCGGTTCGATTCCCCATGCCCCCAGCTCTGCCAATTTGGATTTCCACCGCTGTGTATAACTTACAGCGTCATCAAAGGCCAGTTGCTCTCATACCATGTCTATGTGGTGTGGGAGGTTAAAAATCCCTTGGGTCGGTAAAAGTGTAGGCTCGGGCTTTCTATCGACCAGCAGTGGAGTGGGGAAGACCAGTCGTCTGTGACTGGGATTTCCCCTGCTTGGGACAACTAATGTACCCCAAAAAAAAAGAAAAAATGAGAGACAAATAAGTGTTCACACTTCCTGTCTATCATTCGCTATATCGCTATATAGGCTTCAGCAGTACCAGCTTCTATTAAATACTCAGTATTCCCTTCTACTTGACAACAAATTCTTAGTAATGCAGTATTATCTAAGTTAGATATGAAGAATCAATTCTAGATAATTGCCGTGGTTTTGAAAATGTGATGCTTCATCGGACTATGCAGCTTTAAGCAGGGGAAATTTCCGTCGCAGACGACTCGTCTTCCTCATTCCACTGCTCCTTGCCCTATCCTAATAATGCCGAGCCTTGATTTGCTATGTAGTCACAAATACTTAGCAAGTGCACAAGCACTATCTAAGTTAGATATATAGAATTAAATCTAGGTCAGTGTTTGCTTTTTGAAAATGAGATGCTTTCATCGTACTAGGCAGCTTCAGTTTACCTTGATCAAACACAGCCCTTCAGTACAAAGGTAACTGGACTCTAGGGAATAGAATGGGTGACAGCCGTGATATATTCACAAGCAGATCATGCTCAGAAGCCTCGCCGTTAAGGCCCTGTCACACTACGACGTTTCCTACCAACGCGCGTCGATCGGTGGTTGCCTGGTTGTTGGTCGATAACGTCCTGGCACACGTCCAGGTAACGATTACAGGCGCGTTACGGCGCGTTACGTGGCTTTTTTCCGGCGCGTCGGTAAATAGCAATTGTCAATGGACACGTCGCGCGCGTCGGCGCGCGTCGGGACGCGTCGAGGTTTTAGTGCTTGCACAAACTTTGAAACGGGCACGCAACGCGCGGCAGCGTGTTGCGGCACGTTACGGACGCATTAGCAACACGTCGACAACGCAGTTGGCGCGCGCAGGCGGAACGCTGGCAGACGTTGATCAACGTCGGTTAACGTTGGGCCTTTCTTGCCCCCAAAATGCGAGCGTTCTGTCCCGGCGCGTCGGAACGTCCCATCGACTTGTTGATTGGGCGCGCCATCTGGCGGTGCTCCGGCATTGCGTCGGCGCGTTGGACGTTTGCCGGCGCGCCTGGATGCGTTGGCCGCGGCGGTGTGGACGCGCTGTGGGCGCGTCCTAACGTGTTGCTGGCGGGTATGTACGCGTTTACATGGTACTAACCCGACACCAACACGCCGTGAACGCGCCGACAGCGCGCCGACAGCGCGCCGACAGCGCGCCGACAGCGCGCCGACAGCGCGCCGACGTCGCGCTGGGAACCCGCTGGCGGGACGTTGATATGCTGTTCCGCCGCGCGTCGAAGCCCGTTGGCCGCGCGCGATCATAGCACGCTACTAACACGCTGCGCCGCGTCAAACTTTCTCCCAAAGCGCCGAAAAGTCCGACCTTTCTCGACGGGTTGCAAATATTTTGCGCGTTGCCGGCGCGCCGGGGGAAACGTTGTAGTGTGACAGGGCCTTCAAGGTCATGCACAGTGCTATATTTAGACATGACCCTGGAGTCATTTTGAATTCGGTTGGGTTGGTTGGTTGTTGGAGTTTTACCTCCTGGCAACATCTAAGGTAAAATCAGGATGGGTACAGACTTGTGACAGTGTTTTTTTGGGGGGTAAATATGTTTATTCTGCTGAATAAGTCTTTTGTCGCACTCATGGCGACTTTATAGTACTGCCCAACTGGGAAATCGGGCTACCAGAACCTTGACCAGATATCCCATTGAGTCACATTATCCTGACACTGAGCTAACCAGTTCTTGCCCTATTACCGGGCGCGGTGGCCTAATCGGTAGAGCTTGGGCCTCGCATGCGGAAAGTCGGTAGTTCTGTTCCCGGTCGTGTCAAACCAATGACTTTAAAATTGATACTTGTTGCTTCCTAGCCTGGTGCTCGGCATTGAGAGGATAGGGCAAGGACTGGTTTGCTCAGTGTCAGGATAATGAGGCTGAGTTGGATATTGGGCCATGGAGCCGGTGGCATGATTTCCCAGTGGGGCAGCACCATAAAGTTGCCATGAGTGCGTACTGTCACAAGTCAGTACCCATCCTGATATGACCTTAGATGTTGCCATAATGTAAAACAACGATAAACAAACAAACTTCCCCTATCCTATTCATGCTAAGCGCCAAGGATATATTTTGTAAGTCATTGGTTTGACCGACCGGGAATTGGACTTCTGATCTCCAGGACGGGAAGCTTGCGTTCTACCGATTCGGCTACCACACCCGGTAAATTCCGTTAAGAAATAATGAAGTTAATGAGGGGGGTGTGGGATGGTATCTGCATTCAATTTTACACTTCAAATATCTCCAAAACTTAAAGTTGCATAGTTTGATGGTTTTGAATGTCTGTCATTTTTCTGAGATAACGATGTTAAATTGGTCATTATAATCTACTTTACTTTCATTTTGAGTAACTTTTATTTTAAATCGCTAGATTTTGAGATATTTGAAGTGCAAACATGTCAAATTAATTTTGGCAAGCACGCCAACATTCTGACACCATAGGCTTGTACAGTAACCGGTTCTATTAAGTTGTCTCAGTATTCCCTCCTATGTGGCAATGAATGCTTAATCAGTTGCATATGTACAATCAAATCACTAATAATGTAACAAAGTCAAGGTTTTGTTACGTTGCAAGGTTGCGTTGGTTTTGTTAATGTGATGCTTCATCGGACTATGCAGCTTTAACTGGTATAATAAAACTGTCTTATGTGCATAGTTTGTTTGTTTCTTGTTGTTTTATGTCCTAGCAACATCTAAGGTCATATCAGGACGGGTACCGACTTGTGACAGTACGCACTCATGACGATTTTATAGTGCTGCCCCACTGGGAAATCAGGCCGCCGGCACCATGACCCGATATCCCACTCAGTCACATTATCCTGACACTGAACTAAACCAGTCCTTGCCCTTTCCTAATAATGCCGAGCACCAGGCTAGGAGGTGACAAGTATCAATTATTATGTCATTGGCTTGACTCCACTGGGAACCAAACTCACAAACTCCTGGGGCCGAATGTAAGAGTCCGGGTTAGGGCTCGTAACCCACGCGTCGTGCGGATTTCCCTGGTTAGCTGCCAAAGTGTAAATGTATGTGCACGGGGTAGGCTACCGCCTCGAGCATTAACGTCGTCTTCACTAACTCCAACTTGAGCCTGGGATAACGTGCAGGTTAGGGACCGATTCGGGCCAAATCTATTCAATGCGACCATATTTAACAGAATTACATACGCAATAAGTGAAATTTTACCAATTTAACCCTAAATTCGAAGCGTTATTAAGGCTACCGCCGCATGGCGGCGATATTAATCGCCGAACGTAATGTAAACAAATCGCCGCTGCATCGACGTCGCGTTCCATACTGGCGGCGGCGGCGATTTGTTTACTTTACGTTCGTCGATTCGAAAATATAACTAGTAATATCGCCGCCAATGCGGCGGTAGCCTTAATAACGCTTCGAATTTCGGGTTAATTTAATGAAATTTCACGATTTGAGTATGTAATTCTGTTAAATATGGTCGCATTTAATATATTTGAGCCTAATATATGGCTACAAAGGCAGAGGGATTTCCCAAATCTATAAATAACTGAAACGTTAGCTAACCCCCGCGCGCTTTGGACTAATACATCCCCCGTGACACATATATTAACGCCGACAATAGATACCCCGCTGGCCGCCCTTAACTCCGCAGCCGATAAATTTTGGCTCATACATTTAGCCCCTGATCTTCCGCACGCGAGGCCTGTGCTCTACGATTCGGCCACCGCGCCCGGTTTCTGTGAATCATAAAGTAGATGATAATGATCAAGCTGATATATTTATCTAAATAAACTATGTCAGAAACTCCAAAGTCATCGGATTATGCCACTTTAAGGACATAGGACGTGTGTGGGATTTTAGGCTTTTGTGAGTGTGCATTTTAATTGTTTTATTTGTTTATTTTGTTGTTGTGTGCGTGTGTGTGTATGTGTGTGTGGTGTGTGTCCTTATTCTTGACTGATGTTGAACGGTGCAAGATTTATGTTCCATAATCCGATTAAATCATAGCATTTTCCTAAGCCAAAGCATTCATTTAAAGGTGCATAGTCCGATGGTTGGTGTATTTCTGTCATTTTCTGAGATAGGTATATTAGTTTGATTGCTTTATCCTACCTTACTTTAGTTTGAAGTAACGAAATAACGAAATAGTGAATGGTAGACAGGAAGTGTGAACACTTATTTGTCTCTCATTTTTGCTTGAGTGCAAGTAAATATGCAACACAAGGAATACTTAGTAGCATGTTGTGAATAAGGGGTCAGATTTCCCTGGATCATCAGCTCATGCTTTTTCTAATCTATTCTTCAATGAATTTATTGACTCGGCATCAATAACATTTTGTGGGAGACTGTTCCACATATTTATGATCCTGTTTGAGAAACTGTGTTGCGTTAACTTTGAAATGGCTCTGGGTTTTACAAGTTTGAGAGTATGGCCCCGACTGCCTTCTCTTTTATTCAAGGTGAAAAATTGGTTGATATCTATTTGATCAAACCCTTTCCTAATTTTAAATACTTCAATTATGTCACTTCTTTTCCTTCTGTAGGAAAGGGTAGGGAACTTTTATTTTAAATGGCTAACTTTTGAGATATTTGAAGTGCAAACATGCTAAATGAATTTTGGCAAGAATGCCACAATTCTGACGCGATAGGCTTCTGCAGTATAACAGATTCTATCAAATTGCTTCAGTATTCCCTTGCTTAATAAGTGCATCAGTATCTAAATCAGATATGTAGAGTCAAAGTTAGATAACTGTTTTGGTTTTGAAAATGTGGTGTTTTCATCGGACCATGCATTTTTAAGATTTATTGCTAAATAGAAGGAATATTAGCATAAGTCTGTTTCAGTTCTATTTAATAGAGAATGCCTGTCTAGCTGTGTTAGCATTCCCGGTCCTACGTCCCCGCTAAGGAAGGTCATTATAGCCAAATGACCCCATCTTAGCCACAGCTTGACCACCGTCGTCTTCAACCCTGATAGGGCCTTACATAACTCTCACATAATCAATTGTTTCAAGATATCCAATCTATATTAATAACTAAAGTCATTTTGGGTGCATTATTGCCCATTTAATTTAACTTCCGGTTCCTGTAATTAAATCGCCATCGCAATCGCCTATTATCGACGTCAAATGAACAATGTCTGGTTGAGAATGCTATGTTAGGCTGTGTATCCATAGACTGTTCCCTTGTTCATGTTTCCTTGTTCCGGGTTCGCTTGTGACCATGTGACGTGCCACACAGACAATGAACATGTTCATTCTCTATGTCCCCAGTCAGTGCCACACAGACAATGAACATGTTCATTCTCTATGTCCCCAGTAAGTACACCGTATGTGCTGTGCACAAGGCCATATAGTCTGTGGGTCCAACCTATGGGAATGGCCACTACGCAAAACACAGGTTCATTGTTTGTGTGGCGCATCACAAGCGGCCACAAACAAAAGGAATACGCCACAAGGGAACAGTCTATGGAAACACGGCCTAATAGATGTCGGTTTCAGCTGCTCTGTGTTGAATCATTCATTTTTAATCATTGTTCGCTGAATATATCTCATCCAGGATAGGGTTTGAGGGTTCCTGAAGATGAACTGAAGCTGGGGCCTGGTATGTTACACGGTAAGAAGTTGGATTAGGTTCCATCTCCAGCCCTATCTTTCACTGCAGACTTTTATACTGACTGACCAGGGGCCATATGCACCAATCGGTGATAGGCTTAGCCGGAGCTAAGGCACGAGCACCGGTTAGCTACCTCGGGGTAGCGGCGGGTTGGAGAGGTGTGTGAATCGGTATGCACCAATGTACTAGCCGGTGTGGATAGCTAACCGTGAAGTTATTTATAGATTTGGGAATTCCCTCGAGTCAACAATATGACTAACGCCGCCAATGCGGCGGCGGCGTTAATATCGGTTCGAATTTAGGGTTAAATTGATAAGATTTCACTTATTGCGTATGTAATTCTGTTAAATATGACAGCATTGAATAGATTTGGGCCTAATATATTGCTGTCGATTCGGTGACGGTGGCGGCAGCCATTTTTAGTTGACGTTGGACAGTATGAACAGTATGGATATCGACGTCGCTGCGGAGGCGGCGATTTGTTTACTTTACATTTGTTGATTCGACAATATGAATAACGCCGTCAATGCAGTATGAGCGTTAATAACGGTTCGACGGCCCTAACACCGATTGATGCATATGGCCCCAGGGTGTTTGTAACCCCACTTGGGTTACAGGCCGCAAACCTGTGGCATTTGGTATTGGCACCGATAAATCAGTCGGATGGTAAAAATCAAAGACTTCCATGTAACACAGCCAAATCAACTTGAGGCCAGGCACCGAAGGGTTGGAGAGGCAGGAAGGGAAAACGACGGGATTCACAGTCAAAGAGCAAAGAGCCGCAGTGAAAAAGGAAAAGGGTGCCACACAAGCAAACAACTCCTTTGATCAGGAGGAGAAGTAAGCCCCGGAGAACAAAAAAGAATGGGTAGGGTTGAGGAAAGAGAAGTGAGGCAGTTGAGTCAAAGAGTTGTGCTTCCTGGCTTTGTGGTCATGTGTTGGTGAGCCGGGGACACAGATGGAGTAATGGCAGTAGGAAGTGAAAAGCTGGCCCGGATAAATCCGGGAGAGGAGACGGCAGCTGGAGATAGAAGAGGTGTGGATGAAGTGGAGTCCGGACAGCAAGTGGAGTTCTATATTAATACAAGTGAATGTGTGTGTGCGTGTTTGTCTGTGTGTTCACAAGAAATTCTGACAAAAGAATCTTAAGTGGTTGTGGATATGACATTGGTTGGGACTATGATTGGGACTATGATGTCGGTGAGAACCATCATGTTGGCAACATCCATGTCAGTGATGTCCACCATGCCCCTTAATTATATAGACTGAAGACCCAAGTAGCCTTCCACAGGAGCAAGCGGCACACAACTTTTAATCTTGTTCGACATAAACACTAAGCCACCACTTTGAACTCATATGCACCAGTTTCTTATTTAGCAAACTTGGTAGCGTTCTTTCGCAACAGTTATTTTCAATGTAAATTGCAATGAAGTTGTCCTGGCACTTATTTTATGCAAGATAAATTGCCACTTCCTGTGTGTGTGTTCACTGCCTCCCGTGCCTTCTGACAGCGGCAGATATCACCAGGTATACAGTGCTGACTCGGGTCAACTGCGCGCTGACCTAATTAGTAACCATAGTAACCCATCAGCCACCCCAGTGTGCAGCTAGCAGTGCCCACTGCTGTTCCACAAGTGTACCCCAGACACACACGATCCACTATGGGTGTAATCGATTAACACGACCCATGGGATTCGGGGCACCCACGTTGCTAGAATTTCAGATCGAACACCGCGAGTGGAGTTGACAAAAACATGTGCCATGTGCAAAATGACCCGACACCAGTAACCCACCTCTTGGCTGGGGTTTGATAGGAGCGACAATGTCACATCTGTGCTGGTACCTGTAGGATAACAGCTACCAGTCAAGGTCCTATGTGTTGTTTTAATGCTTTTTTTTAAATAACTCAGATTGTCAGCTTCTACAATCATAAAATACTTTAAATCCAATTTTGCTGTACTTATATCGGTTATTGAAAAAAAACACTTTTAGATTAAGCCACCATTTTGTCCACCCCAAGCGTATTAATTTATTCAACCCGAGTCTTTAGGATGTGTGCATGCGCCAAAAGGTGGCTCTGGTGACCCCAGTTGATTAATCGATTACGCCCTCTCTGTGTGAGACAACTGTGCATGCTTGCTGTGTTCGGCAGGTACACACTGCACCAGTTCTATGGAGCGATGCAGTGCGCTCTCCACCCCACCTAACCATACTAAGGTGAGCAGCTTGATTAGTGGCCTGCTGTCTCAGAGCTTTGCTCTCTCGGAATTGATGTATTACGGGGACTAAATGGAAAGACACATGTAGTAGTCTACACTGAGCTCTCAGGCAATGAGCCACGTAGACAGATGGGCATGGATAGGATGGTGAGATCAGGGAGCTTACGTGGTTAGCACACTGGCTCGGAATGTAAGAAATGTGGGTTCGATTCCTGCTCTAAGCGCAATATTTCCCATTTTCCACAACCCCATGACACTGGTGGCGACAACCTTGATCCACTACACATTCCCTGTTGTATGGTTGTTGAACCTACCCTGTGTATGTATATAATATTATGTAAGTACATTGTCTGTATACATGAGTGTAGTAGTCTGCACTGACCTCCCAGGCAATGAACCACATAGACAGGTAGGCTTGGGTAGGTGGTGACATCAGGGGGCGTAATCGATTAATCAACTGGGGTCACCCGAGCCACTCTTTGGCACATGCGCATATCCTAAAGACTAGGGTTGAATAAACGAATACGCTTGGGGTGGACAAAATGGTGGCTTAATCTAAAACTTAATATTTTTTTTTCAATAACCGATATAAGTACAGCAAAATAGGATTTAAAGTATTTTATGATTGTAGAAGCTGACAATCTGGCTTATTAAAAAAATAGTATTAAAACAACACGTAGGACCTGTACTGGTAGCTGTTATCCTACAGGTACCAGCACAGATGTGACATCATCGCTCCTACCAAACCCCAGCCAAGAGGTGTGTTACTGGGGTCGGGTCATTTTGCACATGGCACATGTTTTTGTCAACTCCACTCGCAGTGTTCGATTTTAAATTCTAGCAACTCGGGTGACCCGAATCGCCCGGGTTGTGTTAATCGATTACGCCCTGGGAGTCTAGATGGTGTAATGATTAGCACATTGGCCTGAAATGCAAGATAAGTGGGTTCAAATCCCGCTCTAGGCGCAATATTTCCCCTTTTCAACACCTGCACCTCACACATATGAAAACCAACGAAAGGGAACACTGTTAGACGAATGTAATTTGGGTGTGGCAATAAACAAATTATTAATAATAATGTGATACAAGAGTGCACAGTGGATTATACACAGTCAGCACAATTTGTGTATATTGTAGTTGTCTGCACTGACCTCTCACCGGGCGTGGTGGCCAAATCGGTAGAGCGCGGGGCTTGCGTCCGGAAGGTCGGGAATTCCCTTCCTGGTCGAATCAAACTTTAACATTTACATTTGTTGCTTCCTATCCAGGCGCTCGGCATTAATATGGACTGGTTAGCACAGTGTCAGGATAATGTGACTGAGTGGGATATGGGGTGCTGATTTCCCAGCGGTGCAGCACCATAAAGTCGCCATGAGTGCGCACTGTCACAAATCGGTACCCATGCTGATATGACCTTAGATGCTGCCCGAATGTAAAACTCCAACAACCAACCAATGCAGGGACCTCTTAGGCGAGGAGCCACACATTTAAGACAGGCGGGCATAAATAGGGTAATTGCATCAGGGATCCTAGGTGGTGTAATGGTTGGCACGCTAACCCCGGAAATGCAAGAAGTGTGGGTTCGAATCCTGCTCTAGGCGCAATATTTCCCAATATTTTCATCACACCCAAAACAGTATTTAATCAATGTCGTTCGCTGTGGCAAAATGCCCTCTGATGTTAACAATTAGCAGCCGTTGCTATTGGTAATTGTTACTTTAGTTTGAAGTAACGTTGCTTTAACATGACTAAATTATGTGAGGCGTAAACATGCCAAATTAAGGTTGGCTCGCTTGTTAAGATGCTTATCCTATAACCTTCAGCAGTAACAACAAAAGCTTGTTTTATGTAACAACGCCTCTAGAGCGCATTGATTTTTATCACTGGCTATTGGATGTCAAACAAATGACCATTCGGACATTTTTCTTTGGAGGAAACCTGCTGTTGCCACGTGGACCACTCTTTCCAATAAGCAGAAGGGGTCTTTTATATGCGCTTTCCCACAGACAGGACAACACATACCACATCCTTTGATACACCAGTTTTCAACCACTGGTTGGAACGGAAAATAGCCCAAACTGTATGGGTCCACTGAGCAGGATCGAGAGGATGACCGACACCTTCAGAGATGGATACTCTATCGCCTGAGCTAAGTCCCGCTCCTCATCAGTCAGGCTATATAACCAAGAAAATGACCAGACGGGATGGCCGAAAGAGCTTCCGTCTCCTGTTTTGGGAGATTGGGGGATCTGAACCCATGGGTTCATGGGTTCAAACCCTGGTCGAGTCAAAACAATCACTTAAAAATTGGTACTTGTCGCTTCCTAGCCAGGCGCTCAGCATTATTACGATAGGGCAAGGACTGGTTGGTTCAGTGTCAGGATAATATGACTGAGTGGGATATCAGGTCATAGGACTGGTGGGCTGATCTCCCAGTGGGGCAGCACTAGAAAGGAACCATGAGTATGCACTATCACAAGTCAGTACCCATCCTGATATGACCTTAGATGTTGCTAGGACGTAAAACAACAAACAAACAACCAGCGAAACTCTGAACACATATTGTAGAATGACAGATGACTATGCTGATGGGCATGTTTTGCATCTCCCCCCCCCCCCCCATCCTCTCCCCGCCCAATAAACGCAGAATGCCGCGTTTGGATGACCTAATTAAGTAATTGCTGACGATAAACATCAGCGGTCATTAGGGGAGTGCGTTCTCTGGGTGTAATAGCCGGATGTGTAGTTCCACACAGAGAGCTATGCTCCAACATGGACGGCACTAGCTAGATCCACTCCGCAGATTCAGCGTCCTGCATTTATTTTATCACTTTGCCAAATAAATTGGTTGCTTGTTGGAGTTTTACGTCCTGGCAACATCTCAGGTCATATCAGGACGGAGGGCAAATTAAAAAAAACAAACACTTTTTTAAAATAATTTTTTTTGTTTTTAAAGGGTGATCGTCCCCCGCTCATGCCTGAAAAATGGGCCGCCCCTGACTTTTGTTGTTGATTTTTTTTTTTTTTTTCAAACTTACACTAGGTAGCAACAAATATACATTTTTACGTAATTGGTTTGGCTCGACAAGGGTTCAAACCCAGGAGTTTGAATCCCACAATCTACCAGAATGGGAGGTGGATGCTCAACTCATTCTGCCATCGCACTTGGCTGTGTATTACTTCTAGTACGTCATGCGCCAGAAAAATATAAAAATAAAAATAAAAATAAAATCCGTCCACCCGACTCTGATTTGTTTGATCAAAAGGAAGATCATCAACTTAAAAAAACATGTTGCCTTACTGACTAGGGCAGAGATGAACGAGGAAGCAGAGTTGGGAAGAACATAACTATATTTCCATGACAATCCACTCCAGCGGCATATCAATGTTGCATAATCATTTATTGATGGCGACAACACATGCAAAGTCTGATATGAGCATGAAGTTATGCGAGCAAATCAAAGTTGCATAGTCCGATGGTTTCGAGTTTCTGTCATTTTCTGAGATAAATATATTAGATTGATCATTATAATATATCTTACTTTAGCTTGAAGTAACTCTGCTTAAAAATGACTAATTTAGGAGATATTTGAAGTGAAAACATGATAAGTTAATTTTGGCAAGCTTGCCAAAACTCTGACCACATAGGCTTCAGTAGTAACAGGTTCTGCTAAATGGCCTCAGTAGTCCATTCTATGTAGCATCAAATGCGTAATAACTGCACCAGTATCTAAGTTGCATATGTAGGTTCAAATTGACATAAGGGCTTAGCTTTTGAAAATTTGATGCTTTCATCGGACTATGCACCTTTAACAGAATCATCATCAACATATATGGGTCGTTCTCAGAAGTTGTGTACCAATAGTGTGACATCAGTACCAGAAAATCAAAATGCTGCCAAAGTCCTATAAGCAAGTTTCCTCAATGTGTATGTCCTTTTGCATCTGAATAATTGAAAATAAACATATTCTGGCATTTTTAAGTAGGTCAAATGATGCTCACACCCAATAAATAGCAGTATAGCATGGAAACCAATCTGACTCCAAAATCAAATATTTTCTATACAAAGCTTGACATTTTTAGGACATTTCACATGCCACTTGCTTTATAAACAGTAGTAATAATAATTTGAAACCTCATTGCTATGGTTTTGTCTTATTTTTGAATATTAAAGAGAAAAGCAAGAAAATATTAGCAGAGTAACAGATTAGCAGAGTAACAAAGTGGAAACAACAATTTTACACAAATGTTCGCCTCAAATTTCAATGTTTAGGGGCAATTTCAGGATTTATCTTTTACTATACCATAACTTGGTCCATGCATAGTGTCAAATGGTGAAAATAGTTCCTGTACTGTATCTGTACTCTGTGTTTGATACAGAGTTTCATAGTACTTGCAAGTGGAAACGAAATGTTATGATGTTAATGACTCCAGAAAATGTTAACTATTTCATAATTCAAATTTTTTTTTTAGAAATAAATGTCTTCAACTTAATGAAGACATTGTATATGACCATTTGAAGTGAAATGAGCTGTTGTTCAGAGGTTTTCATTAAGTTTGTGACACTTTATTTTCAATGCTGTTGACAATGTCACAAATTAGTGATGTAATTTTCTATGTATTTAGCTACATCCATCCCAATAAGATACATAATACACAATATTAACATTTACTTTTGATCTAAACTATCTCCCAAATTATTTGGCTAACTGATGAAATCTAAATATTGACACTCCAATAAAGGGTTGCTTTGAAATATGCATTTCTAGTAGACTACCTCAAGTGGTACACATTTTCTGAGAACGACCCATATAGCCTACAGTGGAATACTGAGGCAATTTAATATAACCTATTGCTGCAGAGAAGCCTATGGTGTCAGAGTTTTGCAACCAACATTAAAGCTGCATAGTTCGATGAAGCATTACAATTTCAAAATCAAAACAATTATCTGGATTTGATTCTACATATCTAACTTAGATACTGATACACTTATTAAGTATTTGTTGCCACATAGAAGGGACTACTGAGTTGATTTAATATAACCTGTTACTGCAGAAGCCTATGGTATCAGAGTTTTGGTGTGCTTGCCAACATTATTTTCACATGTTTGAATTTCAAATATCTCAAAAGGTAGCCATTTCAATTAAAAGTTACTTCAAACTAAACTGAGGTAGATAATAATGATCAATTTAGTATACTTATCTCAGAAAAATGTCAGAAACTCAAAGCCATCGGACTATGGAACATTAATCTGGAATGGTTGCACCTCAAATACATCAAATTTAGCCATTTAAAATAAAACTTGCTTCAAACTAAAGTAAAATATATTACAACCATTAACCAAATATATTTATCTCAGAAAATGACAGAAACTCAAAGCATTCGGATTAAGTATAACTTTAATATGAAATGTAATGTTCTTATCACATTAGGTAGCGATACACAAATGACAGATATAAAACCAGCAGGTTGGCTGAATGAGTTGAGTGTTGGATTCTTGTGTGGCAGCTCGAGAGTTCGAACCCTGACCATCTGAAACCAATGACGTAGCAATTTATCCATGTAGTGACATGGATAAATTAACATGATACTTGTCGCTACCTAGCCTGGCGCTTGGCATAACTAGGATAGGGCAAGGCGCAGTGGAATGAGGATGCCCAACTGTCCGTGATTGAAATTTCCTCTGCTTAATCAATGAATGTGAAGACGCAAAAGAGAAAGAACATTTCTATGATTTTATGTGGAAATCCCAAATCAGAATACAGCAGAAGAAGGAAAATCAATTGCTCAAATTTTGATCTGTCCCACCCATAAATATACATATAAACAGGGGGAAAATTAAACAAGATTTTATTGTGTCAGGTAGGCATAAATGTTAGACATAAGCATGCTGGAAATGGCTGCCAAGGTGCGGAATGCCCAAACGGTAAAGGAACGACAAATTCCTGACCTAAAAACTTACAAAAAATATCTGTGCAAAATAAGGCTAGGAAACCCCCACTAAGCTGCACTGCAAAGGGGCATGTGATATGTCACGGCCCATCAGTGGGACACCCAATGGAAGGTAACCATGCCAAAACACCCCACACAGGTATGTACAAGCCTATGATATGTAAATAGGAGTAGGCTAGTCTAGTAATAAGAGCAGACAAAAATAAAATACATATATGCCAAGAAAATACAAAAAAACTAACATAGGCTACTAACCCTACCAACCAATTATCTATCGCCTACTGAAATGCAGGCAATCAAATACCTTATCAGCAGCTACTGTGTGGTAAGATAACACGAACACTACAACTGGCCAGCATTGAAAACAAGCCTGGGTACCCGGGGTTATATGCTATGGACAGTATAAATCCAGCCTCAATAAAAATAAATAAAAATAAAAATGTGTTATACCAGCATCAGAAGCTGAGGAATTAGGATAACACGTAGAGAATAGTAATTATTTGTGAACCATTGTCGTTCCTTCATACTTACATAACAATGTACATATGATATATATATGCTATGTGTGATATATGCGTAATAGACGTATAGGTATGTGGCTAATATATGTTAACGAGATGCAGAGCCCTAGACCGTGAATAAACCATTCAGTATCCAGAAGTCAAAGTGTTCAGACGTTGTACTTTCACACTATGCAGCAATAACAAAATACACACACAATAAGAAGGGATAAAGTCGAACGAGTTGAGTATCCGCCTCCCGTTTTGTTTTTTTGTAGGGGTTCGAACACTGGCCGAGTCAACCCAATGACATAACAATGTATACATTGTCACTACCTAGTGTGGTGGCTCAGCATTATTAGGATAGGGCAAGGAGCAGTGGAATGAGGAAGACCAATCATCCGCGATTGGAATTTCCCCTGCTTAATCAACTAATGTACCCTAATAAAGGTGGAGAGGTTGTCACGATGCTAATAAGTAATAACATCGTTCTATTACTGGAATTGCCTAAATTGTCTAAATGTGGAAAAGGGCACATAGAGGCTTACTCTACGCACATGTCATTTAATTTATTAGATTATGTTTCGTGTTGATAGAATCAAAACACATTAATCAAAACCAAAGCAGCCAGTACCAAAGGCTTAACCCAAAATAGACATGGAAAGGGATTGTACGCCTACTCATTTCACATGACACCGACAATGAACAGGGCCGTGTTCAGGCTCCGTCTCAGAGGCGCCTCGGAGATGGCCGTGACGTCACGCTAGTCTGAACGGCAAAAGCAGATTGTTGTCTCGAAAATGGCCACCCCCATAGGCGGTGGCCATTTGCAATGGAAAAGCTGTGCTGTCATTGGCTGAAACCACTGAATGTGGCAGCCATTTTCGAGGCGCCTTTCAACTCCAGAATGAAAAGGGAGGCATCTCCGAGACGTCGCCGAGACGCACCCTGAACGGAAATAGGCCATAAAGCATCGCCGAGACGTCGTCAAGGTGCCTCCGAGACGGACCCTGAACGCGGCCCAGGTTTCTAATAGCGTTCCAGATTCATCATTTGGAGGATTCTGCCACAGCCAATGGGGGCGTATTCGATTAAACAACTCAGGTCACCCAAGCCACGTTTTGGCGCACGCGCATGCCATACGACCTCGGTCGGGTTGCATTTAACGAACACTCGTGGAAAAAATGGCTTAATCCAAAACTTTGTTTGTTTGTTTAAATAACCGATATAACTACAGCAAAATAGGATTTAAAGTATTTTATGATTGCATAGTTTAGTTATATTTCCATTTAATTAATCTGGGTTATTAAAAAAACAAATATAACAAAACACATAGTACTTGTACTGGGACAGGACTGCACCAACACAAATGTGACGTCATCGTTCCTAGCCAACCCCAGCCAAGACGTGGGTTACTGGGGTCGGGTCGTTTTGCACACGGCACATGTATTTTTAAACTCCTCTCGCGGTGTTCTATTTGAAATTCTAACGTCTCGGGTGACCCGAGTGGCCCGTGGCGTCATAATCGAATACGGCCTGTGTGTCCCACATTTCAGAGGAAGTGGATTAAACACACATCCATCACCATGGCAACGAGTGACATACTGACCACACCCCAGGCCACGGGAAGCCGGCTCATTTGTAAGCACTATGATGGGGATTTGGATATATGGGGTGGTCTCAGAAACTGTGTACAGTATAACCCCATTAAACCAAGCTCGGTTAATCCAAACTTTTTTAGGGGGCCCGCCAAAATACTACCATTTATCATATAAAAAAGTTGGTTAAACCAAAGTTGGTTAATCCAAATTATCGGTTAATCCAAACAATCATGTTTGGTTAAACCAAACAGTCATGTGGTTATAAGGTCATCTAAGACCCCACTGACTTTGTTATATGATAAATGGTAGTATTTTGCCGGCCTCCCGAAAGAAGTTTGGATTAACCGATCGTTTGGTTAACTGAGCTTGGTTTAATGGGGTTATACTGTACATACATAAAAAAACAGTTATCAAAGTGTCCACATACATTGCATATTACATGTGCAATACACTCTTAGTCTTACTCAAAGTCAAAGTCAAAGCCAAAGCTTGGTTAAACCAATGAGCGGTTAATCCAAACCAATTTCTAGTGTCCCTTCAAGTTTGGTTTAACGGGGTTATACTGTACCACTTTTGTGACATGGAAATCAAAAGTGAAAACGTTCCACCTACTAATAGCAGAAGGTATTCAAAATAATAGCAGAATCGATAGTCATATGAAGGTTTATATATATTGTGCAGACTTTTCTGACATGGAAACCAAAAGTGAAAATATTCCACATAATAGCAGAAAGCATTCCAAATAATAGCAGAATTCATCCCTTCATTTGAAGTGTTATATCTTGTACATGGGCCTATGTCAGAGGTTAAATACAATATTTTGACTTTGAGACTTTGACTTTTTGTGTGCAAAAAGTGGAAGCTGTTAAAAGTAACTTTAACATCCATCCATAACATCACCTTAACACATCCATAACATCATTTTAGCACACACAACAAATTTAAACAAGATTTTATTAACTATAGTTAAACAATAAAAGGTTGTGTCTTAGGAGAAAACAAGTTGAAGACAAAGTTTGTGTAGATGCATGGTGTCAAAATGCAAATTTTCATATTTCCACGTTAGCACAAAATCATATTTTGGATCCATTTTGTGGGGTAGAAAAAATACATGTTGTATTGCTAACATACTTAATACAGAGAGTCAACGATAACTATTTGACTTACTACCCCGCAAATCGAAGGCAAAATCATTAACAATATAACGTTGAAAGCAAATATGTGGTGCACAGTTTGAAAACAATCCATATAGCTTTGTGGTTGGCTATGATATGGAATGAGCCACTTCAAGGAATGCATTGTCGGAGAATTCAGGAAGAGCAGCTTCTCTTGACACATCTGATGCGCGAGAAGGAAGAAAGTAAGGCGGGGGTGGAAGAAAGGCGTGTTTATTGCACGCCTCAGCGGAAATGTTAAGTACATACAAATAATGAATATATGCACAGTGGTAAGTGTAGGTAGAAATAAGAAGATATATGCAGTGGTAAATAGAAAAGTACATGGTATCAAGAATAATGAGGGGCTCCCAGGAGGGAGCAGAGAGGCTCATAAGGAGCAGGAGAGAGTCAGTAAGTCCGGTGGTCCGGTTGATTGTCAGTGGAGTGAGGGGGTGCCGAGGAGCCCTCCACCCTCCGGAGTGAGTAGGTAAAGGAGAGTTGGGTGGGTGGGCGGAGGAGAAAATGGAGAGTCGCGGAAGACGGCAGGAAGGTGAGTGCCTGAGGAGAGCCGGCGGGCGGCCTTATAAGGGAAAAGGGGGGGGGGGAGGTGCGAATGCTGGCGGCCGGGGGGAGGGTGAGATGTGGCGAGCAGCGGGCGTCGGGTGAGGCGTGAGCGCCAGAACAAAGAAGGTGGGGGGAAGGAGGGGGGGGGGGGCGAGCCGGGGCTCGGCCGAGGTGAGTAGGCAGCGCCACAACGGCGGGGGAGGGTCTCCTCCTTCCCTCGCATCAAACGTAATGCTTCGCATTACGACCGATGCGCGAGAAGGAAGAAAGTAAGGCGGGGGTGGAGAAAAGGCGTGTTTATTGCACGCCTCAGCGGAAAGTTAAGTACATACAATAATGAATATATGCACAGTGGTAAGTGTAGGTAGAAATAAGAAGATATATGCAGTGGTAAATAGAAAAGTACATGGTATCAAGAATAATGAGGGGCTCCCAGGAGGGAGCAGAGAGGCTCATAAGGAGCAGGAGAGAGTCAGTAAGTCCGGTGGTCCGGTTGATTGTCAGTGGAGTGAGGGGGTGCCGAGGAGCCCTCCACCAAAGTAGGAGAGGGCTCGAGGCGCGCCCGAGGCGGGGGCGCGGGGCGCCCGAGGTGGGGGCCGGAGATCTGGGTGAGATGAGGGCAGAGCCTTGAGGTCGGCGGCTGGATTGTCTGGAGAGGGTCCCTCGTGAGGCTGAGCTGTGTGGTCTGAGGTGCGCGGTGCGGGGTAGGTCGACAAGGGGCGGGCGGCCAAAATAAAGGGAGGCCCGCTCCTTGGAGGGGTCGGGTGAGGAGGTCGGCCGGCGAACTCCTCAGGGCTGGGTGGGACGGGGGTCGGGGTCGGGTCGGGCGGGTTGATGACGGTGGTGTCGTGGTCGGCGGCTGTGCCCTCGGAGGAGGGTTCTCCGTGAGGCTGGGCTGGGCTGTGGTCTGAGGGTTCCTCCTGAGGCTGGGCTGGGCTGTGGCCTGAGGGTTCCTTGTGAAACTGGGCTGGGCTGTGGTCCGTGATGGGCGACTGGCGCCGGGCGGCGATGAGAGCCTTACTGAGGGGGCGCTGGGGCCCGACAGGGATGTGGTTGCCGATGAGGTCGGCGGTGCCGAGGCGGCGGTTAGGCCGCGCCTCGGGCAAACTGGGCTGGGCTGGGCTGTGGTCTGTGATGGGCGAATGGCGCTGGTCGGCGATGAGAGCCTTCCTGAGGGGGCGCTGGGGCCCGACTTGGAGGTGGTTGCCGATGTGGTTGGTAGTACCGAGGTGGCGGTCAGGGCAGGGGTCGGGGGAGGAGGTGCGGCGGGGGCGGGCTAGGGGGGCGGCGAAATCGCGGGCGGTGGGGGGGGGGGTCGTGGGGCGGGTCGGGGGGGGGGTCGGTGGGTTCAGGGGGGCAGAGGAAGGCGGTTTCGCCTGGGTCGAGGTGGATGTCTGGGTCGAGGGTGACGGGCGACTGGCGCCGGGCGGCGATGGGAGCCTTACTGAGGGGGCGCTGGGGCCCGAGGCGGGGGTGGTTGCCGGAGGGCACGGCGGCGCCGAGGCGGCGGGCAGGCCGCGCCTCGGGCGGGTGGGCGGTGGTGTCCGGAGGGCTGGTAGCAGTGTGGTGGGCGGCTTTGATAGGGTTGGTGGGCCGGTCTGGGGCCTCCGTGCCGGGCTGGAGGTGCCGGCTCCTCAAAAATCCGGCGAGGCGGGAGCCGCTGCCCGGGCGCGCTTGGCCAGGCATGCGTCCTCGCTGTGCCTGGTTAGTACCCTCCGGACATTGGCGCAGTATGCGCATGCGTGTAGTTGCCTGGAGACCCCCTGGCCGTGGACCTCCCCCGGGGCTGCGTGGGTGCAGGAGTTGGGGTCCCGGTTCCAGGCATAGCAGAGTGGGCCGTGGGTCTCCTTACTGTAGGTCACGCGTGTGTCGGTGTGGCCGCGGAACTGGGGGCGGGGCATTGCAGGGTCGAGGGAGGGGAGTTGGGTGGTGGTGGAGTGGGGAGGCATGGCGAGGGACTCCAGTCTGAGGAGGTTTATGGCCACTGGGTCGTGCCAGCCATGGGGGAGGGTACCGTCCGCGATCGCGGTAAAGACCGCCTCAGAGTAGTGGCGGACGGTCGTCCAGGGATAGAGGAGGTTGTCGCGACAGATGGATAGGATATGGTGGTGGAGTCCGGGGGCGGAGTGGGCGGGGAAGTCCGGGTGGTCGATGAGGGTGAGGAGGGCGAGGGCGTATTCGTCCTTGGTCGCCTCCCCCCTCTTGACTGGCTTCTTCTCGGGACCTCGCCTCACCAGATCGGAGGGGAAGATGTAGTGGGATGGGATGCCTTGGCGTCTGGTTGAATGCCGCGCCTCGGCGGATGCCAGGATTTCCCTGACGGCGTCGGCCGTGGAGGCGGGGTTGTGGCGGGTCTCCTCCCCCTGGTAGGCCGGCGATGTGGAGGGCTGCAGCTGGGGCAGGATGTGGCGGTACCTCCCGTACTCCGCGTGCGTCGTTCCGGGGAGGGCCGCCTGGGGGGGGCGGCGGCGGTCGGGCCGCGGCGGTGGCAGATGCCCGAGGTGTTGGTGCGGCCGGCGGGGGCGCCTCTGGCGCGGGCCGGGTCCCGTTGGCGCTGATGTGGTCGATCCGGGCATGGAGGTCAGCAGTGGCCTGCCGGTGCTCGGTGTTGGCCTGCCGGTGCTCCTCGTTGGCCTGCCGGTGCTCCAGCTGCATGCGCTGGATAGCCTCCAGCACTGAGGAGGTCTCGGCGCCCGAGGAACGGTCCGAGGGCGCCGGGGGGGAGACCGCGACCGGTCTCGGTGACTCGACCCTCCCGGGCGATGTAGAGGGCCCCGGGGACCGGGGGGCGGCCCGGGAGCCCTTTCGTCCTCGTCCTTTCCCTTGAGGCATGGTTGGTGGGTGCTGGTGTGCGTCAGCGGTCCGAGGTGTAGGCCCAAAGAGGAGAAAATGGAGAGTCGCGGAAGACGGCAGGAAGGTGAGTGCCTGAGGAGAGCCGGCGGGCGGCCTTATAAGGGAAAAGGGGGGGGGGAGGTGCGAATGCTGGCGGCCGGGGGGAGGGTGAGATGTGGCGAGCAGCGGGCGTCGGGTGAGGCGTGAGCGCCAGAACAAAGAGGGTGGGGGGAAGGAGGGGGGGGGGGGGGGCGAGCCGGGGCTCGGCCGAGGTGAGTAGGCAGCGCCACAACGGCGGGGGAGGGTCTCCTCCTTCCCTCGCATCAAACGTAATGCTTCGCATTACGACCAAGTCAGTCCTCAAGTATCACCACCCTATTTAAGGATATTTTTGGTTAATGGTAAATTAAATCTCTCCATCCTGCTACTATTTTAACCAAATGCAAATATCTAACATGGTTATATTTTATGATGCCCTAGAATGGCTCCCGCTAGTGAGAGTGTTGTGGTATGCAGTTATTGCAATACCTCAGGGAGTTTGATGCCCCTTCCCTGCAGAGTTGTAAACCATTGCCTTGTGGTACAGGTTCTAGACAGAACCGAAGGCTAAGGGAGCAAACCTTGAACAGAAAACCATGTCACTGTGGCAACATCAAGGGCGGTTGATGTATGGAACTCCCAACATCTCCCGACCAGCCACTGCAAGGACAAATAGTTTTGCGCCTCTCTGTACATGTTCTTGCCGGTGTGAGACTTCTATTTGCTCCCCGAGAGAGTGCCGCTGGTAACTTGCAAAAGCCAGTAGCCTTCAACACTTTTGCAGTCAGCTTTCATGAAATAGCTGCGAGACATTAAGACCGACTCATGAACATCACTCTCACAGCAGAGAGCTAAATGGAGAACGACAGTCAAGTAATGAAAGCAGTCTTTGTCGCATCACAACCGACAGCATGATGATAATGATGATGATGATGAGTGAGAGTGTGCTAGTATTAGATTTATGTTATTACCATCATCATATACATGTTTTTTTGATGGGATTAAGCCGGAGAGAATGCAGTAATTGTCTCGAATGAGTAGGACTACTCATTTGGGGGTCATTGGTGGGTACCGGGAACCGTGAAGTCCAGGACCCCTGTCCCTTAATGCCTCACCGGCCATGGACGGACGAGAGGGGGCTGCAGTTGGAACAGGGAAGAGGGCCTGGAAATCACCGTTGACTCGATCCGCTAAGCGTCCTGACTTGCTAACCTCAGGCATATAGTCACCTCCGCCACTCAAACCTCAGCCTTAATAGAGCACCCTCTGGCCACTACAGGTGACTCTTCCTCAGGCCATCAGCTTCACCACTACAATTTTACCCACCCACCCACACCAGCCTGAAGAATTACTGCTGGCTGTCGCAGTTAATCCTCTTATAGTCACTACTATCAGGAGGATCTTAGCAACTGACTGCCAGTCTCCACCCACATTATACCAAAACAGAACTCATAAGAAAGAAAGTGAGACAAGTCACGCAAGATTGATAGTGATAAGGTTGAGCTTTATTGCTACAACTCTTGTTCACCTACTAGTGATCTGCCAACCTGACTCACTTACAACCTGCTACACAGACCCACATAGCTTCTGCTTGTTCAGTCAAAATCAGTGCCTACATCCCATTAAACATAAGTCCTATGGGTGTTACACACAGCTCAGTGGTGAACTGCTTCCTTTGGTATATCTAGAGTGAGGGTGTCTGCATAGCAAGTGCAAGGAGTACACCGTCACTCAACTCCAGTGCAGGTGGTGTCCTTAATATATGCAGAATGGCTGGCTGTGCTTACCCAGCGGTCCTGAGGTAACAAGTAGTCGTCATACAGTTAGAGTAAACATAAATATATGCTCCTCCTCCATTTGCACTCTTCCTAGTGCATGGAGGGAACATTTCTATAATTAATAACCATATCTTAATATCCGGACATCATACCACAATCCTGGTCACTGTGCGACATAACATTTCCACACAGTTATTCCTATGTCACACAGCGAGTGGGCACATATTTGTCGCTATTACAAAACAATGGTCCCAACACCGTCGCCCAAGGTATTGATATGATTCCAAGCTCGTCATTCACAACCGAAAGGCCGTATATTTTTACAAGCCGATTCACTGCCCTAAAAAACTCAACAACAAAAAAACATAAAAAATACAAGATCACAAAATATGGGATTGATTAATTAACTATTCATGCCTTGCCACTTGGGCACTTGCTAACTGTTTATTTGACCAGCTATATTTCATTTAACATCTTGTTAATTTATCGTTCATTGTTATTGATGATCATTGTTACGTAATATGTGTGTATGTTATGTATATTTGTATATATATCCAAATATATATATATATGTATATATTATTTATGCACATGTATATATCTGTATATATATATGCATATACATAATTATATATGTATATATGTATTTATATATGTGCATATTATATACCTGTCTTTACCAGACTGGATGGCCCAATGCGTTAGAGCGTCCGTCTCCCGTGTTGGTAGCCCATGGGATCGTGGGTTCAAACCCTGGCCGAGTCAAACCAATGACTTGCCAGGCGCTCGGCATTATTAGGATAGGGCAAGGACTGGTTGGCTCAGTATCAGGATAATGTAACTGAGTGGGTCATCAGGTCATGGTGCTGGTGGCCTGGTCTCCCAGTGAAGCAGCACTATAAAGTCACTATGAGTGTGCACTGTCACAAGTCGGTACCCATCCTGATATGACCTTAGATGTTGCCAGGACGTGAAACAACAACGGATTTTATGATTAAGGTAGTGAGACCTGAATGAAAGAATCCATTTTGGCTGACATGTGGGCTAGATCCCCGTTGATATATATATATATATATATATATATATATAGGGCAAAGTGGGCGTCGAGGGGGTAGTTGTACTGGTTTGACCGCAGCCTGGTTACCATGGCAACCGGGCGGCAGTGGGGGTGTCTGCCCTACACGGTAACTGTAGAAGATCTATCAAGAATGATGCCTTTTTAATAGACCAACAACCTAACCTGACATCTGACGGCAATCGCAAGAACTATCGTTGTGGGTCCTTATGGCCGGTGCACACCTACCGTTTTTCCGCGCACACCTACCGTATACGATCTAAAACTGCCCAAAAATTGTTAGGTGTGCGACCCCCTAGCACACCTACCGTTTACGATTCGCGCATAAAACTAAGTTTTTAGTGCTAAAAGCGGCCGTTTACGATTGCGATTCGCGATTCGAAAAACGAATCGGCCCGTTTTCAGTTTTAAGCAGGTCGGGTCGAGTCGCGAATTTTAGTGCGCGAATCGTAAACGGTAGGTGTGCACCGGCCATTAGAACCAGTGCACTGGATAATGATACCCGAAATCCTGGAAGCCAATGGAAAACTACAAGAAAGCTTTATATAAATCTCACATAAAGTACCACATTTTTAGAAAGGCAAGATCTTCCATTCAATGCCAGCTTAAATGTAAGGTGTTCTCTGTGGCAGAGTGGTTAGAGTGTCTGACTTTTTTCTAGGTCGGCTCCTAATCTAAAGGTCGGTGGTTTGATTCCCCATGCCCCCACCTCTGCCACTTTGGATTTTTACCACTGTGTATAACTTACAGCGTCATCAAAGGCCGGTTGCTCTCATACCATGTCTATGTGATGTGGGAGGTTAAAAATCCCTTGGGTCGGTAAAAGTGTAGGCTCGGGCTTTCTATCGACAAACTGTCTCATGGTGAAAACAAGTCTATTCAGACTTATCCATGATATGCAGTATAAATCTTCAATAAATGTATGGAAAGTTCATTTAAAAACATTTGACATATTTAGATCTAGAAAAAGCCTATGTTTATGTGCAATGGTACACATTTCGTTGATGTTCAGTTTATAGATTTTATTCAGGCTTTCATTGTTCATATTGGGATAAATTGGGTGATTCACGGGCAGGTGCAGGACGACTCTACTAGTAGCAGAAGCAACATAAGCTCTTCTAACTGGACCGACATTCGAGAAATACAGAACATTAATTCGCCCAGAGGTTGCCCACTCTGCGATCGTGCCGGCTTGAGGCTCCTGGGCACATGAACTTAAAGGTGCATAGTCCAAGGAGGTTGGTAGAATATGGCAGTAGTGTGTCATACCCCAACACCGTCAGTGTAACCGCGACTCTAGGTCAGCGTCTGGTGAGTTTACAGCTGCACAGTCCGATGAAAGCATCAAATTTTCAAAGCCAAAAGAATTATCTAGATTTGATTCTATATATCTAACTTAGATACTGGTGCACTTATTAAACATTTGTCATCACACCAAAGGGAATATAGATGCAATTTAAGAGAACATGTTACTGCAGACGCCTATGGTGTCAGAGTTTTGGTGTGCTTGCCAAAATTAATTTTGCATGGTTGTACTTCAAATATCTCCAAAGTGAACCATCTAAAATAAAAGTTACTTCAAACTAAAGTAAGGTAGTCTATAGCGACCAATCTATTGTATTTATCTATAAAACTAATGCCATAAACTCTAAACCATCGGACTATGCAACATTAAGCGGGCTGCGTCCGCATGCGCGTTCCCCGCCAGAATTCTGGTCATGTGACCATGCACCAAGCTGCTCGCCATAAGAGAAGGGTTCACAGCGAGGAAAGGAGGAAAAAATGTTCAGTATGGGTCACGACAAATGACCCATACTGAACATGACCACTGTCCCATATTGAGCATACCCTTGCAGGAATAGTTTTCCATTCTTTAAGTACTGATATTGTGTGATTTAAACAGAAGTCGATGTAGATATATTAAATATATACTTCAAGCATTTTAATCTGTACAAAAGATACATATATGTGTGACTATGTCTGAACCAGAAACTACTAAAAAAATAACAACTGGGACCTTCCCATAATCTGAGCCAATCAGAGCTGTTCATTTCGATTGCAAATGGCCACCATAGAGGTGGCCATTTGCAATAAAAAAGAACAGCTCTGATTGGCTGACACTGAGTTCTCACGAAAACGAGAAGAGGAAAATCCGTTTCCGACAAGTTCAAGAATTACACAACACATGATTATGATAATTGAAATAAATACCATTTTATAGTTATAAAAATGTTAATGTTTATTGTCAAGTATTTCTGTTCTATAATCTATCATTAACACGGATAACTAATCTACTTCACTGAGGTCTCGCGAATACAAGATGAGGAAAGTGTAGTTCTGGCAAGTTCAAACTGGCTCAAACGGGTTCAAACATGGCTGGTTGTCCCTCTCCGGTCAGCGCTGAATATGCTTATGCGCCATAAAGCATTCAACCTTCAAACCAACAGCATCAACTCTAAACTCACCCACCTCTGGAATAAGAGACATAACAATAAGGTTGCGGGTTTGAATGTGGCCAGGGACATGGTCCCTTAGGCTGTGGGGGGGTGCTGCATGAATTTTTTATTTTTTATTTGTTTGTTGTTGTTTTACATCCTAGCAACAATGAAGGTCATATCAGGATGGGTACCGACTTCTGACAGTGCGCACTCATGGCGACTTTATAGTGCTGTCCCACTGGGAAACCAGGCCATCGGCACCATGACCTGGTATCCCACTCGGTCACATTATCCTGACACTGAGCCAACCAGTCCTTGCCCTATCCTAATAATGCAAAGCGCCTAGCTAGGAAGCGACAAGTATCAATTTTTAAGTCATTGGTTTGACTCGACCAGGGCTCGACCCCACGACCCCACGATCTACCAGCACGGGAGATGGACGCTCTAGCCGGGGATCATCAATAACCATTAACCAACTAACCAGAGCTCATCAGGAAAAAATTAATTAAAATAAATACTGGTATATATGGGTCGTTCTCAGAAACTGTGTACCACTTGAGGTAGTCTACTTGAAATGCATATTTCAAAGAAACCCATTATTGGAGTGTCAATATTGAGATTTCATCATTTAGCCCAATAATGTGGGAGATATTTTAGATCAAAAGTAAATGTTAATATTATGTATTATGTATCTTATTGGGATGGATGTAGCTAAATACATAGAAAATTACATCACTAATTTGTGACATTGTCTACAGCATTGAAAATAAAGTGTCACAAACTTAATGAAAACCTCTGAACAACAGCTCATTTCACTTCAAATGGTCATATACAATGTCTTCATTAAGTTGAAGACATTTATTTCTATAAAAAAAATTAAAATTATGAAATAGTTAACCTTTTCTGGAGTCATTAACATCGTAACATTTCGTTTCCACTTGTAAGTACTATGAAACTCTGTATCAAACACTGAGTACAGATACAGTACAAGAACTATTTTCACCATTTGACACTCTATGCATGGACCCAGTTATGGTATACTAAAAGATAAATCCTGAAATTGCCCCTAAACATTGAAATTTGAGCTGAACATTTGTGTAAAATTGTTGTTTCCACTTTGACTGTTACCGTGCTAATATTTTTTTGCTTTTCTCTTTAATATTCACAAATAAGACAAAACCATAGCAATGAGGTTTCAAATTATTAGTACTACTGTTTAGAAAGCAAGTGGCATGTGAAATGTCCTAAAAATGTCAAGTTTTGTGTGGAAAATATTTGATTTTGGAGTCAGATTTCAATTATTCAGATGCAAAAGGACATACACATTGAGGAAACTTGTTTATAGGACTTTGGCAGCATTTTGATTTTGTGGTACTGATGTCACACTATTGGTACACAACTTCTGAGAATGACCCATATACCAGTCGTGCCTCTGTCTTAGTGAATTATTAATTATAATTTGTAGCAAGTACAAAGTATGGCTAACGTGTAATGATCAGTATGTCAAACTTTGGAAGCAAGTTATTGCTTAAGAAAATTATCATTTTCTTTAATTACCGTATACAGAATGATACATCGATATCTAACGAAATTTAGGTTCAGAACTAGATATACCTAAAGTTGGTACGTTAGATTTTTGGAAAGTTTTCTTTTCTTGTGGTAAATATATTTGAAGTGTTCAGGCCCAAAAACTGACAAATGCCATCTGGGCTGAGATGAAAGCATGGCTACCACTTTGGAGTTGAAGCTGCAAACCATTCCGATATTGAAATCTGTTTTTCCCCAGAAGCTGCCTTATCCCCTATATAATGGCCTACTCAATATTAAATTGATAGAGTTTAATTGAAAGGCGCAACAATATATTCTATTTGACAGAAAACAACTGAAATGGGCAGAACAGGATGTTGAATAGAACATGATAGAATATTGAATAGAACAAAGCATTGAATAGAACATGACATTGAATAGAACATGATATTGATTAGAACATGACATTGAATACAACAGGACATTAAATAGAACAGCACATTGAACAAAACAGGTCTTGAATAGAACAGGATATTAAATAGAACAGGATATTGAATAGAACATAACATTGACTAGAACAGGACATTGAATAGACTGGCACATTGAATAGAACATGACTTGAATAGAAAGGATATTGAATAGAACAGGAGATTGAATAGAACATGACATTAAATAGAACATCACATTGAATAGAACATTACATTGAATAGAACATGACATTGAATATAACAGGATATTGAAAGGAACATGACATAGAATAGAACATGACATTGAATAGAACAGGACATTGAATAGAATGGCACATTGAATAGAACATGACTTGAATAGAACAGGACATTGAATAGAAAATGACATTGAAGAGAACAGCACATTGAATAGAACAGGACATTGAATAGAACTGCACATTGAATAGAACATGACTTGAACACAACAGGATATTGAATAGAACAGGACATTGAAAAATCATGACATTTACTATAACAGGACATTGAATAGAACAGGTCATTGGATAGAACGGGACATTGAATAGAACAGGATATTGAATAGAACAGGATATTGAATAGAACTGGACATTGAATGGAACATGATTTGAATAGAACAGGATAGTGAATCTAACAGGACATTGAATAGAACAAGACATTGAAGAGAACATGACATTGAACAAAAGAGGACATTGAACAGAACATGATATTGAATGGTACATGACTTGAATATATCAGGATATTGAATAGAACAGGACATTGAAAGAAGATGGCATTGATTATACCAGGACATTGAATAGAAAACGACATTGGATAGAACGGGACATTGAATAGAACAGGATATTGAATAGAACAGGATATTGAATAGAACAGGACATTGAATGGAACATGACTTGAATAGAACAGGATAGTGAATATAACAGCACATTTAATATAACATGCTTTGAATAGAGCAGGACATTGAATAGACAGGACACTGGATAGAACAGGACATTGAATAGAACAGCACATTGAATAGAACATGACATTGAATAGAACATGACATTGAATAACACATGACATTGAATAGAACAGGACATTGAATTTAACAGGACATTGAATAGAACAGGTCATTTAGTAGCACAGGACATTGAATAGAACAGGATATTGAAAAGAACAGGACATTGAATAGAAAAGGTCATTGAATAGAACGACACATTGAATAGAACATGACTTGAATAGAACATGATATTGAATAGAACAGGACATTGAATAGAACATGATATTGAATAGAGCAGGACATTGAATAGAATGGCACATTGAATAGTACATGACTTGAATCGAACAGGACATTGAATAGAACGGGACATTGAATAGAACAGGATATTGAATAGAACAGGACATTTAATATAACAGGATATTGAAAAAATATGACATTGAATAGAACAGGACATTGAATAGAACGGCACATTGAATAGAACATGACTTGAATATAACAGGATATTGAATAGAACAGGACATTGAAGACAACAGGATATTGAATAGAACATTACATTGAATAGAACAGGATATTGAATAGAACATGGCATTGAACAGAACAGGACATTGAAGAGAACATGATATTGAATGGAACAGGACTTGAATATATCAGAATAGAACATGACATTGAATAGATCAGGACATTGAATAGAACAGGATGTTGAATAGAACAGGACACTGAATAGAACAGTATATTGAATAGAACAGGACTTTGAAAAGAACATGACTTGAATAGAACATTACATTGAAAAGAACATGATATTGAATAGTGCAGGATATTGAAAGGAACAGGAGATTGAATAGGACAGGATATTGAAAAGAACAGGATATTGGATAGAACAGGACATTGAATACAACATTGTATTGAATAGAACAGGATATTGAAAATAACATGACATTGAATAGAACAGGATATTGAATATAACATCACATTGAATAGAACATGACATTGAATAGAACAGGCCATTCAAGAGAACAGGATATTGAATAGAACATGACTTGAATAGAACAGGATATTGAATAGAACATGACTTGAAAAGAACAGGATATTTAACAGAACAGGATATTGAATATAACATTATACCGACCCACCCACGGGGAGGCTTAAGACTAACGCATGTAGATATATATACAAATACATAAACAATACTCTTACTGAACATGACTTCTCCAAAATCCAGCAAACGGAAACGGAAATAGCACTGTATGGGCGCTGCCATTTGTAAACTCATACCGAGAAACCGGAAAAATCCACCAAACGGAAACGGAAATCGCCATTCGGTACGGAGCAAGCAGGATGGACGACAGCAATTGGCCTAATGCCTTAATGATGCTCCGCCGCAGAGTAGCACACATCGAATCGAAGAACAAGTACACTGGTCCCTCCCCACAGACCTTCCATATATGGTGTGATGACGTCACTGGGACCAGTGTATGTGTTCCTCCGTGCTACTCTGCAGCGGCCCTGTCAAGGCATTAAGTCCATAGGCCCAATTGAAGGTATTCGGGGTCAGCTATTGGTTAATAATATATCAAAACAAATGCCCGCTGCCATAGAATTTGCCAATACGTGCAGTTCAAAACTTAGATTTTATTCAAAATTAAAAGAAATAAATAACAATTTGGCATAAACATGGGTGCACAAATGAAATATTAATAGTTTACTTCGCGGAAACGATGGCCGTATTCGGGTCACCCCAGTTGTTGTTTTGGGGAGTTTTCAGTCGCATTGGTGCGCTGGGGCCGTATGCAGGTAACGGTGTTACGGGAAATTGGTGTTAGCCGTTAAACGTGTATAGCTATCCCCGGCCGGGTGAACTATGTCAAGTGGTATGCAGAAGTGCCTAAACGGTCAGTGTTAGCTAAACGGGAATTTATTTATAGATTTGGGAAATCCCTCTGGGTCTTTACCCATATATTAGGCTTAAATATATTAAATGCTATCATATTTAACAGAATTAGATACGCAATAAGTGAAATTTTACGAAATTAACCCTAAATTCGAAGCAATATTAACGCCGCTGCCGCAACGGCGGCAACACCAACAGTTATATCTTCGAATCGACGAAGGCAAAGTAAACAAACCGCCGCCGCCGCCAGTATGGATAGCGACGTCGATGCGGCGGCGGCGGCGATTTGTTTACTCCACATCCATTGACCCGAAAATATAACCACCAACATCGCCGCCAACGCAGCGGCAGCCTTAATAACGCTTCGAATTTAGGGTTAAATCGCTCAAATTTCACTGATTGCGTATGTAATTCTGTTAAATACGACAGCATCAAATAGATTTGGGCAGAATCTTACGCTAACACCGCCCGTAAACGTCCTATGAAACGGGGTTAGTTTCGCGCCCTTAAACACGCGGTGTTTAGCGTAACACCGCCTCCCGCATACCGACTTTTCGGCGCTAAACCAGAAATCCTGTTTAAGCGCGTTTTGGAACCGTAACACCGACACCTGCATACGGCCCCATCTGCAGCACTGAATGGGCACCACTGAAAGCAGTCCCATGTGGTTGATAGAATTTCAAATCGAACACCGCGAGTGGAGTAAACAAAAATCATAAAATACTTTGCTGTAGTTATATCGGTGGGTCGGTCCTAAGCATTGCTTATTCATATTATTGAGTACAACAGGATATTGAAAAGAACAGGATATTGAAAAGAACAGGTTATTGAATAGAACAGGACCTTGAAGAGAACATGATATTGAATAGCGCAGGATATTGAATACAACAGCATGCACCACTGCTACCAATTGTTTGTGGGTCAGCTTAATTCTGAGTGGGGAAGTCCACAGATGAATACAATTTAAGAGTCCTTTCTGACCTGCATGGCTTCTAGATTCACACAATGTGGCTTCTGGATTCAGCCAAGGTAGCTTGTAGATTCACACAATGTGACTTCTAGATTCTTAAAATGTGGCTTCTACATTCATCCAAGATGGTTTCTACATTCATCCAAGATGGTTTCTAGATTCACACACTATGGCTTCTAGATTCACACATTGTGGCTTCTAGATTCACACACTGTGGCTTCTTGATTCACACAATGTGGCTTCTTGATTCACACAATGTGGCTTCTCGATTCACACAATGTGGCTTCTAGATTCACGAAAAGGAAGAAGGCAAGGCGGATATGCAGAAAAGAGACGTTTATTGGAGAGCCTCGGAACATAGTTATACAACAAGAGAACAATGAGGAGGCTCAGAAGCAGCGATGTATAATACAGGGGTTAACAACAATGGAAGGTAAAAAGACGGCTCATATGGAGCGATGGTATAACATATGCTTTAGAGTTCAGGGGAGGGGCGCCGAGGAGCCCTCCACCAGCTGTCAGTAAGAGAAAGAGTTGGGCGGGTGGGTGGAAGAAAAAGGAGCTGAAGGGAGGACGGCTGGAAGGCGAGTGGCTGAAGGAGGCCGGCGGGCGGCCTTATAAGGGAGGGGAGGAGGCGAGGGGGGAGGAGGTGAGAATGCGGCAGCGGGGGTGTCGGGCAGGAGAGAAAGGTGAGGGCCGGATGGCAAGGGAGGTGCGAATGCTGCGCGACGGCCGAGAGGCGGGGGAGGGTCTCTTCCTCTCCACGCATCAAACGTAATGCGAGCATTATGACCAATGTGGCTTCTAGATTCAGACAATGTTGCTTCTAGATTCACAATGTGGCTTCTAGATTCACACATTGTGGCTTCTAGATTCACATAATGTGGCTTCTAGATTCACACAATGTGGCTTCTAGATTCACACACACAATGTGGCTTCTAGATTAACACAATGTGGCTTCTAGATTCACACAATCTGGCTTCTAGATTCTCACAATGTGGCTTCTCTGTTACATAGAGCTTACATTCCAGTTGTGCCTGCTATACAGTACAAGCTCCAAGGCAATCAGTATCAGAACTAACCCAGTAGTATTTTTCTCAGCACTTTGGCTGGAGGGTCCTGGCCTGGTTATTTTATATTCCAAGTCATAACTTGTACTGCCATTTCAACACACGTCATTAGCAGTGTCCATTATTATGAACTACATATCAATATATCACACTATGCGGCCTAAGGTCAGGGAATGCACCAGTTTATTAGTGGGTCTTAATGACCTTTTCAGATAGTTGTGTTCTAAAATGGTGACTACTGAATTACATTTGTTTTGCATTTACTAGGAAGTCACTAATTTCAATTGTTTTTTTAACATTTACAGACACAATGCTACATATGAAGAGTTCAGTCGTAAATCCCCGTAAACGGCAATAACAAAATATAGTTTAAATACAAGATTTGTACCTGACATTAATTTAATTCTCACTCATTCCACTTTTCCTATATTCACGTGGTTATGGAGCAATGAACAAAAAAGTAGGAATATAAAACAAATTGAAGGTTTAATTTCCATTTTTATCTAAATTTATGGGTTGGCGTTTAACACTATGAAGCTTATATCAGGGAAGACGTCGGTTTATTATTGGGTCCTAATGACCTTTTCGCATAGTTCTGTTCTAAAATGGAGAATACTGAATCACATTTGTTGTGAAATCAATGCTTTCAGATGTTATTTAATGTCTACAGATGCTATGCTACATATCGATGTATCGTTATGAAGCTTATATCAGGGAAGACGTCGGTTTATTATTGGGTCCTAATGACCTTTTCGCATAGTTCTGTTCTAAAATGGAGACTACTGAATCACATTTGTTGTGAAATCAATGCTTTCAGATGTTATTTAATGTCTACAGTGCTATGCTACATATCGATGTATCATTATGAAGCTTATATCAGGGAAGGTCGTTTATATGGGTCTAATGACCTTTCACATGTTCTGTTCTAAAATGGGATTACTGAATACATTTGTGTGAATCAATGCTTTCAGATGTTATTTAATGTCTAGAGATGCTATGCTACATATCGATGTATCATTATGAAGCTTATATCAGGGAAGACGTCGGTTTATTGTTGGGTCCTAATGACCTTTTCACATAGTTCTGTTCTAAAATGGAGAATACTGAATTACATTTGTTGTGAAATCAATACTTTCAGATGTTATTTAATGTCTACAGACACAATGCTACATATCGATATATCGTTATGAAGCGTATATCAGGGAAGACGTTGGTTTATTATTGGGTCCTAATGACCTTTTCACATAGTTCTGTTCTAAAATGGAGACTACTGAATCACATTTGTTGTGAAATCAATAATTTCAGATGTTATTTAATGTCTACAGACACAATGCTACATATCGATGTATCGTTATGAAGCTTATATCAGGGAAGACGTCGGTTTATTATTGGGTCCTAATGACCTTTTCACATAGTTCTGTTCTAAAATGGAGAATACTGAATTACATTTGTTGTGAAATCAATAATTTCAGATGTTATTTAATGTTTACAGACACAATGCTACTGTAGTGGTCTGCACTGACCTCTCAGGCAAGTAACCACATAGACAGGTAGGCGTGGGGAGTGTATTGATATCAGGGAGCCTAGGTGGTGTAATGGTTAGCACACTAGCACACTGATTGCAAAGAGATGTGGGTTCGAGTCCCGCTCTAGGCGCAGTATTTCCCATTTTCATCACCCCCACGACACTGGTTGCCGTGATCAGGATCCTGTACAAGCTTTGCGCTGTATGGTTGTTGAACCTACCCTGTGTATGTATGTGTTAGTGCATTGCCTGTATGTATGTAATTGTAAGCATTACAATACTTACAATTCCAGGGGGACGAGTGTAGTGGTCTGCACTGACCTCTCAGGCAAGTAACCACATAGACAGGTAGCAGGGTAGGCGTGGGGAGTGTATTGATATCAGGGAGCCTAGGTGGTGTAATGGTTAGCACACTGGCCCGGAATGCAAAGAGATGTGGGTTCGAGTCCCGCTCTAGGCGCAGTATTTCCCATTTTCATCACCCCCACGACACTACATATCGATGTATCGTTATGAAGCTTATATCAGGGAACACGTCGGTTTATTAGTGGGTCCTAATGACCTTTTCACATGGTTCTGTTCTAAAATGGAGATTACTGAATTACATTTGTTGTGAAATCAATACTTTCAGATGTTATTTAATATCTAGAGGCGCAATGCTACATATCGATATATCGCTATGAAGCTTATATCAGGGAACACTTCAGTTTATTAGTGGGTCCTAATGACCTTTTCACATAGTTCTGTTCTAAAATGGTGACTACTGAATGACATCTGTTTGGAAATCAATAATTTCAGATGTTATTTAATGTCTACGGACAAAATGCTACATATTGATATATCACGACGACGCCTATGTCAGGGAATGCTTCAGTTTATTAGTGGGTCTTACTGACCTTTTCACATAGTTCTGTTCTAAAATGGTGAATTACATTTGTCTTACATGTACATCTATTAGGGAATCAATACTTTCAGATGTTAGTTAATGTGTACAGAAGCAATGCTACGTGTTGGTTCTTTGAATTTTGCATCCTGGCAACATCTAAGGTCATACCAGGATGGCTACCAACTTGTGACAGTGCGCACTCATAGCGACTTCATAGTGCTGCCCCACTAGGAAATCAGACCACCACCACCCTGACCCCCATATCCCACTCAGTCATATTATCCTGACACTGAGCTAACCAGTCCTTGTCCTATCATATTAATGCTGAGCACCAAGCTAGGAAGCGACAGGATTCAATTTTGTAAGTCATTGGTTTGACTCGAACTCCCGATCTCCCACACGGGAGGTCTGCGCTTTGCCGATTCGGTCACAGCGTCAATTGTGACGCATTGTGACAGCACAATAAAGTCACCATTAGTGGGCGCAGTCACAAGTCGGTACCCATCCTGACAGGAGATACAAATCTGCTCTGCTGTGTAGTTTTTCTTTCCTGAAGCATTTAATGATTATCATGCTATATAGGTCACCGTGCGTTACAGTTGGTGCTCTTACACGTGACCCTGATAAATTAGGAACACATGACGGCACAGGCCAAAGCAACAAGGTTCCTACAGCTCCAAGGTTCCTACAGATGGGATGGCCGAATGAGTTGAGTGTCTGTCTCACGTTTTCGAACCTTGGTCGAGTCCGAACCAATGACTTGCAAATTTATACTTATCGCTTCTTAGCCAGGCGCTTGGCATTATTAGGATAGGGCAATGACCGGTTGGCTCACTGTTAGGATAATGTGACTGAGTAGGATATCAGGTGATGGTGCTAGTGGCCTGGTTTCCCAGTGAGGTAGCACTATGAAGTTGCCATGAGAGTGCACTGTCACAAGTCGGTACCCGTCCTGAAATGACCCGGCACATATCCGAATCTATGTGAAAAGAAAGCCTATGAATTGTTTTAACAATGTTTCTTGTATAAGTATAGAAATTGTAGTGACAAAATGGCTCCTAAACTAGGAACAACTTGGACAAAGGCGAGTTATGGATTGACTATTGTCTAATGTTGACATCATTTGTCCTGTGGCCATAGCTATATATGCCTGTGAAATGATTATATATAGCTCAGGATAAACTGATTTGTTTTTTACATGGTGTTTCATAATCCCAATAGAATACATATTGATTTGAAGCAAATGTCCTTGTGTTTTCAGCGTAACCGTTTTGGTGCTGTTTTGTGTCAATCGTTACAATGGACAAAACAAAATTAGTTATCATCTTTTGAGACAGGATCATATATATATATGTATACATAGAGGGACTTAACTGATTCTAAGTAAAGATTCCAATTGCAAATTTATTACAACAATATATTTAGCATAAGAATGAACTTTAATTTAATGTAACATTGGTTGCTCGGCTGGAAGATCACCTCTTGAGGAAGCAGTACGGTGACCTTACTACATGTTTGTGGTTAAATACAACTCAACTCAACTGAACAGTGGATGGGCGTTTTCTAGGACACAGAACTGAAACATGTTTATTGAAGCCCATGAACAATGCTGTATAATCTACGTAATTTATTGTTGTTGGTAAAGTATTTATTCATCTGAATTGACATTTGTCAGCGCCAGAGCACTGGTCTTCCGGCCATCTTACTATTCGAATTGACAGTCTAAATAATCTAAGTTTGATCAGTGCTGTATTAGTTACAGCACCGATCCTGTAGAATTAAGGGAGTGGCTCCTGCTGTATAATGTACAGTACCAGTCACTGTAGTTCATGCAAAAATGGGGAGCAGCACCGAGTAGAAAGTGTATTCCGCCTATTCCTTCCCAGCATGACGTCACATAATGACGTATTTGAGCTCCAACCAAACGGGTAGTACGGACTGGTCTGTCCAGCACTATATTAGACCTGATGTCCCATGACCTTTTTAATACATTAAAATAACACAGTGACACCACTGGAGAGCCACATTGCCCACCAACACTACATATAGCGTGATAGCGAATGGTAGACAGGAAGTGTGAACACTTATTTGTCTCAAGCAGGGGAAATCCCAGTCACAGACGACTGGTCTTCCCCACTCCACTGCTGGTCGAGAGAAAGCCCGAGCATACACTTTTACCGACCCACGGGATTTTTAACCTCCCACACCACATAGACATGGTATGAGAGCAACCGGCCTTTGATGACACTGTAAGTTATACACAGCGGTGGAAATCCAAATTGGCAGAACTGGGGGCAAGGGGAATCGAACCGCCAACCCTCAGATTAGGAGGCTGACACTCTAACCACTCCGCCACAGAGAACACCATACATTTGTAAACCACAATATATGCATATCGCCTCATTATTAAAAGAGAAACCAAAACTGAAACGAAAATCTAACTGCTATTCAACTGGATCATATTGTTATACCGACCCCCACAAAGGGGGAGACTAATGACTAACATGTGTGTATATATATACATAAACAATAGGTGCCGCCATTTGTATACTCAATGTTGAATAATCAAAATCCAGCAAAACAGAAACGGAAATAGCTCGTCAAACTTCGCTATGCAGCAAGCAGGGTGGACGACAGCGATTGGTTAATAATACGACCGCGACTCGGGTCACCCGAGCCGCTAGAATTTCAAATCGAACACCATGAGTAGGGTAACAAAAATACTATCGAATACGGCCAGCAAGGGGGGGTCGGTCCTAAGCATTGCTTATTCATATTACAATTATTGTGCACTGTGCATTAGATCTGCCTCGTTGTACATGCTTTGGTGCAGGAGACTCCTTCCTGTGCTATATAGAGTGCTATGCTGCACACAATGCAGCACAGTCCACTCCCTCATCGCCATGTACAACCCAAATGCGATTGTTTCAACGGATGGAAGACCAGTTGTTGTTGTTGTTGTTTGTTGCTGTTTTACATCCTAGTAACATCTAAGGTCATATCAGGACGGGTACCGACTTGTGACAGTGCGCACTTATGCGACTTTATAGTGCTGTCCCACTGGGAAACCAGGCCGCCGGCACCATGATCTGGTATCTCACTCAGTCACATTATACTTTGGCGCTGACAAAATGTATGTTTAGATGAATAAAATATTTACCAAAATAGTTCTATGTTTAATACAGTTGATGCTTCTAGAATAAAAAGTCTGTAAGGTTCAGTGCACATATGCTTGTGAAGAACACAGATTAAATTAAGGTGACTACACCTTTAACTGCTTTGAATTAAGAGTGCTTGTTAAAGGTGCATATCTAGATAATTTTGAGTTTCTGGCATTTTCTTAGATAAATGCTTTTTCTTTTTGTTCAAGTGTTGTTATTCCTCTGAATAACATGTCAGTGCTAATGCACTGGTCTTCCAGCCCTAATCACAATTGCCTCTACACAGTAAACAAATCTCCAACAATATACAGATAGACAATTACAGGAAAATAAGCAAGACGTTGTTGGTACATGAATCATAGGTAAAGAACAAGATAAGCGAAAAAGAAACATATGCGGGGAGGTAACTATATTAGACTAGGATGGTAGGCGTTAGTAGGGGGTGGGGCATAACTGATTATCTTTCTAGTAGTAACATACTCATTGAAAGGGTGATGGGGGATGTACAGTGGGCCTTTGTGATAGAACTTGTGTTCATGGTAATCTCAGGTGGGGCCTATTGAGTTAGTAAGTAGGTCAATATTGATTAATCATGTACCTCAGTAGGATCCAACTAGAATCATTTCCAGGCTCATTCCGTTGTAGATGGTTTTTTTGGTCTAGTTGGCCGCTACTGGTTGAGTTTACAGTGTATGTTTGGGGGTGAAGCGGGGTGTGGGTGGGGGGGGGGGGGGGCAGGGAAAGGAATGGTAACACTGACTTAGTGTATCATTGATCTGCTTTGGCCTAAGCTGGTTGATTTAAATGTGCATGGATTATTATAATCAACTTTAACCACATTTGAAGTAACTTTGATTTTACATGGCTAACTTTTGAAGTGAAAACCTACTAAATTAATTTTAGCAAGTGTATCAAAATTCTGACACCATAGCCTTTATTTTTTTTATTTATTATTTTTTATTGAGGCTGTATTTATACTGTCCATAGCATATAAGCCTGGGTATTCAGGCTTGTTTTCAATGCTGGCCAGCTGTAGTGTTGGTGTTGTCTTATCACACAGTAGCTGCTGATAAGGTATTTGATTGCCTGTATTTCAGTAGCAGATAGATAGTTGGTTGGTCTGGTTAGTACTATAGTAGTCTATGTTAATTTTTTTGGATTTTCTTGGCATATATGTGCTTTATTTTTTCTACTCTTATTTCTAGACTAGCCTACTCCTATTTACATATCATAGGCTTGTACGCAGCTGTGAGGTGTGTTATCTGGGTGCTTTTGGTATGGTTACCTTCCATTGGGCGTCTCGCTGGTGGGCCGTGACATGTATCACCTGCCCCTTTGCGGTGCAGCTTAGTTGGGGGTTCCTAGCCTTATTTTGCACAGATATTTTTTGTATGTTTTTAGGTCGGGAATTTGTCGTTCCTTTACTGTTTGGGCATTCCACACCTTGGCAGCCATTTCTAGCGTGCTTCTCTCGTGAGCTTTTATTTGGCTTCTGGTCTGCTTTAGTAGTGGCGCATTATTTGCTCTAGTTGCCCTTTGTGGTTTTGTTAGGAGTTTATTGTCTTGACTATAGCTGTATGCTAATGTTTTCAGATGAATTATTCTCCTATTTTCTAGCAATTTTACTTTGGTTCTTTTGTGTATGTCATAGGTGGGGTGCAGCTTGTCTACTCTGAGGCAGATTTTCAGGGCTCTGTTCTGTAGTGTTTGCAGTTTTTTTAGAAGTTCTTTCTTTGCACCCATGTAGTTTACATCTCCATAGTCAAAATAGGGTAGCACCATGCCCTTGAAGCTGAAACAGGTTCTATTAAATTGGCTTAATCACTTCTCCTATGCAGCAACAAATGTTTAGTGAGCCTGTGTGTAAGTAACTTGAATATGTAGGATCTAATCTAGTTGAGATTCTTGGTTTTGAAAGTTTAATGACTTTATTGGACTCCAGCAGCTTTAACTTCGGACTTCTGAAAAATCCGAGCACTCTGTTGGAATAGCTCAATTTATTTATTTATTTTTTGGTAAACATGTTATTCGTCTGAATACATATTTTGTCAGCGCCGGGGCAATGGTCTTCCAGCCGTTGGAGTGATCGCATTTGATCTGTACATAGTGGAAGTGGAATGTGCTGCATTGTGTGCAGCACAACCCATTCTGAGCATAAAAAAGAAAGTGGGGGAGCAACCTATGTTGCATAGTGTACATCAGAGGTACTCAACATAGTGCAAGGTATATGCATCAAGATAGAGTGTGCAGTAATGTACACTAGTGGCTAAATCATATGCTTGTTTGTATATCATTTAGATTTGGTTTTAATACCGGTTAGTCTTTTAATAGTGCATGTTGTGCATGTATAGTGGTTTATATTGTGTGCATTGCTGGTTGAAGATGTAGTTATTCAGTGGTGGTAATGGGTCTCAAGTAGTGGTAGTGGGTCTCGAGTAGTGGTACTGAGTCTCGAGTCATTGAGTTATAATAGTTGTTTGTCAAATGTGGATGGGGGGGAAGGGGTCCATGGGCAGGGGGGGGCGGACATGCAGGGAGAGAGCAGGCATGAGAGAGGGCGGAGTCAATGGGTCATTCAGCAGATCGTATTACATATTTGCAGTGCCAGGTTTTGGGCCTGAATAACCAGGTGAGCTGTGTATGCATTTTTAAAGGCAAGTATCGAACCCGCTTCTCTGGTTTTGGTTGGGAGTTCATTCCACATGTAAATCGGAGCTCTGATTAACTTATTTGTATTTGGGTTGGGCACCCAGAGCAGAGTTGATGTCCCCCTTCTCGTTACCCTGGTTGTGCGATCTATGGATTTGTCATCACTTGCACGTTTATACATCAACGTCATTAGGTGTAGGTTCCTACGTACATCCAGAGTGTCCAGCACTGCTCTGCTATGCATTTCAACCACACTTAGTATCTTGCCTTGGAATACTGTTCTGAGGGCTCTGTTTTGCGTTCTTTGTAATTTGGTCTCTTGCTGCTTCGTTAGTAATCCATAGATGATATCATTATAGTCTATAATTGGTAATATTGTTGACTTGTACAGCTGCAATGTAGTATTCTCACTTACATATGTCCTTATTTTTCTGAATGTGTTCATTTTTAGTGCCAGTGTTTGGTTAAGTCATATTGTAGCATACCCGCTGCTGCAACTGAAATATAGTCATGCTGATCCCACTCCTGCTTCAACATTCTCTGTAGCCCTACCCGTCAACAATGAGATGGAATACAGTTGTTGGTATTGCCACGCCAACTCATCAAACTGCCAGCTCATCTAGCTATCTCTACCAATCACACACCGGACGCTGTGGCCTAATTGGTAATAGCGCTGGCTTTCCGTGTGAAAGGTCAGGAGTTTGAATTATGACTGCGTCAAACCAGTAACTTACAAAATTGATACTTGCAGAGGTGTCAAGTAGATAATAGTGTAAGTAGGGACATCTCACTAATACACACATTTTAAACAGGGAGAAATTGCGTGACCCAAGCAATGAGGGCGCAGGAAGGGGGGGGGGGAGAGGGGTTCCGAAAATCTTTAAGAAGGTGATACAAAATGGTGCATTCCGTCTGAAAAGAATATGTGTAAAAACACTTTCATAAAAGCAAGCTAAAATGATTCTTTGGTGGGAAATTACATATTAAAAGCGGGAGATTGGTGTTATTTTGGTCGATTTTAGGGAGATCTCCCACAAAATCTGGAGACTTGGGGCTTCCTCTGTAGTTGTTGCTATCTGGGCCGCGTTCAGGCTCCGTCTCGGAGCCACCTCAGTGACGGGCCTGACATCGCGCTAGTCTGAACGGCAAAGGCAGTTTGTTGTCTCGAAAATGGCCACTCCCATAGCCAGCGGCCATTTGCAATGGAAAAGCTGCGCTGTGATTGGCTGAAACCACTGGACACAGCGGACATTTTCGAGGTGCTTTTTGTCTCCTAACTGAAAAGGGAGGCATCACCGAGACGTCGCCGAGACGCAACCTGGACGCAAATAGGCCAAAAAGCATCGCCGAGACGTCGCCGAGGTGCCTCTGAGACGGACCCTGAACGCGGCCCTGACCTGACACTCTGCATTAATTCGACAGGACAATTAAGGACGGGTTAGCTCAGCACCATCATGATAATATGACCGAGTAGGATATTGGGGTCATGGTTCCAATGATCTGGTCTCTCATCGGGCGGCACTATAAATAATAAAGTCGCCATGAGTGCGCACTGTCACAAGTGGGTACCTGTCCCGATATCAATCAATCAATTAATCAATAGGATACAGCTATAATAGGCCTTAATTAACAGAAATCGAGACAGTTCTTCAGATGTGTTGGATTGTAGCAATTAACTGTCACTGACCGTAGATGTTGCTGGGATATAAAGCTCCAGTAAACGGACAGCCATTGACCTACATTTAACAACGTTGTTGACGTCCCAGAGCGCCACCACTGCGCATGCACACAACCTCCCGCACCCCCCCCCCCCCCACCCAACCCCCCACCCCGTGCTATAAATAGAAAATGAGTATCCAACGACCAAACGTGAAAACCAACATGGCTACCCGACAGCTTGTCGAAGGGCACACACAGAGTCCGAGACCCAGCGTGTGTTTGTGTGTCTGTTGGGGGTTTTATGTCCTGGCAACAACTAAGGTCATATCAGCACGGGCACCGATTTGTGACAGTGGACGCTCATGGTGACTTTATAGTTCTTCCCCACTGGGAAACCATGCCGCCAGCACCATGATTGATTGATTTTTTTATTGAAGATTTATAGGCCTACTGCATATCATGGATAAGTCTGAATAGACTTCTTTTCACCATTAGACAGTTTGTCGATAGAAAGCCCGAGCCTACACTTTTACCGACGCAAGGTATTTTTAACTTCCCACACCACATAGACATGGTATGAGAGCAACCGACCTTTGATGACGCTGTAAGTTATACGCAGCGGTGGAAATCCAAAGTGACAGAGGTTTGGGCATGGGGAATCGAACCACCGACCTTCAGATTGGGAGTCCGACCTAGAAAAAAGTCAGACACTCTAACCACTCCGCCACAGAGAACACCACACCATGACCTGATATCTCACTCAGTCACATTATACTGAGCTAACCAGTCCTTGCCCTATCCTAGTAATGCCGAGCGTCAGGCAAGGGAGCATCAGGAATCGAATGTGTAAATCATTGCTTTGACGCAACAGGGGATAGAAATCCCGACCTTCCGCACGGGAAGCCTACGCTCTACCGATTCGGCCACTGCATCCAGTCCCAGCGTGTGTAGACTATCGCAGGGCAAAGTACAACATTAATGTTGCATAGTCCGATGGTTTTGCGTTTTGGTAATTTTTATGAGATACATATATTAAATTGATTGTTATAAGCTACCTTATTTCAGGTTAAAGTTCTTTGATTTTAAATGGATAAGTTTTGAGATATTAGAAATTCAATCATGTAAACTTAGTTTTGGCAAGCACGCCAAAACTCTGACACCATAGGCTTCAACAGTAAGAGGTCCTATCACATTGTTCCCGGCTCCTCGGTGTTCCCTTCTATGCTTAATATGTGTGTCAATATCTAAGTTAGTAGGGTCAAATCTATATCATTATTTTGGTTTTGAAAATTTGATGCTTCATCGGCCTATGCAGCTATAATACAACCTTGAAGTTGCATGTTCATATGTTTTAGAATTTCTGTTATATTTTTGGATATAATATATTAGGATGATCATCATAGTCTACATTAATTTACTTTGATTTGTTTGTTTAGCGAACCCCCCCCCCTTCCCTCCCCAAGAACAAAAAGTAAACATTGGTTAATTTACTTTGAAGTGACTTTTATTTTAAAGTGTTACCCTTAAGCCCCAGTCACACATCACAGGATTGAGCAACGGACACAACCGGACAAAAAATAGTTTAGTTTGTTGGTGTCCGGTGTCAAAATGTATCGAAATGTGTCGAAATGCTTTCAATGGACAAGGAACGTACATTAACGAATAGCCACCGGACGATAAACAGATGATAACCGGATGATAACCGGATGACACCGGATAACAATGGACAAGCAACGGTCAACCGACATGCAAAAACTGAATGTCAAACGGACAGACCGGACACCAACCGGACACCTACCGGACTGATCACAGACGCGCCAAAAACAGATAAAAAAAAACAAGTAACCAAATTCCTGCAGCACCGTCAATGGACTCTGTAGGAAGCAAACCGAAGACGTAACGGATGGGTACCGGACATGAAGCGGACAAAATGGACTAAGCGGACTTAAACCGGACATCAACCATACACACCAGTCCGGCGGTGTCCAGTACAAGTTTTGTGCATATTCAAAACTTGCCACCGTACACACCAGACACCACCGTTCAGATAATGGCGCCAATCGTATATAAACCATACATTGCCGTATTTCACCGGACAGTGTCCGGTTTCTGTCCGTTGCTCCAATCTGGCTTTACAAATATCTGAAGTGAAGATATTCTAAGTCAATGGCAGCGTCCATATCAAACTTTTTTGTTTGTTAATGTGTTGTTGTCTTACATCCTAGCAACATCTAAGGTCATATCAGGACGGGCACCGACTTGTGACAGTGCGCGCTCATGGCGACCTAGGTGGTGTAATGGTTAGCACACTGGCCCGGAATCCACATCAAAGTGCTGGGAATCATCGGCTTCAACACTGACAGGTTTGTTAAAGTAGTACTCACTCCTTTTTGTGCGGTAATACAGCTTTAATAAATGTGCCTGTGACCGGACGCGGTAGACTAGTCGGTAGAGTGCAGGCTTCCCATGTGGAAGGTTGGAAGTTTGACTCCCAGCCGAGTCAAACCTATGTCTTGTAAAATTGATACTTATCACTAACTAGCCTGGCGCTTTGCATTACTAGGATAAGGCAAGGACTGGTTAGTTCCGTATCAGGGCAATGTGATTGAGTGGGATATTGGGTCATGGCACCACTGTCCTGATCTCCCAGTGGGGCAGCACTATAAAGTCGCCATGTATGCGCACTGCCACAAGTCGGTATCGATCCTGATATGACTATGAATGTTGTTAGTATGCAAGACCCCCATCGAAACAAAAAGAAAGATAAAGACACCTGTATATTAGATGTTTACGTAAGATCAGATTCAGATTTCGGAAATGTGATGCTTTCATTATACTATCCGGCTTTAGTTTGTTTGGTCTTTTCATGGTTTTTTAAAAAGAAATATTGGTAATACATACACATTCCAGTGTAACCAATTCAGTAACTACTTCCGCGTAATTCACAACGCGAACAAGGAAAGTATATGACGTGGAGTTTACTCAAAAAGGTCACATAACGTATAACGGTAAAGATCAAATAAAGTCAAATAAGGTCATGAGGTCAGTTTTTCAGGCTCTCAACCCTACACGTCAACTGCTGTCTTGATTGTAGGAATGGGTGGGTGGCTGAGAAAAGCTGGTAGTTGTTGTCGGTCCGACGTCTGGTGGCGTAGTTCGTGAGACCTGGCTTGGCAGGCTGTTGGCAACCAGAAGTGACGTCACAGATCTCGTACCGCCAGTTCGGGTTCGGCGGGGATCAATCAGGGGGCGTGTGTGGCACCCAGGTGGCACCACCGCAGCAGTCCCTTTGTAAAATTGTCCGATCTAATGGCATGAGGATATATGTGAAAACTACTATAATAAATTGCAACTTGTCTATATAATGGTAAATGGTAATATATAAAATCCAAAGGCATATGAGGGATATGTGGAGTTGGTAAACTATTACTCATTAGGTATAGAAATTGTATAGTAAAATAGTATAGAGGAGGAGTGTCACTTCTTAGATAGTCTTTGGAGGAGTCACCTCACATACCCCCTCGCCCCCCCCATGGTGTTATTTATGGATCACTGGCCACCACAAGGCACTGTAGCCAGCATGACAAGACATTTGATACAACAGATTGAACCCTGATTGATGGATCAACCCATGTGACCACTGTAATCTTGGATTCTAGAAACCTATACAAGATAATAAACCAGGGAGCCTCACTCTCATACTTTCACCCTTTACCTAATTTCCTTCATTACCTGTATTGATTTCTCATTAGCTTGTCCACACCATTCACACCACCAGCCGGCGACTTTAGACCTTGTTCGCCTGTGAATTACGCATGTTGACGAACCAACATAAACCATTTGTTAATAATACTATTAATAGGCCTATGGCCAGGTTAACATGATATTGAAGGCTTGAAAATAACACCTCCCTGACTCCTGGTTTTTTACCTTATGTTTTTGGCTATACATTGTTGACGAGTCTGTTTATGTTCACGTGAATGTAATAAAATACTGGGTTTAAAATGACTAATGTGTACACAATAAATGTTTTTAAAACGCCATGATGTGTCATCAGTAGCCAATCATCACACGACAAATTTGAACCCATTGTCATTATTTTGTAATGTCTTCAATTGCATTGACAGTGTTATATATCCTGGAACTAATAACAATTAAGTTCACATAGTCCTACATCCACTGACACTTGAAAGTTGCACAATCAAATGGTTTTGAATTTCTACCATATTTTTGTTTAAATTTTACATGTAGCAGATTAATTGAAGAGTTCGTGAGCAAATCCCGTAAATACCAATCCCAAAATTGAGATAAACAACCGAAACAAACCTTCAAAAAGTTCTTTTTTTTTACATTTCTATCTTTTTGATCATTGCTCCATAATCATTTCATCACAAGAAAGGTGGAGTTAGCAATAATAAAAAAATACCTTCAGGTAAAAATCTGTCATTTTAATTAAATTATTGGATTGTCGTGTTCAGGGTTTTGTGCTTGAACTCTTCAATTGTTATAATAAACATTACATTATTGTGCATGTTGGCCCGAGGCTAACATGGGTAATTTGCTCACGAGGTTGGTCTATTTTTAGCTCTCTTCGGACCGTCCTGTCCGCCTCCCGTCACTCTGACCTCACCGCTGCTACTGTGCACATCGATTTCCCCACCCTCCCACCCTCTTACTTCGGGGTGAGCGCTGATCTTCTGAGCTGTAACATCTTCCTCTCCTGTAACAAGAACTCTCATTACTGGTTGCGCATTCCAGTCAGCGCCTGATAACTTGGCCCTGGTCGCCTCCTGACTCATGTTTGATAGACCTACACAGGTTGCCAACTTGTTTTCTATTAAATTTCTATTTAAACCTATATCTGTCTGTCTTTCATCCGAGTGTAGCGAATTCTCAAGTAACTTTTATTTTAAAGGTCTCACTTTTCAGATATGCAACTTGTTTTGTGGTTATGTAGTGTTAGGTATAGAGTGTTAACATCAAGTAAGATATTAATACAAACAAGGAAGCGTATTCTTCAGTGTGATGTGTGGTCTACTCTAATGTATGGGGCAGAGACATGGACAATCTCTAAGAAAATGTACAAACGTTTAGCAGCATTTGAGATGTGGACTTATCGAAGGATGATGAAAATATCATGGACAAAGAAGATCACCAACAAAGAAGTTCTCAGAAAAATTAAAAATAAGAAAAGCTTGTTTGCCACTATACAGACAAAGAAACTTATTTATTTTGGCCACATCATTCGTCAGAGTTCAATATACCGTACATTGTTGGAAGGGAAGGTGAGTGGCAGCAGAGGGAGAGGGAGACCAAGAACATCATGGTTTACAAATATTTCACAGTGGACAGGCTTGAATTATTCACAGTCTATCAGAACAGCACAACATCGGGACAAGTGGAGAACCATTGCATCCAACCCTCGACTAGAGGATGGAACTATTGATTGATTGAGTGTTAGGTCAGCAATGCTTGACGAGGCATTCCGAGACATGGGGGATGGCATCTATATACAGTCCAGACAGAGCGCTGACCTATTCAATGTCGCACACATCAGAGCGAAGAACAAGACTACTCAGATACTGGTGAGAGAGCTGCTATTCGCAGATGACAGTGCACTGGTTGCCCACTCTGCTGAAGGGATCCAGAAAATAGTGGACCCTTTCTCCGTTTGGCCTGAAGATTTACATCAAGAAGACGGAGGTGCTCTACCAACCCAACTCTACAAGAACCCGAGAGGAGGATATCATGGTTGACGGAAACAAGCTGAACTCTGTTCCGGAATTCACCTACCTCGGAAGCACTATATCAAGTGATGGACGCATTGATGCTGAAATACAGAGGAGGATGGCCAAGGCTAGCGCATCTTTCGGCTGACTACGCCAGAGACTCTGGAACAACCACCATGTGTCCATGTGGGTCAAAGGCAAGATCTACCATGCAATCGTGCTATCCACCCTGTGATATATGCGTAATGTGATATATGCGAAGTAATAGACGTCTAGACATCTATTACGCATATATCACACACCCTACTATACGGAGCCAAGGCCTGGACAGTGTACAGATGACAGGTGAAAAAGCTGCATGCCTTCATGATGCGACATCTGCATTCAATCATGAGGCTAACCTGGAAGGACAAAGTGACAAATAAGGAAATACTCAAATGGACGGGGCTGCCCTCTATGGAAGATCTTCTGATCAAAAGGAATCTCTGGTGGACTGGACACCTGATGAGGATGTCATCAGACAGGCTACCAAAGCAGATCCTCTATTCTCAACTGTCTTATGGTTACAGAAAGAGAGGGTGCCCTTGTCTCCGGTTCAAGGATACCACCAAGAGAAACCTGAAGCTAAGAGACATTAAGACTGACTCATGGACATCCCTCTCACAGCAGAGATCTAAATGGAGAGTGGCAGTCAAGTAATGAAAGCAGTCTTTGTCACATCGCGACCGACAGCATGATGATGATGATTAGGAGTGTTAGTAAAATAGTTGGTTTGGTCAGTTACCAGGTCATATCAGGATGGGTACCGACTTCTGACAGTACACACTCATTACTTACACCTATTGATTGTCCTTGTCCTGATATGAACTGATATGTTGCTAGGACGTAAAACAACATGGAACACACAAACAAAACCCACCTATTGATTGACATGTTAACTGACCAACACCTACAAGATGATGGATAAGGAATGGTATGTCAGCATGAGTTTATTCATTCCTAAAACAATTTTAATAATATGAAAATAATAATACAAATAATATATAATTATTAAAATAATAAGTACTACAGGCTTAAAGTTGCATAGTCCGATCGTTTTGAGTTTCAGTCATTTTCTGAGATAAATACATTGGGTTGATCGTTATAATGTACCTTACTTTAGCTTGAAGTAACTTTTATTTTAAGTGGCTCACTTTTGAGATATTTGAAGTGCAACCATGCAAAATTAATGTTGGCATACATGCCAAAACTCTGACACCATAGCATTCTGCAGTAACATGATCTATTCAATTGCCTCGCTATTCCCTTCTGTGTGGTGACAAATGCTTAATAAGTGCATCAGTATCTAAGCTAGATATGTAGAATCAAACTTAGATATTTTTTTTGCTTTTGAAAATTTGATGATTTCCTCGGACTATGCAGCTTTAATAGCATCGTTATTTCCAACATATTACTGTTACATAGCTGTCAAACCCCAAAAAGGAAAATAGTGTTTCCAACCTGGAGGTACTGAGAATTCTTGAGGTATTGTCTTGCTGGTGTACTACTCTGCACTGACCTCTCAGGCAAGTAACCACAGAGACAGGTAGGCATGGGTACTGTGGTGATATCAGGGAGCCTAGGTGGTGTAATGATTAGCACACTGGCCCGGAATGCAAAGAGATGTTGTACAGATGCAATATTTCCCATTTTCATCACCCCCATGACACTGGTTGCTGTGACCAGGATCCTGTACAAGCTAGACACTGTATGGTTGTTGAACCTACCCTGTGTATGTATGTGTTAGGGCATTGCCTGTATGTATGTAATTGAAAGCATTAAAAGACTTACAATTCCAGGGGGAAGAATGTAGTGGTCTGCACTGACCTCTCAGGCAAGGAGCCGCATACACAGGTAGGCGTGGGTAGTGTGGTGATATCAGGGAGTCTAGGTGGTGTAATGCTTAACACACTGGCCCTGAATGCAAAGAGATGTGGGTTCGAGTACCGCTCTAGGCGCAATATTCCCCATTTTCATCACCACCATGACACTGGTATCGCACCTGAGTGGCACCAGCTGCGAGCTTGCTCGAGGGGTGCTGGGGGGGGGGGGGGCATGCCCCCTGGAAAACAATTTTTAAATGGCATTAAAGTGGGTTATTTGAGGGCATTTCAAAGGGGTTATAGGCTGATATTGTAGTATATGTATAACATGATATTTACTTGTATTCCACTACCTTAGCCAAAGGAGGGACTCACATATCCTCACTCTCATGTATAAAAGATCCATAAATGAACAACATGTTGACCATACAAACAGGTTGGAGAGCTTACCTCGTTTTAGCTACGGTGGGCATTTGGCCACCGAATTCATTTCCAAGGTCGAATTTTATATAAGATTAGTGTGCAGGTTCACAAATATGGTTGTGGCACACTGAGTTTTGGGAAGTTTTCATATTGGAATATATCACTAGAAAGCAAAAGATTATATCTAATTTCTTGAATATATCTAGGCCATTTAGTTGGGACCGGATTGAGTAAATTAGCGGTGAATATTAGGAAATAATTCAGTAGTTACAACATATGGCTACAGGCCAGAACTGCCCATGATAGTGCTGTGTTGGTATAGCCATAAATCCCAAACAATAGAGGAACCTCCAGTCAACCATGGGGGTATATGCTGGTCTGTGGCCCACTCATATATTTCCACTTGCCACTGGGGGAGGTTATGTGGGGACTGTTGTACATCATTTAGATATATTTTGTGCATACCGATATATATATATATATATATATATATATATGCATAATAAATACTTAGAGTCGGGTAAATTCAGGTCGGGTAAAGTCAGGTAAGGTAAAGTCAGGTCGGGTAACGTCAAGTATCATTGCCATTTTTATCATTATATTGTTGTTATTATTATCATTGTTATTATCATTATTATTATCATTGTTATTATCATTATTATTGTCATTATTATTACAGTATTATTTTTATTATTATTGGCATCATTTTTAGATTTACATATACATGTGTATACATATATAATATATATATATACAGATATAGATATAAATATACATATACACATACATATGTGTATACATATAAATATACATATACCTAGTTGTATATGCATATATGCATATATAAATATTACATATGCACCTATGTGTATATATGTCTATATATACATGCATTCGCATCTACATATATGTATACATATGTAAATATGGAGACCTATATATGTGACTACATAATTATATATATATAGGATGTATAATGAATTATGCAAATATAAAACAGGCGGAGTTTCATTATTATTTATTATTCCTATACTTTGTTACTTATATTATTGGCCAATCACTGACCTGCCCGGGATTTGCCCCGGCTAGCCGGGCCCGAGCGCCACCACCGGGCGATATCTGCCCCGGGCCGTCACTCTGCCTCCTGATTTCAAACTTTCACATATATATATATATATATATATATATATATATATATGTGAATACATACTGTATTTAGAGATGACTGCATCACATATTGTAGAGTGGTCCTCCATTTGTCAGTGGTAAGTTAACCCATGTGTAGTCTGTTTCACTCTCAGACTTATTGCAAGGGGCCTAAGCTCTGACACTTTAACACTCAGATTTTAACCAAAAACTGCCAAGGAAAGCTTTCACACCTCAGGTTGCCAATGGTTCTCTGGGCTGCACCTCCACTGGCAGCTGAGCTCACTGAGTGTGAATGTGTCAGAGCTTATGCCCTTGGAATAGGTGTGACAATGGATTGGATTTGGTTTATAAGGGTCTGTGCCACAGTGCACTGCACGCACATATTTCTGAAGGCACACACTACACAACAGTCAACTTGCTACTTGCAAATGGATTACCATTGTGAAGGATCTGGCACAGTCATCCTTGCAATTAGGAACACTGGTAAGGTATTCTTCACCTGATATTGCAATATTATGTATATATTGTATATAATACATACACATGTATGTGTATATATGCATATATGTATGTGTACATGTACATGCATAATCAAAAATAAAATAAATAAAATATAAATGGAATATTATTTAGGGTAATGGCAGTGTTTGGTTAAAATCTGAGTGTGAAAGTGTTAGAGCTTAGGCCGCTTGCATTGTTGCAATAAGTCTGGATAGTGACACAGATTACATATGGATTAACTTAGCAGTGACAAATGGAGGACCACTCTAAGAATGTGATGCACTCATCTCTAAATACAATATGTATTTATATGCATATATATATAGTCATGTATATTTTCTGCATATGTATATATATAGATGTCTATATATATATGTATGTATATATATGTATATATATGTATGTATATATATGTATATGTATGTTAATATATGTGTATATGTATGTGCATATATGTATATGTATAACATTTATAATGGGCATAGGGGGTTTGTGTTTCAGGGGGGGGGGGAGGCGGCAGCCTATTGGCCAGGAATCCCGGCTTCCCGGCCTCCCGGCATCGAGACTCCCGGCACCAGGCCTCAATTCAAATAATATAAATATAAATAAAACGTGATAACCAACAATAAAATAAATGAAATATAAATGCAATAATATACAGGGTAATTTTTTATTAATGTTACTGTACCAGCAAGAGATGGAGACAACTCTGGTCCCTCTGCGGGGAAGCCTTCTAATAGCTACAGTGGAGGCACCTTTCCTTCAACTATTAAGAAACCTAGTAATGACAATGTAAACCCAAAGCCTAAAATAGGAAGGTATGCATCTGATGTCAGGCAACTGAAAACTGGAGGAAAGGTGCTAAAGATTGGAACATGGAATGTACGAACATTGTACAAACCAGGCCGATATGACAACCTTAAAGTGGAAATGACAGCGCTAAACCTTGACATCCTAGGTATAGCTGAGACGAGATGGAGTGCTGACGCGAGGATAGGTGATGGTGAGGTAGATATGATATATTCTGGAGATGAAAAACATCAGCATGGCATTGGAATTATGATGAAGAAGTCCATTGCTGCCACAATGATTGGATTCTGGCCAGTATCTGACAGAATTATTATGATGAAGCTGAGGGGAAAACTGTTCGATATAAACATTCTGCAAGTTTATGCACCAAACTCAGATCACGATGATGAAGAAGTCAATGCGTTCTATGACAGCATCAAAAAGGTAATGGAATACACCAAGTCTGGAGAAATAACAATTGTTATGGGCGACTGGAATGCGAAAGTTGGAGAACAACATGAATATCCAGTAACAGGAAGATTTGGCTTAGGTGAGAGAAATGATCGTGGTGAAAACTTGATAAATTTCTGTTTGACATAAAAACTAGTAATTGCTAGCACCTTATTTAAACATCCAAAGAGAAGACTATATACATGGAAGAGCCCTGATGATATATGTCGGAACCAGATCGATTACATTCTTGTCAACCAACGATATCAAAATTGTATCAAACAGGCAAGGACATATCCAGGTGCTGACATATGTTCGGATCATAATCCAGTAGTAATCAGTATGGTAGTGAAATTGAAACAGCAGAACAAAATTAAAAACAACATTCAAATGGATATGAACATGTTAAAAGATGCAAAATACAGAACTAAGTATAATGTCTCTGTTCATAACAAATTCAGTGTACTGATGAATGAAGAAACTCCTCAGAGAGAGTATAACAACATTGAAATGGAATGGGAAGCTCTCAGAGAAAGCATGGTCAAGTCAGCAGAGGAGGTGTTACCAAATAAAAAACGAGAGACAAAGCAATCATGGATGACGCAAACCATACTAGAAAAGATGGCAGAAAGGAAGAAAGTGAAAACCACTGATCCACCTAAATACAAACACCTGAAGAATGAAATAGAAGATGAATGCAAAAAAGCTAAAGATGAATGGTGGAATAAGAAGTGTGAAGTAGTGGAACAACTTGAGTCTCAACATCGTTCAAGAGAGATGCACAAGAAAGTGAAAGAGATAACAGGTCAAGGATACAGACAGAGAAGCAGTAAATGTATCAAGAACAAAGACGGCAAAATGCTCTTTGAAGAAGATGAAATAAAGTCCAGATGGGAAGAATATGTAAACGAACTATACAATGATGACAGAGGGAACCCACCCACAATTGAGAAAGAAGATGGGAATATTATATTAGTATCAGAGGTTGAGAAGGCTATCAATGATCTAAAGTCAGGTAAGGCTCCTGGAAGTGACCAGATAACATCAGAAATGATAAAAGGACTAGATGAAGTGGGGATTCAAATCATTCATAAGCTAGTAAATGACATCTATGAGACTGGATTTATACCATTGAATATGAATGAATCCATATTTGTACGACTCCCAAAGAAGCTAAAACCAACATTGTGTACTGAGTACAGAACACTAAGCCTGATGAGTCATATGTTGAAGATGATCCTGAAAATAATTTTACTGAGAAACAGACAGAAAATTGAAGAACAAATCAGTAACGTACAAAGTGGGTTTATATCTGGAAGAGGTACACGTGAAGGGATTTTCAATATGAGAATGATTTGTGAACGTTATTGTGAAATGAACCAGGATGTTTATGCCTGCTTTATTGACTATGAGAAGGCCTTCGACCGAGTCAATCATGAACTGTTAATCAAATGTTTACAAGATATTGGTGTCAATGGCAAAGACATTAAACTAATTGTGAACTTATACTGGACACAACGTGCATTTATAAAAATGGAGCAGGGCCTATCGGATGAAGTTATGATTAAACGAGGAGTTCGACAGGGGTGTGTATTGTCACCATGTCTATTTAACCTGTACACAGAGATGATTTTCAGACACATTGAAGATTGCAAGGGAGTGACAATAGGTGGCATGAACGTCAACAATCTTAGATATGCCGATGACAGTGTAATACTAGCAGACAGTGAGAAAAACCTACAAGATATAGTGAATAGAATCAATAAAGCTGGAATACTATTCAACATGAAGATGAATGCCAGGAAGACCAAAACAATGGTTATAAGTAAAAAGACAGATAAACCAAATGTCAATATAACCATAGATGGCACAAACATAGAACAAGTATCCGAATTCATATATCTCGGACAAAAGATTACAAATGATGGGAGATGTGAGGAAGAAATTAAAAGAAGGATAACAATAGCCCGAACAACATTCTCCAAAATGTATAGAGTGTTAACATCAAGTAAGATATTAATACAAACAAGGAAGCGTATTCTTCAGTGTTATGTGTGGTCTACTCTAATGTATGGGGCAGAGACATGGACAATCTCTAAGAAAATGTACAAACGTTTAGCAGCATTTGAGATGTGGACTTATCGAAGGATGATGAAAATATCATGGACAAAGAAGATCACCAACAAAGAAGTTCTCAGAAAAATTAAAAATAAGAAAAGCTTGTTTGCCACTATACAGACAAAGAAACTTATTTATTTTGGCCACATCATTCGTCAGAGTTCAATATACCGTACATTGTTGGAAGGGAAGGTGAATGGCAGCAGAGGGAGAGGGAGACCAAGAACATCATGGTTTACAAATATTTCACAGTGGACAGGCTTGAATTATTCACAGTCTATCAGAACAGCACACCATCGGGACAAGTGGAGAACCATTGCATCCAACCCTCGACTAGAGGACGGAACTATTGATTGATTGACCAGCAAGAAATGCCATATTCGTGGGGATTATGCATCAGATAATATTATGTGTATGTATGTATATGTATGTATGTATATGTATGTATATGTATATTCATTCATTCAATTCTTTATTTCAGACTCAGGACTATGGTAGTTACATAATTGGGTCCATAGTAGGTAGATATAAAAATGTATGTGAATAGGATATAAGTAATAGTATGAATACTACCATACTAACCAATATCAAAATGTTGGTCTACATACAGTAGTTTGTACCAATGCCTCCATATGGCAGACGTAAATCTGAGGTCACTCTCTTCTATTTTATATGTATGTATATGTATGTATGTAGATGTATGCATATGTATATAAAAAGTGATAACCAACAATAAAATAAATCAAATACAATAATATTTAAGGTAGGTTTTTCTTAATGTTGTACCAGCAAGACAAGCCATCTTTGTAGTGAGTATGCATCAGATGCATAATCACAGTGAATTATTTATTATGCATATATATATTGGTATGCAACAAATATATCAAAATGATGTACAACAGTCCCCACAGGATCTCCTCCCCAAGTGGCAAGTGGAAGTATATGAGTGGGCCAAAGACCAGCATATACCCCCATGGTTGACTGGAGGTGGCCTATTGTTTGGGATTTACTGCTATACCAACACAGCACTATCATAGGCAGTTCTGGCCTGTAGCCATGTGTTGTAACTACTGAATTATTTCCTAATATTCACTGTTAATTTACTCAATCCGGTCCCAACTAAATGGCCTAGGAATATCTAGGAAATTAGATATAATTTTTGGCTTTCTAGTGATGTATTCCAATATGAAAACTTCCCAAAACTCAGTGTGCCATAATCATATTTTTGAACTTGCTACCTAATCCTATACAAAAATCGACCTTGGAAATTGAACCGGGGCTCGAATGAGGTATTTAAACACCATAGCCCGATCGAGGTAAGCTCTCCAACCTGACAAACAGAGTAACCAGACAGAGTGATGCTAGACGTCTAAAAAAATACCCAAGCCGATAACATCATCATCATCATGCTGTCCGTCGCGATGCGACAAAGACTGCTTTCATTACTTGACTGCCGCTCTCCATTTTGTGCGGTTGTACATTTCATGAAAGCTGCCTGCGAAAGTGTTGAAGTGCTGCTAGCTTTTTCAAGTTACCAGCGGCATTCTCTCAGGGAGCAAATAGAGGTTTCACACCAGCAAGAGCATGTCAAGACAGGTGAAACTATTTGTCCCTGCAGTGGCTGGTCGGGAGATGTTGGGAGTTCCATACATCAACCGCCCTTAATGCTGCCACAGTGACATGGTTTTCTGTTTAGGGTTTGCTCCCTTAGCCTTCGGTTCTGTCAAGAACCTGTACCACAAAGCAGTGGTTTACAGCCGATAACAAACAAGCTCACTAAAGCACAAATTTTCAGAGGTGGCACATTATCAAAGAAACTCGCAGTGAGGACAAGACGGTCCATAAGTCTCCTTGAATTTAAAAACGTAATGGAAATACAACAGGCCTGTCAGAACCCTACACAATTACAGGTATTCTAAAGGCCACCCTTGCCCTGACCCTTGTATATACATATATATGAATGTTCTCAAATGTATTGCATGGCCCGGCATGCTGAACCCCTTCCCACTCCTACTGTACCCTCTGTGAACACTGAATGCATAGCTAGGACCCAACATAGGTATATATTTATTTTGTGTATAGAAAAGTGGGAAAAGAAAAATCTTTCAAGAAATTTCTAGAACCTTGCAATACCATATATTGCATATTCACCAAATGTATGATATGTTTATTGAACTGGAATTGAGTACAGTTATTATTACAACTAATAGTTCATTTATATTATGTATAATAATTTGATTATCAAGTAGGATTTGCATGCGGTTATTATTTCAAATAATAGTTTCATTTATATACCAACAAATTGTGCCGTGTACAACCAGGAGACCAGTGCTCTGGCGCTGACAAATGGCATTATTCAATGAATAAACTACATCTTAGAAAAAAGGCCAATCCTTCCCTACCGAGATGAAACAAGACTATTCATCTTCCTGCTGTTGGTTATACTCCATTGTTTTGCAAACCACTGAAATGTTCAATCTGTTGATGATGAGACGTTTAACGCAATATAGCAGCAGTCATTTTATTATAAAGTCCTACATTGTTATTTTGTTCCTTAGATTGAATAAATTATCCCAGGAAATTCATTAAATGGTTTGAAAACTCGCGCATTGTTGCTGACACAAATGGCTAGTCATACTACTAGCCATTTGATTGTGCAACTAAAACAGGACAGCTTGTTTCAAGTGTTTACTGGATGTAGGACTATGTGAACTTAAATGTTATTAGTTCCAGGATATATAATAATTGAATACATTACAAAATAATGACAATGGGTTAACATTTGTTGTGTGATGATTGGCTACTGTGATCATGGCCTTTTTATAACATTTTATTTTACACTGTTTTCAACATGAATAACGAGTTAAGCCTGCTTCCCATTACTCCCGCAAATAAAGAAAAGTAAGATAAATCATTTATTGAAGCAATGCCTCATATTATATATATACATTGGTGCAGTGTTGTATTAAGTCTGGCAAATTATAAATGAAATATAGAGCTAACTGTCCAGCTCAGTACTTTTCATATACTACTGACAGGATGAATATTATATTGTAACCCGCTTCAACATGGTGCATCTCTGTTTCTCTGACACAGTTTACCTTTTTTAAATAAAGATTATGTACATAGATGCACCATTCTCTGTGGTGGAGTGGTTAGAGTGTCAGAGTTTTTTTCTAGGTCGGACTCCTAATCTGGGGGTCGGTGGTTCGATTCCCCATGCCCCCACCTCTGCCAATTTGGATTTCCACCGCTGTGTATAACTTACAGCGTCATCAAAGGCCAGTTGCTCTCATACCATGTTTATGTGGTGTAGGAGGTTAAACATCCCTTGGGTCGGTAAGAGTGTAGGCTCGGGCTTTCTATCGACAAACTGTATAATGGTGAAAACAAGTCTATTCAGGCTTATCCATAATAGACTATTTCCACCACCAACCCTCCCTCTGGCGGCAGTGACAAGAATTAATGTTGTAGATATGAGCTCACTCGACAGCATATGCTGTGGAAAGGAGATTATAAGGAATTTCCAGCACCAACCTTCCTTCTGGTGACAATGGCTATAACTCATGTTGTGGGTACCATCTCACTCTGCAACATATTTGGAAAAGGTCTTATAGAGGATTTCTATAGCCAACCTGCCTTCGGATGACAATGGCTAGAACACATGTTGTGGGTACCATCTCACTCTCCAACATATTTGGAAAAGGTCTTATAGAGGATTTCTATAGCCAACCTGCCTTCTGATGACAATGGCTAGAACAGATGTTGTGGGTACCATCTCACTCTCCAACATATTTGGAAAAGGTCTTATAGAGGATTTCTCTAGCCAACCTGCCTTCTGATGACAATGGCTAGAACACATGTTGTGGGTACCATCTCACTCTGCAACATATTTGGAAAAGGTCTTATAGAGGATTTCTATAGCCAACCTGCCTTCTGATGACAATGGCTAGAACACATGTTGTGGGTACCATCTCACTCTCCAACATATGTGGAAAAGGTCTTATAGAGGATTTCTATAGCCAACCTGCCTTCTGATGACAATGGCAAGAACTAATATTGTCGGTATCATCTCACTCTACAGCATATTTGGAAAAGGAGTTATAGATGATTTCTATAGCCAACTTGCCTTCTGATGGCAATGGCTGGAACTCATGTTGTGGGTTGTAGATTGCTGTGCAGCATGTGCTATGGAAAAGGTATTGGCTATGAGTCAGAAACAAGGAACACCCCTATGTTATATATAGGCTGTGTTATTTATTATATAGATATAAATACTACAGAACGACGGAATATCGATTATTAAATCTGCATAGTCCGATGAAAGATTCAAATTGTCAAAACAAAAACACTTACCTAGATCTAATCCTCCATATCCAACTAATTTTAAGCCCCAGTCACACTACAACTTGCGACCACTTTGCGACTACTTTACGACCACGTTGCGACCACTTTGACCCAAAGAACCCACCTCGTTAATTGCGACCTCATTGCGACCTCCTTGCGATGAAAGAAATGCTCGCCGACCTCTAGGCAAGCATTTTGGTCGCAAGGAGGTTTTTAGTGCAGTAGTTGCAACCTCAGGGATTGGTGGGGGGGTGGGGGTGGGGGATAAGGGGGTCACCCACACTCCTCTAACAACATTACCCAATCAGACGGAAGGCTCACGTGCCTTTGCTCCAGCCCATCAGCCAATCAAATCATAACACAATCACGCGGGGAGGGGTTACCAACAACCCCTCTCCTGGTATGCTCTGGAGGCGCCTCGGAGAAATTCTTGACGTCACGCTAGTCTGAACGACTTTAGCTGACGAGGCCTAGAAAATGGTGGCCTCCATAGGGTGCAGCCATTTGCAATTGAAAAGAAGAGCTCTGATTGGCTCAAACCACTGAATTTGGTGGGCATTTTCGAGGCACTTTTTGTCTCCTGTCTGAAAAGGGAGACGTCTCCGAGACGACTCGGGGACGTACCCTGAACGCATGTAGGCCAAACAGACGTCTCATACTCGACACGGAGGCGTACCCTGAACGCGGCCCAGGAGAGATTAATCTTTTTGTAAATATCATCAATATTACTCAGACCGGGTGGCGGAATGAGTTAGAGCGTCCGTCTCCCATGCTGGTAGATCGTCGGATCGTGGCTTCGAACCCTGGTCGAGTCAAACCAATGATTTAAAAATTGACACTTGTAGCTTCCTAGCCTGGCGCTTGGCATTCTTTGGATAGGCAAGGAGCAGTGGAATGAGGAAGACCAATCATCCGCAATTGAAATGTCAACTATTGTACCAACAAAAGAAACAACAACAATTGTAACAAATTGAAAATGACATTTTCAAAATGATAACCAATTAACACCCGTACAATTGATAATTCACCTTTGAATATATACCTGCTATTTAGATTAATCTTTGATATGTATCCATGATTCATTTGACTTGTAAATATTATTACTTCATTGTTCTTTTACTGCTATATCATCCATATGTCTCATCCTCCCTCATACCATCCTCATATGCGATCATCATTACATGACCTTCGCACGGCCTTGACCTTGCTGCCATGATCTAATTTAGCTTGTATATGCCACCCGGCTCGGGGGGGGGGGGGAGTGCGCGAATAAAAGTCAGTAATTTATATCATAGAATATAAATATGGAGATTGTGGCCGAATGAGTTGAGCGTCCGCCTCCTGTTCTGGTAGGTCCTGGGTTTTGAACCTTCCGGGTTCAAACCCTGGCCGAGTCAAAGCAATGACTTACAAATTGATACTTGTTGCTACCAAGCCTGGCACTCGGCATTACTAGGACAGGGCAAGGAGCAGTGGAATGAGGAAAATCAATTGTGTGCGATTGAAATTTCCCATGCTTCTTTAACTAATCTACACCTCCCCCCCCCCCCCAACAACAAAATTGCTTCAACTGTGAGTTAGTGCTGTACAGTAATATGTAGTGTCCGAAGCTGCCGGTGGTGGCGCCACCCGTGTAGCTATCGGCTGCGGAAGGGACAACACCAGCCACGGAGCAAATGGTGAGATGAACCACCTTCATTATTTATATTCACATAACACATTGTGGATGTTATCGGTAATTCACGCCGGAGATGAGACAGCCCGAGCTACAACACTACACAAACTGAACCAAATATGACGACCGACGGCCCGGATCTCCCTTGCATTTCACTTGGTACGGTGGCACCACCTAGCGTTAAGCGCCATCACAAACGGACCAACAACATTAGTTCCAAAATTGTCTGCCAAATGCTGCCACCAGCACTGACACGACTGATGCTACCTGAGTGCGCCAAATTTGAACAATAGGCCACAACCGCCACAACCGCCTTCACATCAACACCTCCCAGCATTTCTTCACCCACCCACCCACAACTATAACTAATGATCAAGTGGTAGGGCTGAGGGTTTGATTCCTGTGTCTTATCTATTGTCTCATGGAAAAATGGCTGTCTTCTGTTGCTGTGATCTCTTGCTGTTCATGACTGTCTTAATGAGTCCTTCCAACAAATAAACTACCCTTATATACACCATGTTGTCTCCGTGTCGTGAATTATACGGTGTTGGGGTTTAATCTATGGGGGAAGAGCAGCGAATGATTTACCGGCAGTAGGGATGGCAAAATAATGGTAGATTGTATCCTTTTTTAAAATTTGAATCCTGAATTTTAAGATTCCATATATGCGGTATGCGGCAGGCGGCATGTGGCATATGGCATATGAATACGGCATGCAACATAGATATCGATGCGATTTTCAGTCTTCCTTTCTACAAATTTGTGAAGGAAAGTCAAAGTTACTGTTGTTTTCTATAGCAAATGGGGCAGCATTCGCATTCGCATTCACATTCACACCGATCGGTCCTCGTAGCGATCCACTTGCCATAATTATTCGCATTCGAATTCACATTCGGACATATGGAAGCACTACTGTGTGTTTACATCCTTTTCCATTTTTTGCCATTTTCGCTTTCGCATTTGCATTTGCATTTGCATTTGCATTCGCATTCACATGCCGCATACCTATGGAATCTTAGCTTTAGCTTTATGTAGCGCCTGTATCTGAATCGATAGAGCACATGCATCGTGTGTGGAAGGTCACAAGTTCAATTGCCAGTCGAGTCAAACCAATGACTTACAAAATTTATACTTGTCGCTTCCTAGCTTGGTGCTGGGCATTATTAGGATAGGGCAAGGACTTGTTGGTTCGGTGTCAGGATAATGTGACTGAGTGGGATATCAGGTTATGGTGCTGGCAGCCAGTGGGGCAACCCTGTAAAGTCACATGTAGTGTGCATTTTCACAAGTCGGTGCCCATCCTTATATGACCTTACATGTTGCTAGGATGTAAAAATCCAACAACTTGCATGTCGGGCCTTGTTACCGGCCATTCATACCTGCAGGGAGTAGAGTTGAACTACTCCGCCAGTAACCCTGTCTGTCATGGAAATAAAGTTGTGTTATTCCCACCTTCTGCTTCTGTCTTCTCTGGGCCCCGGGTAGCAATGAATCTAAGTTTGGTCAGTGCTGTATTAGTTACAGCACCGATCCTGTAGAATTAAGGGAGTAGCTCCTGCTGTTAATGCACAGCACCAGTCACTGTAGTTCATGCAAACATGGGGAGCAGCACCGAGTAGAAGGTGTATACTCGGGGCAACTCAAACAATCGTTGTGGGTTACATTTTTTAGTTTATAGTTGACAAGACATTTTGTCTGTCTTATATAATGTTCAATGTGTTCAAACAGATTGATAGTTGTGTAAGATGTTCGATGTGTTGATGCTTGGTTTATGATGGTTAAGGGTGGTGGCAAGGGAGTGGGGCCCATTGGTGTGGGTGGTAGGGGGGGAAAACCCACAGGAGAGCAAGCTAGGATGTGGGGGGGGGGGGGGGGGGGGGGAGGAGATCAGGGCTGACTGGCAGGGTATTCAGCTACGACAGGGGTCAGTATTTTTAGTTGGGCCAGTACCAGAATTGAAGCGTCGATTCTGGTAGTTTCAATTTTATCAAGTAATGATTCAAAACTGTTTTTGAAGGAATTTAAGTACAGACATATTTCTTGTGAAATACTGAAATTGTTGACCAGAGAGCTGGCTTGTCTCAAATCGAAAAAATTACACAACGAGAAGGAAGTATGCGGGGGCCTCGTATTCCACACCATATGGTCGTGGATCAGGTGGGGTCGCGATTACGCTTATTTTTTGTTGCTACAGCCGCGAACCCTGGTAGTCTCTCCCACTTTTCCTTTCTTAGACGAACATCAGTTCCTGTTGTTCGTCTGGGGAGGCTGTGAAGTGGGCGGGACTACTCGACCTCATTTTGCGTGGGCGCACATTTTGCGCAGGCGCGCATTTTGCACGGGCGCGCATTTTGCTTGGATACGTCGATTGTGACTATCCTAGCAATGATAGAAGGTCGGGCGTTCGGACCCAGACCCATCGGACGTGTTTTTGCATGCTCCGATGTTTTAGCCGAGATTTAGGCCTTTATTATGGAAATTCCAAACTTATTTAACTTAATTATATGGGAAGGGATTTGACTTATAACATACATTCCACTGTAGAACTATATTTAAATCATAACATGAGTTATATTGCTAAATTCATTCTGTTAGTAAGAGGTAAGAATAAAATGGTGAGCTCCTAAGAAGTGACATGAACGTTCCTTGCATTCTTTACTGTCCTCCAGACTTATATTATTAACCGCTATGGTCAACTTCAGATTGCTATTTGGATTGCTCTATAATCTTATTTAATTAAGGGCCTTCTGCCCATGGTCTGTCAGGAGTTGAACTCTCCACCTCGGACATTGCTAGTCAAGGGTCAGGCTGGCAGGATGACAGACAACCGGCGGCAGGAGGCACGCCTTAAGGGGGTGTGGAATAGCCTGACGGTTAAACTAGTAATTACTGCAGTAGTCATTCAAGGGCCTAAATAACCAGGTGGGCTCTATATGCATTTTTGAAGGCAAGTATTCTTTGTGTTTCTCTGACTCTGATAGGGAGGGCATTCCACATGACACTACCTTCGTAGATTGGTGCTCCGATATATTTATTTGTTGAAGGGGGTGGTACATTGAGCAGAGTGGAGGCTCCTCTTCTTGTTATTCTATTTGTGTGGTCAATGAGTTTTTCGTCTTTTGCGCATTTATGCATTAGTGCCATCAGGTGTAGGTCCTTTCGTTCTGAGAGAGTATCTAATTTTGAGTAAACTGTTCCAATTTTGGTAAACTGTTCTCAGTACTCGGTTCTGAATTCTTTGCAGTTTGATCTTTTGTTGTTTTGTTAAGAGCTCATACATGATGTCATTGTAATCTATAACAGGCAATATTGTAGTCTTGTACAGGAGCAGTGCAGTGTTTTCATTTATGAATTTCCTTAATTTCCTAAAAAGTTGTCACTTTTAGTGCCAGTTTCACGAAGTAAGGTTCCACCCATTTGTAGTTGGATTTAAGGGGCTCTTGTTTTTCTTATTTTCGTACCTTAGATCACATACTCTGTCTTGGCACTATTTACAGTTAGTTTATTTTCATGGCAGCATGTATTCAGCTTATCTAGCACCATGTCTATCTGGACTGCAGCTGCCACAATATCTCTATTGTGTACTGTGAGTGCTGCGTCATCAGAAAATAATGTAAATGTTGCTCTTTCAGATACTAGTGGTAGGTCATTAATACAGATTAGGAATAGCAGGGGTTCTAGGGTGGAGCCCTGTGGCATCTCGGTCTTGACCTTACGGGTGGTGGACTCATTGTTGTTTAGTTTTGTGCACTGCATCCTGTTATTGAGATAATTTGTGAAGAAATGATATGCTTTGTTGCCTAATCCAGCTCTGGCTACTTTCTGCATCAGGATCTCGTGGTTAAGCTGGAAAGTGCCCGAAAAGAGTGGTCCCAGATTCTACCAATAGATGTACCTAGCTTACCTGGAGGGGTGTAATATGTGAAGAGAGCGGCGGTGAAATTCCAGAAGAAAAATACAATATAGTGGTTTTAAAAAAAATATATATTACAAGGATAAGAGCTTGAATCCTGTTGCAATATGAATATCTGAATATAATCAGCCATTTTGTTATTTTACCAGACATTCTTTACGGAGATATAGCGGGTGAAACCATAGGCAGTCAGGGAATGTACCCGAATAGAGTGGTTCCAATTACAGCAAAGAAGGCTGCACTGCGGTTATGAACATAAATGTATTATCTGTAAATTGAGTGACCACACCATAGAAGGATGTAAGCGGAAGAAATATTGACTCAGTGATATTGGTGTTGGTAGGGAAAGTGAGGTGGCGGGTGTAAACAGGAGAGGTGTGGAGGCAATTGGCATGGCCGATGTGGTGGTAGGGTTTGATGTGAACCCAGTGATAGATTCTGATGTGGAATCGGGCTTGTGTGTGAGCTTAAATGGTAATAGTGGTGGAGATGAGGAGCATGAATTAATTGACCATGTATCGAATTAATGTTTGTGGTGATGAGAATCAAGTACATGTCGATTTGGGTTGTGGTATTGGTGATGTAGCAGGAGATGTTCCTGGCCTGGCCGAGTATGTTGTAGGAGAGTCAGGCGTGGTGGGCGCTGGCCACGCGGGGCTTGTCAATGGCAATATTGATTGGCTCACAGTTGTCATGATATTGTTTTGTGCTATTGTGGGTGTATGCTACACTCCACCCATTATATATATTGATATGTCATTATGTTGTCTGATTTGTGGCGGACTATTGCGACTCATACCAAGGGTTAGCGCACTAACCATTAGACTAATATTGCACCTATAGCAGGATTCAAACCCACACCTCTTGTCATACCAAGGGTTAGCGCGCTAACCATTAGACTAATATTGCACCTATAGCAGGATTCAAACCCACACCTCTTGTCATACCAAGGGTTAGCGTGCTAACCATTAGACTAATATTGCACCTATAGCAGGATTCAAACCCACACCTCTTGTCATACCAAGGGTTAGCACGCTAACCATTAGACTAATATTGCCCCTATAGCAGGATTCAAACCCACACCTCTTGTCAAACCAGGTGCTAGTGTGCGAACCATTACATTACCTAGACTCCATGTTGCATCTCCCTCTCCAGGCCGACCTGTATTTGTGGATCCTTGTCTGAGAGGTCAGTGTTTACAACAACATCTGGAATTATGTCATTTACATGATTTATATCCAAAAGTTGTTTAATGTTTGCAATTTATATACATACAGACAAGGCACTGACATATATATATATGCATATATATATATGCATATATATATGCATATATATATATATGTATATATATACATATATATATATATACATATATATATATGAGTCAGCCTCACGAAAATGGGCCAATTGGTGGTTTATTTAAGATGTCAGTGTCGCAATTCTTAAAGTGTAGTGCATTCCTTTGTTTTATATTAAATTATCCTAGAAACAAATAAGGTGGTTGTATTTTCTCTACCTTTACATTCAGGATACATTTAAGGACTTTGCAACACCTCTGTGAATGCTAAACTATAAGTATGCCGATCGATGCTGACATCCAATGATCGATGCCGATAACTTTAACAGATGTCGGCTTCGCAATTCTTAAAGTGTCATGCATTTCTTAGTTTTATATTAAATTATCCTAGAAACAAATAAGGTTATTGTATTTTCTCTACCTCTACATTCAGGATAAATTTAAAGACTTTGCAACACCTCTGTCAATGCTAAACTATAAGTATGCCGATCGACCCCAACATCCAATGATCGACGCCGACAACTTTCCCCAATTGGCCTCTTTTCGTGATCCTGACTCATATATATACACACAGCGGAGGTTCAACAATCATACAGTGAATAGCTTGTGTGGGATCCAGGTCACGGAAACCCATCTTATGGAGGTGATGACAATTTGAAATAATGCGCCTATAACAGGATTCAAACGCCTACTTCCTGTCATTCCATGTTGCTAGGACGTAAATCAACAACAAATAAACAGTCTTGTCATTCCTGGGCTAGTGTGCTAACCACCACACTACCTAGACGCCCTGTTGCATCGTCCTGTCGACGCCCACCTGTCCACGTTGTATTGTTGTTGGTACAGATGAACCTCGATGCAACGGACTAATAGGGGGAAGTAGTTGTCCGTTAAAGCCGTTTGTCTGTTGCAGCGACAAAATTGCTTTATCTATAGGTGCCATAGTGATAATGTGGAAAACAGGACCTTAGATGTTGCTAGGATGTTAAATTTTAACAAACAAACCTGCATGGCTCTGTGCATGGCACTATGTGTGCATGGCACTATGTGTGCATGGCACTATGTGGGTATGTTTGTATGTGTGAATGAGTATGCATATGTGTGAGTATGCATTACAATTTACACATGTGTGGGAGCCTAGTTCACTCTAGCGGATTGTGTCCGTTGGATCCGGAATCCGTTGCATTGGTGTCCGTTGGATCGAGGTTCATCTGTATATTGAAGCTAGAGAACCAGTATTACCAGATCAATCTGTGTGAAACAGCCGCCTGTGTAAGATGATGCCTCCGTCAAGCGGTGGCTGAGGGAGGGTGTTACAGGATGCAAATATGTGTGTCAGATAGTGGGAGAAGGTGCTGGTGTGTACTACATGCTGTAAGAAGATTCTAGAATGTGCTATTATGACGTCAATGTGTGCTATATGGTGTATGACGACAGTAGTGTTTGCTAGATGATGTAGCATGATGTCAGTGTGTGTTGCATGATGTAGGGAGATGTCAGTTTGCACTACATTATTTAGAATGATGTCAGTATGTGCTGCATGATGTAGGGTGATGTCAGCATTTGTGAGATGCTTCACAATGATGTCAGATTTTGCCAGATGTGGAATGATGGCGTCAATGTGTGTCATGTGATGTAGGGCGATGTCAGTTTGTGTTACATGATATAGAATGATGCCAGTATCTGCTGCATGATGTCGGATGATGTGAGCGTTTGCTAGATCCTTCAGAATGCGGCATTTTGCTAGATGTATAATTATGTCGATGTGTGTCATGTGATGTAGTGCGATGTTAATGTGTGCTACATGATGTTGGGTGATGTCAGCATGTGCTAGATGCTTCACAATGTTGTCAGATTTTGCTCGATGTAGAATGAGGTCAATGTGTGTCACATGAAATCGGGCAATGTTAATGTGGGTTACATGATATAGGGCGATGTGTTTTTGTTTTGACAATTTGATGCTTTCATCGGACTATGCAGCTTTAATAACCGATATTCCGTCATTCTGTAGTATTTATATCCATATAATAAATAACACAGCCTATATATAACATAGGGGTGTTCATTGTTTCTGACTCATAGCCAATACCTTTTCCATAGCACATGCTGCACAGCATTCTACAACCCACAACATGAGTTCTAGCCATTGCCATCAGAAGGCAAGTTGGCTATAGAAATCATCTATAACTCCTTTTCCAAATATGCTGTAGAGTGAGATGATACCCACAATGTTAGTTCTTGCCACTGCCAGCAGAACACAGGTTGACGGTGGAAATCCTCGATAAGACCTTTTCCACATATGTTGCAGAGTGAGATGGTACCCACAATATGAGTTCTAGCCACTGTCATCATCATGTACTACAGTACAAGATGTAGAATGGTCTTTGCTAGATGTCTCAGAATTATGTCAGATCTTCCTAGATGTTGTAGAATTTTGTTAGAGGGTTTGATTGATTGATTGGTGGTTGCTTTATGCTGTGTCGGCAGCATAGGCCATATTCACGGAGAGAAATGTTTGTTTGTTATTCAAACCATCGCTTTTACATGTAAAAGTAGACAATCAATTATGTGCCAATAGACACTCATTAAATTAGAAAGCTCACAATCATATATTTGTGGTCAAGGGAAACAAATTCCCATAGAAAAAGACAAGTTTTATTAATAATTGATAGAATCTATTTAGTAAACTATATGAGGTGGTACAGTCCAGCTGCCCTCAAAAAGGCTAAAATTTTTTCCTGTTTTACCTTAATAAAAAGGTCATGCATACTGTCGGCAGTGTAGAACTGTTGGCGCAGGGCCAAAAAATCAACGAAACTTAGTCAAATGTGTTTGAGTGTCAGCGGGGACTGACACCCAATACATTCAGGGGGAGGTTCCCCTTTGAGCAGAAAAGCATGTGTAAGCCATGAGTGGCCAATACGGCAGTGGCTAAGGACCACTTGGTCACGCCGACCTCCCGAATGAGTCTGTGGTGGCCTTCCCACAGATGGTTCAATTTCTTTAAGTTTATTAATGTTTTCATCCCACCCATGTTGCCATTTGGATTTTATGTGGGTGGCTATTAGTGGTTTCAGATCAGAGTGAGGGATCAGACACGGGTCAAGATCACAGTTCAGGGCCTTCTTCACAGTCCAATCAGCCCATTTGTTTCCTTGTATGCCGGCATGGCCAGGCACCCAGCACAGGTGGATGTCATACCCATCTGTTGTCAGTTGGTTCATTTTATAAATGACCGTTGCTAGAATAGGGTGATTCGTTTTCAGTCCAGCAACAGCCAGGAGGCAAGAGAACGAATCACTGCATATAACATAGTTAGTGTGGTTGGATACCTCGATACACTCCAACATGAGAAGGAGTGCTCATGCTTCTGCAGTGAAAATCGAGCTCTGATCGGGCAAACATACGCCAAATTTTTCCCGTCGGCAGACTGCTGCAGCAGCTACCCAGCTTTGGTCTTTCGAACCATCAGTGTATATGATGGATAGGTGGTCTGCAAACTGGCCTTGAATCTCTGCATGCAGTCCTTGGTATTCGAGTGGATGTGTCCCAGACTTCCTCAGTTCCGTGAGTCGGAGGATAATCGATGGCTTTCTCAACGACCACAAGGGATGTTCTGGGACTTTGGCATCCTCCAACACGTGCAAATCCATGCCCAAGGCCTCCAAATGAGGTTTCATTCGGAGCCTCAGTGGCCGGATGTAATTCAGCCTGGCTTCATACCTGGATTTGTCATGTTGCTCGAATAGACAATTGTGTGCAGGATTCAATGCATTAGTTTTTATCTTGACTACATATTGCATGGCCAGTTTGATTCTCCTGTTGTTAAGTGATGGTTCATTGGCTTCGACGTAGAGGCTCTGAACCGGTGAGGTCTGGAAGGCCCCAAGGGACAGTCGCAATCCCTGGTGGTGGATCGTGTCTAGCAGCCCAATATATGATTTCCTTGCGGAACCGTATACTATGCTGCCGTAATCCACTCGTGACCGAACCATTCTAAGCTGGACAGCACCCTCAGAATATCTAGCTCTTTCAAGCATCTTGTTTGCAGGTACTTTATATGTGGCACAAAAGACAGTTTTGCGTCAAGAATGAGGCCCAGAAATTTGGTTTTCTCAATGACTTTAATGGGATCCCCATCCAGGGTCAGCTCCGGTTCTGCATGCATTCTACGCAGCAGGCAGAAGTGCATGCAGACTGTTTTGGTCTTGGAAAATTTGAAACCGTCAGAACTGACCATCGATGGCTCCCATTTATGCTTCGTTGTAGCTGTCTCTCTATGACATTCATGTTCCACTGTAATATATAACAAAGTCGTCCATGAAACGACTACAGGAGACCCCCCACTTTACAGCAGCAGCAATACCATTGACCTTGACCCCGAAAAGGGTCATGGCCAGTATGCTGCCTTGAGGTACTCCTAGTTCCTGTGAGTGTAGGCTGGAATAGGTAGGCTTGACATGGACGCAGAAATGCCTGAAGGCTAGAAAGTTCCTGATGAAAATTGGCAGGTGGCCACGAAGGCCAATCGCACGAAGATCCTCCATGATGCCATGCTGCCACGTTGTGTCATAGGCTTTTTCGAGGTCCAAAAAGACAGCCAAAACATGCTCCTTCTTAAGGAAAGCATCTCTTATGAAGGTTTCCATGCGCACCAAATGGTTGAGGGTGCTGCGGCCCCATTTGAAGCCACATTGAAGGTTGGACAGGTGGTGTCCTGACTCCAGTAGCCAGACGAGGCGGTTGTTTACCATGCACTCCATGGTTTTACAGATGCAGCTTGTGAGGGCTATGTTAGAGAGAGCTACACGATGTAGAATGATATCAGATGTGTCCAGGATGTAAGAGGATGTGAGCATTTCCTAGATTTGGCTAGAAGTAGAATGATCTCAATCTGTGTCACATGATGTAGGATGATGTCAATGTGTGCTACACGATGTAGGGCGATGTCAGGGTAAACTTACATGACGTAGATACTTCAGGATGATGTCGGATTTTGCTAGATGTTGTAGGATGATGTCAGAGTGAGCTTCATGGTGTAGGATGATGTCACTATGGGCTCCTTGATGTAGGATAATGTCAGTATTTGTCAGATGCTCCACAATGATATCAGATTGTTATAGATATTGTAGAATGATCTCAATGTGTGCTACATGATGTAGGGCGATTGAGGTGTTTCAGGATGATGTCAGATGTAGTTAAATGATGTAGAATGATGTCAGTGTTTGCAACATGCTTCACGATGATGTCAGGTTTGGCTAGATGTTGTAGGATGATGTCAGAGTGAGGTGCATGATGTAGGCTAATGTCAGAATATGTTACATCATGCAGGATGATATCAGTGTTGGCTACGTGTTTCAGCAGATCAATATTAGTCAGATCAATGTGAGTATTTACATAGTATTTATAATGTAAGCAGAAGTTATCTTCTGTATTCAGTTGTTAAAGTTGTAGTAAGTTTTAATGTTCAGTTGCAGTTAGGCAAGCAGTATATAAATGTTGGTTTGTTAGGAATAGTCTAGTGTAACTCTAGTGTAGTTAGTTATATGAGTTTATGAATTATGTTGTTGGGGTGGGGTTATTAATAATACACTGGACCAGCTGTGAGCAGTTGCACTTCAAATATCTCAAAAGTTAGCCATTTAAAATCAAATAGTCTGATGGTTTTGAGTTTCTTCCATTTTCTGAGATCAATATATTTGGTTGATGGTTATAAATATAATATACTTTCCATTAGTTTGAAGTAACTTTTATTTTAAATGGCTAACTTTGGAGATATTTGAAGTGCAATCATACAAAATTAATGTTGGCATCCATGCTAAAACTCTGAGATCATAGCCTCCTGTATTAAGATGTTCTATTAAATTGCCCCAGCCTTCCTGTTTGTGTGGCGACAAATGCTTAATAAGTGCACTAATATCTACTTTTGGTATGAAGATCTCAGGCACAAAACCCACTAAATGCCAATGCAAATATTGAGATAAACATTGGAATCAAACCTTCAAAAATATTTTTTTTTACATTTCTATTTTTTGTGTTCATCACTCCATAATCATTATATCACAAGAAAAGTTAAAATTAGTTTGCATTAAATTTAGCTTCCTGTAAAAATCTGCTTTTTTAATTAATTTTGTGGGTTGACGTTTATGGGGTCTTGCACCTGAACTCTCCATATATAGAATCAAATCTAGATTTTATTGTTTTGGTTTAGGAAATTTGATGTTTTCATCGGACTATGCGGCTTCAATATTGGCGAGTCAGTCCACGTGTGTGGGGAGACCTGGATGATGACAATGCCAGTGGCCGATCACCTTGGCAACACACCTAGCAACCCTCACGCAGGTGCGGTTGTAGTGGCACTCCGGGTCACTCTCCGCCGGTGACGGTGTGGCGTTTTCAGCCGTGCGCCGTGTTCAGCCGTGCGCATAGACTCAAACTCAAGGCATTGTCAATGGTCGTGAGCAATCTTCATACAGAAAATACAGAAAAGTGAAATATCTCTAAAACCACACCACCTATTAACAAATCGCTTGGTACACATATAGAAAACATCTTTACCAAAAAGATTATATTACATTTATAAGGTTAGTGTTCTTGATTTCTATTACTTTTGAATAAAACTAATAGTTTGCACTGCGCGTACCGTCACACTCAAGCCATTGTCAATGGTGGTGAGCAATCTTCATACAGAAAATCCAGGAAAAGTGAAATATCTCTAAAACCACACCACCTAGAAATAAATCGCTTGGTACACATATAGAAAACATCTTTACCAAAAACATTATATTAAATGTATAAGGTTAGTGACTCACCACCATTGACAATGCCTTGAGTTTGAGTCTATGCGCACGGCTGAACACGGCGCACGGCTGAAAACGCCACAACGGGTCAGGAACTGGATGCTGGGACCCGGCATGCTTACCCAACCGGAAGTGGGGTCGTAGTATGTGCCTGCCACCCAGCCATGTCGTTCGCCATAGGCTTCATACTTTGTATTGATTTTTAAGTCATTAGTAATATATATGAGGGTTCTTTCTGGCCGGGAATTATGTAATCCTGGGCCCGAAAGAGTGCTATTGACCTCAGATAACCGCTCCTGAGAGAGTCCATGTGTCGATATTTGACCACAAGGTCCTCATATGACATGATTGTTTTATTGTTTAGAGGTCATGGAGTACAAGTAGCATCTGGTGTGGGTGTCGATGACGTCACTGATTGACTGTTTTCTCAACCCTCACAACCCGAGTAGCAGTAGCACCTGGGCCGCGTTCAGGGTACACCTCGAGATGACTAGAGGAAATCCCTGACGTCACGTTAGTCTGAACAGCAAAAGCAGTTGGTCACATAAAAAATGGCCACCCCCCCATAGGTGGCAGCCACTTGCAATGGAAAAGATGCACTCTGATTGGTTGAAACCACTGAATACGGTGCCCATTTTCAAGGTGCTTTTTGTCTCCTATCTGAAATAGGAGGCGTCTCCGAGACGTCTAGGAGACGCACCCTGAATGGAAATAAGCCAAAAGCGTCTCCTAGACGTCTCCGATACGTCGCGGAGCCATACCCTGAATCCAGCCCTGGTGTCCCAGTCGATGACGTCACGGCTTGGGCTGCTATAGGTTCCATACTTTGTATCAAATTTTAAGTCATTGGTTTGACTCGACCAAGGTTCGAACCCATGGGTTCCAATCCTATGATCTACCAAAACGGGAGACGGACGATCAGATCAACTCATTCGGCCATCCCGTCTGGTCACGTACACCCAAGCACATACTCTTGCATATCACGGTATAATCTTTTTTTCTTTTTTTTTGGTCCATTAGTTGTTTAAGCAGTGGAAATTTCAGTCATAGACAAATGGTCTTTCTCATTCCACTGCTGGTCGATAGAAAGCCCCAGCCTACACTTTTACCGACCCAAGGGATTTTTAACCTCCCACACCACATAGACATGGTATGAGAGCAACCGGCCTTTGATGATGCTGTAAGTTATACACAGCGGTGGAAATCCAAATTGGCACAGCTGGGGGCACGGGGATCTACTGGTATATAAGTCCCAGTTGGCAAAAGTCCCAGCTGCCAAAAGTTGCAGCCGGGGAAAGTGTTAGGTGGCAATTATCGGGTGTGGTGAAAACAAGCAGACGCGCTTAACCGTTGTGCGCAGAATGAAAATACCATCACTAAGAAACTAATTATAAATGATAAATGTTGTGACTGTATGTGAAGAGTTCCAGCAGAAAACCCCGTAGACGCCAATAGGAAAATTATGATAAATATGAGAGTAAAACCTTCAGAAGCGTCATTTTTGTACATACCTATTTTTTTTGTTCATGACTCCATAACCATCTCTTCACAAGAAAAGTGGAATTTCTGAGAATTAAAATCATCTTCACGTAAAAAGCTGTTATTCTAAGTCATTTTCTGGATTGATGTTTATGGGGTTTTTCGCCTGAACTCTTCATGTGTGCAAGGTGTGGTGCTGCAGTGTGTGGTGCTTCACCCCCCCCCCCCCGCCCCAACCTTAGCAACCTATATTCCATGCAGCACACTAGACCATGCATCAGCCCAAATTGAATTCGGAATTTGATTTGGCAGTCATTTAAGCTAATCAGAATAATTCTGTTATCTATGATTTCTTACACACCATGAAGTTTGGTAATTCAAGGCTTGCTTGGTTTTCTAATTACATTTGGTGGATAATTTAATTTTCTGCAATATGTAGTCGGTTCGCAATAGATATTCTGGTCTGTTGACTTATCAGCATTTCATTTTAAGACGGGGTGCCCGAATGAGTAGAGCGTCTTTCTCCTGTTTTGGGAGATCCGGAGATCCGAACCCAGGAGTTTGTGGGTTCGAATCCTGGTCAAGTCAAAATTGATGACTTAAAAATTGATACGTGTCACTTCCTAGCCTGGTGCTCGGCATTATTAGGATAGGGCAAGGACTGGTTGGCTCAGTGTCGGGATAATGTGACTGAGTGGGATATCAGGTCATGGTGCTGGCAGGCTGCTGTCCCTGTAGGGCAGCACTATAAAGTTGCTATGAGTGTGCACTGTCACAAGTCGGTACCCATACTGATATAACCTTAGATGTTGCTAGGATGTAAAACAACAAACATATTTTAAGTGAAAAGAAGGGGTTTTGCATGAATTATATTAGCAATAGCACGTACCTTTATCAGTTGTTGTTCCTTTAAAGTTGAATAATCCGTTGCTTTTCAGTTCCTATCATTTTCTGAGATAAATATATTAGGTTTTTTTTTTTTTGGTAAATATGTTTATTCCGCTGAATAAGTCTTTTGTAAGTGCCGAAGCACTGGTCTTCCAGCCATTTGTCAATTCAGTGTTATTTACACAAAAGGTATATAGAATAAGGTGTACAATACCTGTTGAATAGACAATTTGCACCATGTAACACAATGAAATTCTGAAACCCAAAAGTTCCATAACAATATGGTACAGTAGTGTCACATAACTAGATCAATATTAGTCAGATCAATGTGAGTATTTACATAGTATTTAGAATGTAAGCAGAAGTTATCTTCTGTATTCAGTTGGTAAACTTGTAGTAAGTTTTAATGTTCAGTTGCAGCTAGGCAAGCGGTATATAAATGTTGGTTTGTTAGGAAAAATTCTAGTGTAACTCTAATGAAGCTAGTTATGTGAGTTTATGAATTATGTTGTTGGGGTGGAGTTGTTAATAGTACACTGGACCATCTGTGACCAGTGAAGCAGTGGGACCAATCCCAGTGCATTTAGGTCTTAAATTTTACATTTTTTACCTGGACTGTCTCTGTCATCGTATATGGTTGATTGCTATAATCTACCTTTCATTAGTTTGACGTAACCTTGATTTAAAATGCCTTCACTGACCAAATTGAAATGATACTAGAAAATGCAAGTAAAAGTAAAAAATCTATCTTTCTATGTGGTGATCTTAATATTGATCTTCTAAAATATGATGATAACAAGGGAACTAAAACATTTGTGGACATGATGTTCAGCGTAGGGTTCTATCCATTAATAGATAAACCAACTAAAATAACAGAAACACAGTGCTACACTAATTGAACACACAAATAAACTGTTCCTTGGTGTACATTTAAAAAATATTAATAGACTTAGTTAAGATCAAATCTAGTATGGTAATTTACAATGCAAACAAACGGCTAAGCCAAAAAATCTACAGTCATTATTCAAAATAAGTTCAGCTATTAGCCATGATATGTGGCAGAGTAACAATCTAAGACAATTATTTGCAAGAACGATCTTAAAGTGTCAATTTATATCTATCTATACATGGTAGACAAATATGGAATTCACTTTATAATAATATTCAATGCTCAAAGAACATATATATGTTTCACCGAATGTATAAAAAGAAAATCTTTAAGCTTTACCGGAGTGAAAATACATAGTAGTCTAGTATATAAACAATGAAATGTCATTGTCACTATTAAAGGTAATGTATGTTCTACTTTCAAATTTCAAATTTATTATTGTTATTGTATTAGCAATGTATACGTGTTATTTTTAACTGGGGAAAGCACCTCGTAAGTATTTTACTTCAGCTTTCTCCTTTTTCATCCGAAACATTACATAAATGATACATGATACATAAATATCAGCCTGTATGTACAATGATCATATGAAAATAAACAAATCTTAATCTTAATCTTTTTGGAGATATTTGAAGTGTAAACATGGACAATGAATGCTGGCAAGCTTGCCAAAACTCTGTCCCCTTAGGGTTCAGTAGTAACAGATTCAATTAAATTGACTTAGTATGCCCTTATATACAGCAGAAAACACTTAATATAATTGCACTTGTATCTAATTGTATAGGGTCAAACCTAGATAAGTATTTTGCTTTTGAAATGTTAATGTTTTTATTGAACTATGAAACTTTAAATTTCATCATGCACACTACGGTGACTTAGACACAACATATCAACAATTAACACTATTATACACACAATAATCTTTACTGAGGGAAAAGCTGCATAACCAATTTGAAGAATGAATAAGACATATGACTAATTCAATTCCACTACGAAAAATGTATATATTCAAAGTTGCAGTGTCCGATGTTTGCGTTTCTTTCATTTTCTGAGATAAAAATATCAAGTTGATCATTATACTTATAGTCTATATTAATTTAGTTCGAAGTAAATTTGTTTTAAAATGACTAACTTCAGAGATATTTGAAGTGTAAACATGCCAAATTAATGTTGGCATGCTTGTCAAAACTCTGACCCAATAAGCGTCAGCAGTAACAGATTCTATTAAATAGACTTCATATACCCTTCTATGATGCAACAAATGCTTAATAACTGCACCGGGCTCTAAGTTAAATATGTAAATTTAAATCTAGGTGTGTCTTGCTTTGGAAAATTTGATTCTTTTATCAGACTTCACCTTGAAGGATCTGGCATCAGAGGACTGTGCGTACAATTTTTATTTATTAATTTTGTTGGTCCATTAGTTGTTTAAGCAGGGGAAATTTCAGTCATAGACGACTGGTCTTCCTCATTCCACTGCTGGTCGATACAAAGCCCGAGCCTACACTTTTACCGACCCAAGGGATTTTTAACCTCCCACACCACATAGATATGGTATAAGAGCAACCGGCCTTTGATGACACTGTAAGTTATACACAGCAGTGGAAATCGAATTTGGCGAATCGAACTGCCGACCCTCAGATTAGGAGTCTGACCTAGAAAAAAGTCAGACACTCTAACCACTCCGCCACAGAGAACGCCACAATGACCCACATTAAATTTGTATAGTCCGATGGCTTTGAGTTTCTGTCATTTTCTGAGATAAATATGTTAGGTTGGTGGTTATAATCTACCTTACTTTAGTTTGAAGTAACTTTTACTTTAAATGGTTAACTTTTGAGATATTTGAAGTGCAAACATGCTAAATTAATTTTTGCAAGCTTGCCAAAACTCTAACACCATAGCCTTCTGCAGTAACAGATTCTATTAAATTTACTCAGTATTCCCTTCTTTGTGATGACAAATGTTTAATAAGTTCAGCAGATACTAAGTTAGATATGTTGAATCAAATCTGGGTAATTGTTTTGGTTTTGAAAATTGATGTTTTCATCGGACTATGTAGCTTTAACAACAGACGCTCCCAAACCGGAAGTTACACTAACAGCAGGATGTCGTGCAATGCCCCCCCCCCCCCGGTAGGTAGGAGGCACTGCTGGGGGCTTTCAGGTGTGGCTCCCAGCATGCATCTCGTTCAATCAGTCTCCTGTTCTTGTTCCTGCTGTTCAGCTTCCCTCTGCTCCTCCTGTTCTTTATGCTCCTCCTGCTGTTCCTTGGCCCCCTGCTCCACTTCCTCCTGCTCTTCCTCCTGTTCCTTCTCTCCATCCTGTTCCTTTTCTGCCATCTCCTCCTCCTGATCACACTCAGAGAACGTGTATAGATGAGATTGTCAACTCCCGTGAAAATCTGTAACGCAGGCTTCAGTGGCGCCTCTCACGGTCATCGTTGAATAAGCCAAAACAAGCCTTGTGTAATGTCTACAATCTGCTTTGTTTTCTTCATGTAGTGGTGAATAAATACTAATATGGCGGTGGACATTTGCTAATGTGGTGGTGGATATATATGCTAAGGAGTAATGTTTCATATTTAGGTCAGATAATTTGTGAATAATTAAGCATAGTTTCCTATATAAATGTTGGTAATCTTTTAATTACCAGGTTTAATTTAATATGGTGTTGACTAATTGCAAATCATTTCAAATATGATTCTAGTCTCAATGTATATCTATATGTGGTATAAAAATATGCAATTCACTTGATGATAATATCAAATGTTCAAAAAACATTGATATGTTTCAACGAATGTAAAAAGAAAATATTTAAGCTTTATCAGAGGGAAAACCAATACTAGTCTAGTACATAAATATTGAGATGTAATTTACAGTATTGTGGGTAATGTTGATATGCTTTTAACTTTTATTTTTGTATTCATTATTTCTGTCATATAAGCAATGTATCTGTGTTATTTTTAAAATGGGGAAAGCACCTCATAAGTATTGTACTTCTGCTTTCGCCTTTTTCATGTGAAAAAATTACTGATATAAATATCAACTTGTGTGTACATTGATCATGTGGAACTAAATATATTATTATTATTATAGTTAATCAAATTTTACAAGTCTTAAAAGTACTGTAGAGGCCAGCTCACGAAAACACAATAAACTGAGATTCACTGAGTTTGCCAGCTCTGTCAGTTTACAAGTTTTTCCCGACCTGTCTGGTCAAAACAACCCTAGTAATAGAACTAATTATTATTTAACATTTTTCAGCATCACTATTTTACAAGACATTCACTTATTACAAGTATTTGCATTTGTAAAAGATGTAATGAAACCACTGCGTACAGCCATTTCATTTGTTCAACAACCACCACTTGGAACGCTGCAGTTGAAAGTTGTTACACGGTTTTATATAGGAGTTGGGCTTCTCGTATGTATACACGTCCTCTGCCACACTCTATTTTCCTCCTGCTCATCCTGTTCTCCCCACCCCCTCATGTTGCTCCTATTCTTCCATCTCCTTCTCCTGCTCACATTCTAACTGCCTCATGATCCACTTCCGCCTGTTCTTCTTCCTCCTTATGCTGCTCCTGTTCTTCCATATCCTGATCCTGCCCCTCCTGCTCTTCCTTCTCTTTCTTCTGCCCTTGCTCTTCCATCTTCTACTTCTCCTGATCCTCCTCCTGCTGCTCATGCTATTCCAGTCTCTACTATTCCCACCCCTGATCCTTCTCCTCCTTCTTCTCCTTCTCCTCTTTATTCTCCTCCTTGTCCTTCTTCTCTATATCTTTCTCCATCTACTTGTTCTCTTTTGCATCTTGCTCTTCCTTCTCCTCCTCTTTCTTATTTGCATTCTCCTCCTCCTCCAGCTGCTCCTCTTTCTTCTGTTCATCCTTCTCCTTCTCGTCCTTCACCTTCTCCTGCTGCTATTCTTTGTCCTCTTCCTCGTTCTTCTATTTATTCCCCTCCTTGTTCTGCTACTTCTTGTTCTTCTCTTCTTCCTCCTCCTTCTTCTTCCTCCTCCTTCTCTTGTTCCGCTTCTGCTCCTCTGGTCACTTCTCCTTCTCTTCCCCATCTTTCCCTTCCTTCTGCTCCTATTCCTTCTTACCCTCCTTCTCCTACTTTCTTCTCATCTTGTCCTTCTCATCCTTCACCTTCTCCTTTTCCTGCTCCGACTCTTTCTCTTCCTACTCCTCCTTCTTATCATATTCACTCTCCTTCTGCTGATTGTTCCTCTTCTCCTTTTCTTCCTCTTCTTCCTACTTCTTCTCCTTACCCTTTTTCTCCTCCTACTTCTCCTTCTCCGTCTCGTCCTCCTTCTCCTTCTGCTTCTTCTTCTCTTCCTCATTCTTCTTTTCCTTCTTCTACTCCCACTCCTTCTCATCCTCCTTCGTTTTATATTCATTATCCTTATTCTCCTGCTACTTGTCGTTCTTCTCTTTCCCCTCCTCCTTCTCCTCCTTCTCCTCCCCTTCCTCTTAATCTTCCTTCTCCTTCTCGTCCTCCTTATCTTCCGCCTTCTCCTCTCTCCCTTCTCCTGCTCCTTCTCCTGCTCCTTCTTCTGCTCCTGCTGCTTCTCCCCTTCCTCCTTCTCATTCTTTTACTCCTGCTCATGCTCCTTCTTCTCCTCTTCCTCCTCCTTTTCTACCTGCTCCTACTCTTGATGCTACTCTTCCTTCTCCTTATTTCCTTCCTGCTCTTCCTCGTTCTTCTTCTCCTCTTCCTTCTCTTCCTGCTCCTGGTCCCGATCCCGCTCTTCCTTCTCCTTATTTTCCTCCTGCTCTTCCCCCACCTTCTTCTCCTCTTCCTCCTCCTTCTCTTCCTTCCTGTTGAAGTCTCTGGTGTAAAGGCATATTATCTCCAATGTCATACTTGGATGTCAATCTTTTATCTGTATAAGGCTGCCTTCCCAATACAGTATAACCCCATTAAACCAAGCTTGGTTATGCCAAACGATCGGTTAATCCAAACTTTTTTCGACGGCCCGGCAAAATACTACCATTTATCATATAAAAAAAGTTGTTTAAACCAAAGTTAGTTAATCCAATTTATCGGTTAATCCAAACAAAATTGTTGGAGCCCAGGACACTTCAGTATGGTTAAACCACACTTTCATGTGGTTATAAGGTCATCTGAGACTCCACTGACCTTTTTTATATGATAAATGGTAGTAGTTTGCCGGGCCACCGAAAAAAGTTTGGATTAACCGATTTTTCAGTTTAACTAAGCTTGGTTTAACGGGGTTATACTCTACATACATAAAAAAACAATAATCAAAGTGTCCACATACATTGTACATTACATGTGCAATACACGCTTACTCAAAATCAATGTCAAAGCCAAAGCTTGGTTAAACCAATGATCGGTTAATCCAAACAAATTTCTAGGGTCCCTTCAAGTTTGCTTTACCAGGGTTATACTGCATAACATTTCCCCCAATGAATGCCTGGTATACCTTATTTGACACATAAGCCCTTCCTCTGTCGTGACGTGTGTTGTTTGTGACATGTTGTAAAGATATGAGTGGGTAATGTCTTTATCTTGGTTCATTATGTACTTCAAATCCACAGTATATATAATGAACCAAGATAAAGACATTACCCACTCATGACTTTACACAAGTTACATACTCATAAATATATACTGTGGAATTGATGTACATAATGAACCAAGATAAAGACATTACCCACTCATGTCTTTACACTAGTTACTTACTCATAAATATATACTGTGGAGTTGATGTACATAATGAACCAAGATAAAGACATTACCCACTCATGTATTTACACTAGTTACTTACTCATAAATATATACTGTGGATTTGATGAACATAATGAACCAAGATAAAGATATTACCCACTCATGTCTTTACACTAGTTACTTACTCATAACTACTTAATGTGGATTTGATGTACATACTGAACCAAGATAAAGATATTACCCGCTTATGTCATTACACTGTCTTTCGTTTGTGATGCATGATGGGGATTTTACAGTGTGCTTACAAAGAGGAGGATGAGACTTTAACATAAAAAGAATTTTACATTAGTTGTTTAAGCAGGGGAAATTCCAATCGTGGACGATTGGTCTTCCTCATTCCACTGCTCCTTGCCCGATCCTTATAATGCAGAGTGCCTGGTTAGGAAGCGACAATTATAAATTTTTAAGTCATTGGTTTGCCTCGATCAGGATTCGAACCCACGATCCCATGATCTACCAACACGGGAGACGGATGCTCTAACTCATTTGGCCTTCCCTTTATAATCCTGAAACTCTCCATGCACCTGTTATTTAAAGTTGCGTAGTCTAAAGCGACTGTCACACCTTACTGGATTGAGCAATGGACATAAACCGGTCAAAGAATTGTCTAGTCCGGTAGTGTTCAGTGTCAAAATGTATCAAAATGTGTCGAAATGTTGCGCTATCGCGTCAACGGATGCTGGACGAATGTACATGAAACGGACATGAACGGATAGCCCCCGGACGATAACCGGATGACAACCGAATCTCAAACGGACGTACCGGACTGATCACGGACGCGCCGAAAACATATACTGACTGAATTCCCGGTAACCCCCTGCCAGAAAACAGCCAGATAACATCAAATCCAAACATAAACCAACTACCTATTACTTCCAAACCTATAATATGTGTTCTCTGTAGCGGAGTGGTTAGAGGGTCTGACTTTTTTCTAGGTCGGACTCCTAATCTGAAGGTAAGTGGTTCGATTCCCCATGCCCCCACTTCTTCCAATTTGGATTTCCTCCGCTGTGTAGAACTTACAGCATCATCAAAGGCCAGTTGCTCTCATACCATGTCTATATGGTGTGGGAGGTTAAAAATCCGTTGGGTCGCTAAAAGTGTAGGCTCGGGCTTTCTATCGACAAACTCTCTAATGGTGAAAACAAGTCTATTCAGACTTATCCATGACAGGCAGTATAAATCTTCAAGAAAAAAGAAAATAATATGTAAATAGAGTAGGCTAGTCTAGAATTAAGTGTAGGAACAAATAAAAAGAGGAAGACTCTTACCAAGAAAATAAAAAAAAGCTAACATAGATCACTAACCACAAACCATAATCTTAAGAAACACAGACCGATAACTGCCCAGCATTGAAAACAAGCTCGATCATCCGATGTTATACGTGATGGACAGCATAAACATCCCATACAATTTTTTTTTTAAACCACAAAAAAATCACCGTCAACAGACTCTGCAGGAAGCAAACCGGAGACGTAACGGATGGGTACCGGACATGAAACGAACAAAATGGACTAAACGGACTTAAATCGGGCACCAATCATACATGTCAGTCCGGTTGTGTCCAGTACAAGTTTTGTGCATGTTCAAAACTTGCCACCGTACACACCGGACACCACCGGACATAGAACGGACACGCCGGATGGGTACCGTATATAAACCGGACATTGACGTATTTCACCGGACAGTGTCCGTCTTCTATCCGGTACCCCAATCCGGTGATGTGTGACAGAGCCTTGATGCTTTGCGGTTCCTGTAATTTATTTAAAATAAATATATCAGGTTGATCATTATAATCCACCTTACTTTAGTTTGAAATAACTTTTATTTTAAAGAGTTAACTTTTGAGATATTTGATGTGCAAACATCCAAAATAAGTTTCGGCAAGCACGCCAAAACTCTGACACCATAGGCTTCTACAGTAACGGATTCTATTCAACTGTGTCAGTTTTCTCTTCTGTGTGGCGACAAATGTTTTATAAGTGCACCAGTATCTAAGGTAAATATCTAGAGTTAAATGTAGATAATTGTTTTGGTTTTGAAAAGTTGATGCGTTAATCACACTATGTAGCTTTAAACAAGAAATCAGCAGTGCAATGTTGCGTTGCAGAGCAGTTGTGTTTACTGAGTGAAGAAGTGACCGCTGATTTTATTCTGGGCGGAACAGTATAATACAGGCATGTGTCAGTCCCCGCTGACACTCAAACACATTTTACTAAGTTGCGTTGATTTTTTGGCCCTGCGCCAACAATTCTACACTGCAGACAGTATGCATGACCTTTTTACTAAAGTAAAACAAGAAAACATTTTAGCCTTTTGGAGGGCAGCTGGACTGTACCACCTCATATAGTTTACTAAATAAATTCTATCAATTATTAATAAAACTTTTCTTTTTTTATGGGAATTTGTTTCCCTTGACCACAAATATATGATTGTGAGCTTTCTAATTTAATGAGTGTCTATTGGCACATAATTGATTGTCTGCTTTTACATGTAAAAGCGATGGTTTGAACAAAAAACTAACATTTCTCGCCATAAATACTGCTGACACGGCGTAAAGCAACCACCAATCAGTCAATCAATCAACCCATGGGGGCGACTTTATTGCAGTATATTATTGGTGGAGACAGTTTTATTCAAATATTTTATTGCTGGATGGCAGGTGCATTCCTATATATTTTTGCTGTGGGCAGGAATCAATAGTAACTGCACTGATCTCTCAGGCAAGGAGCCGCATAGACAGGGTGGCATGGGTAGTGTGGTGATATCAGGGTGCCTAGGTGGTGTAATGGTTACCACGCTGGCCCGGAATGCGATGAGATGCGGGTTCGAGTCCCGCTCTAGGCACAATATTTCTGATTTTCATCACCCCCACGATACTGGTTGCCGTGACCATGATCCTGTACAAGTTACGCACTGTATAGTTGGTGAACCTACCATGTGTATGTATATTTGTAAGCGCATTGCCGGTGTGCATGTAATTGTAAGTATTAAATGACCATTTAAAAGACTTACAATTCCAGGGGGACGAGTGTAGTAGGCTGCACTGACTTCTCAGGCAAGGAACCACATAGACAGGTAGGCATGGGTAGTGTGGTGAGATCAGGGAGCCTAGGTGGTGTAATGGTTAGAAGACTGGCCCGGAATGCAAAGAGATGTGGGTTCGAGTCCCGGTCTAGGCGCAATATTTCCCATTTTCATCACCCCCACGACAGTAACATATAATAGTATCATGATAATGTGACTGAGTGGGATGTTGGGGCAAAGCAGGCAGCCTGGTCCCCCGGGGGGGGGGGCAGCACTATAAAGTCGCCATGAGTGCGCACTGTCACATGTCAGTACCCATCGTGATATGAGATCAGATGTTTCTAGGACATAAAACCCCAACAAACAAAAGTAATAGTTGTAGGAGTGAAGCCAGTCTAGCGGAACCGAGACAGGAAGAGTCAGTGATGCATGAGGGCCCGTGGTTTCCTATCGGAATGCTTGTTTGGTTGTTGTTGTGTTACGTCCTAGCAACATCTAAGGTTATATCAGGACGGGTACCAACTTGTCACACCGCCCACGGGTACCAACTTGTCACACCGCCCAAAGTGACTTTATAGTGTTTCCGCACTGAGAAATCAGGCCGCTGGAGCCACGACCCGATATCCCACCTATAATATATGCATAAACGACATCCCGGCACGAGGAATATGTAAATGAGATGATGTCAGAGGTAAAGGGTGCCGGCGGTTCAGGGCCCTGGACGGTGAATAAAGCATTCAGTATCCAGAAGTCAAAGTGTTCAAACGTCATACTTTCACACCACCCCGTCACATTATCCTGACACTAAGACGACCAGTCCTTGCGCTATCCAAACAATGCCGAGCGCCAGGCTAGGAAGTAACAAGTATCAATTTAATACGTCATTGGTTTTACTCGACCGGGAACCAAACTCCCAATCTCTCGTACGCAAGGCGTACAATTTGGCCACCGCGCCGCGCCCTGTCTGAGCACATCCGTGATCTCGTCATTGATATGCACATGAATATAATAGTACATATAGTTGTACAACATATACACCGGATAAGATGGCTGAATATTCATTTAAAACAACATCAAAATAAAAAAATACACATTACTTCACTTATAAGGGGCTGTCATATTACGACGCATCGCGCAAAAGTATGGAGACGTATGTGATTTTTGCATAAGCATATTCAGCGCTCTACGGAGCCACCCAACCAGCCACGGTGCGACCCAACCAGCCATGGTCGAACTCGTTTGAGCTCGTTTAAACTTGTTTCTGGTACAAAGGCTAGGGGACCAGGTTGGAAACTGAGTGATAATAGATGAAAACTCCTATGCCTCTGCATGAGCAAATAAATGCCAGGGGACCAGGCTAGACCTCCACAGAGCTAGCAGTGTAGTACAATATTATTTGACTATATTGTTGTTGTTGTTTGTTCAGACATTATCACATATTTATGTATCTTTTGCACAGATTAAATTGTTTGAAGTATATTTGAAATTGATCTACATTGATTTCTGTTTAAATCACACAATATCACTACTTAATGAATGGGAAACTCATCCTGCAAGGGTATGCTCGATATTACCCAGTGGGAACTCGTTTTTCATCCTTTCGTCGGTGTGGACCCTTCTCGATTTTTGGCCACTATGTCGGGATGGTCGTAATGTTTGCATTGCGTTTGATGCGAGGGAAGGAAGAGACCCTCCCCCCCCCTGCCTCCTTTCCTTCCACGTCGCCCCGGCTTTCTCACCTTCCCTGTCATCCTCCCCTCAGCTTTCTTCACCCCATGCGCTCTCTCTCTCCCCCGCCGGCTTTCTCACCTCACCCGCACCTCTCGCCTCCCCGCTCCTCCCCTTATAGTCTGGGATCCACAACCAGAAAATGTGCAAAATAAGGGTTTTGATGTGACACCCCTGCTATAAAATTGTTGACACTTGGATTATGTCTATAGGGATCTTGGACATCTGAAAAGTGAATTTGGACACTTTGAATGTATTGCACAAATTCGGTAGACACCGTTTTTTTACGATAGGCTGTGACGACACCAGCCGCCTAATTCCGGGGTAAGGGAAACTAAATCTAGTATATCATCACAACGCAAGAATCTACTGCAACAAATTACCACTCATTCTTTTGGTATGGATGTAGGCTAAAACAATAAGCAGAGTAGATTCTGATTGGATCAACCTCAAGGTCACTAGAGGTCAAAAGGTCGCGAAGGTTGTGGTATGCCAGAAATCCTGGACTTTCATCAAAGAAGTGCCTATTAATATACCGTATCATAAGTTTTTTTCACTAAGATACTGTTTCAATCAACTCCTTAGATCCCTGTGATGTTCTTAGGAAAGGGGTGTCAAGGCTCATATAGAATAAATGCCGTCCTGTAGACATATTTCTAAGTTATGTTTTGGAAAAATATCTAAAAACATTAGTTTTTGACGGATCCATTTAAGTAAAATCAAATGTGTGTAATAATCCATTTATTTCAGCCATTAACTAATATAGCATACTAGGACAGGTCTAAAAGGGGTTTGTAAATTCTCCTAAAAAGAAATAACTTTCAAGAATGATATATAGCCAGTGCCAGTGCCACCGAGGATGGTGGTAGTCTTGATGCAACTACAAATATTATCTATCAGTATACAAATGATAAGGAGAACAATGTTGGGACTGGAAAAGTTCCTCTTCAGAAAACAAGACAAGTAACAATTAAGGAAGCTGTTAAATTTGAACCAGTTGTAAGTAATCTATCACTGAAGGACCGAAAAGAGGCTAGATTGTTACATGGTACAGAGATTAGCTGTGGCAGCAATATAAGCAGTGATGATTTGGTTGATGAAAACATTGTCTGGTTTCTACTTCGGATGTTCCCAACCCAGATGATGATAGGTGAAGATGAAAGTGTTTGTTGTACACCAAATTGGAATGCATTCTTTGAATTTTATTCCAGGAAACAGACACAGAAAACAAAAATTGGCTATGGTCCAATGTATCCTCAAACTCCTACAAATCCAGATGTTGTCAAAACCTCTCTTGACTACTTTGCTACACTGAATCTGAAATTGGGCCTGTCAAAGACTGTGGTAACATGTGACCAGGCAATATATGATATCATAAAAGGCTGGGTGAAAAAGGAGCCTGCCAGATATAAAGATGTTATAGTACGATTGGGCAGATTCCATATTGCACAGAACCTTTTGGGGTCCATTGGTTTCTTCATGAAAGAAAGCGGCATTGAAGACATACTAGTTGCAAGTGACATAGAGGTACAGCTAATAAAGTGATGGCAGGGAAGGACTATTAGAAAATGGTTCGTTACCATTCCCTGCTCAGTGAGGCATTCTTTATGCTCAAGTGGGAAGCCTTTGAGCAATGGTTGTTGCAAGAAGATGAACTTGACTTACTCTCATCTTTGTCATCTGTGTTGGAATGTCTCAGGGCAGCCTTTGAAATGAAGGACAAAGACAGTGTTACAAAACTTGTTGGTGATGTCATGACAAGTCTAAGATTAGTTCAATCTCACTGGAAGAACTTTGAGAATACATTGGGTATAACAGCTCGGTTATGGGGAATGTATATTGAAATGATGCTCATTTTGAAACGTTATATCCATGCTGAAAGAGTTGGCATTTGGAAACAACATCTGCTCGAGGCACAAAACATGCTACCGTACATGATCTGTTCTGGACATAGCAAGTACACGTCCTGTCTGCCAATTTATCTAAGTGAAATGAATAACCTCCCTAACACTGCGCCTGAAGTACACAAGGAATTTGAAGCAGGTAATTTTGCAGTGCACAAGATGGATGGAGACTTTAATGGAGTATGGACAGACCTTGCGTTGGAATAAACTTACAACAAGGAAGGGAAGACAAGCCTATTCAAGGGCATTACCCAGGCAGAATTAACAAGAGAGAAATACATAAAAACCGTGCCATTCCTAACAGCGATCTCTGAGAGTGTGAAGCAGATGGTACATATGGAGTCTTCTCAATCAGATCATCATGAGAAAATGAATAAAGATGATATGGTAAAGGTACTGAAAATCAGAGACACTGTGGCAGAGAAAATGAGAAATCCATTTGCTGCTTCCCTCGCAGATGATAAGTTAGTTAACATTGCAACGGGAGAAATGCTTGTTTCAACACTACTCGTGGATGGCAAAAAACTTGGGTTAGAAGCAATGATGGCTGCCAGCAAAACTGATGCTGACCAAATTATCACCCCTAAGATAATGACTTTTGCCACACAACAGAAGCAAGGCAAAAAAAAGCAGGACTCTGTAAAACAATTAATTTCTGAGGAAAGCTTGGTTACTAGGGCCCTTTGCTTTACACATGAGTTGAGTGACGAGGCAAGAATTGAAGCCTTCAGTTACGAATGGAGTGACTATCCACCATCGTTATTTGAGCCAGACAAGACTGGGGGAATTACCATGCGCAAAGGAACTAAATCTGACTTTATAGGAACTCTTCAAAACAAGGTTAAGGATTCATGGGAACCAATGAAAGTGTTGCCTCCCTCCGAATCAGAACCGGTGTATGTTATTGATGCCATGGCATTCGTGCAACGTTTTCAGACCCTTGGGGCAAGTGATTTTGGCGAACTTCAGGAGAGGTACAAAAACAAGATTCTAAGTATGAAGCCCAAACATTGTTCAGAAGTGCTTTTTGTCGGCGATAGATATGAATTTGGTTCAATGAGCCTAAAGAGTGATGAGCGCCATAGACGGGAAATGGGAGCAAACTCACCGGAGTATATTCCTGCTCATAACATGAAAATACCTGTGTGGAAAACATTCTTTTCAAACCCTAAAAACAAGGCAAACCTGCTCTCATACCTGTCATATTCTTGGTCGCAGTCTGTATCCCTGCCAGATGGGTTTACCATTATAATAGGAGTTAACACAGAGGGAATATGTGTGACCAACAGCAGCACCAATGTGATGGAGGACCTGTGTTGCCAAACGCACGAGGAAGCTGACACGAGAATCATCGCACATCTTGCTAGCTGCCAAGACAGGAGCATATTTATTATCCATGCAACCGACACAGATATCATCATGCTTGCTATTTACCATTATCCTTGGCTTCCACACATTGTAAACCTATAGGTGGAAAAGAATGAACTCTTCCTGCCCATTCATGACTTGGTTGTGGAATTGGTGAAAGTGGTGGGAAAAAATTAAATGGAACTAACAGCCACATTACTCACTTTGTATGTCATGTCCAGCTGTGACTCAGTGAGTTATCCATACAGAAGAGGAAAAAAAAGGGCAGCAATTGTAGCAATGCAGCATGTTGGTTCAATGCAAGCATTGACAAATTTCGCTCATGACACTGTGTGCCTAGATGATACATTGTACAAAGAAGCATGTGATTTCTTATGTGATTTGTACTGAAGGGCAGGATATTCATCTTTAGATAGGTTATGAGCCCATTTATTTGCGTCAAGCAAACGGGACCTCCGCTCTCTACCTCCCACTGAAGATGCATTTCATTTCCAAATTCTCAGGAGTCTTTGCAACATTTGCCCATCTAAGCAATCCAACTCTTCTCCCACCTGAACAGTACGGCAGATATATGGACAAAGGAAGATTAGTTCCTGTCATGAAGAGCAAGCCAAAGAAACCTGCAGTGGCAAAACTGACGTACTGCAAGTGCAAGAAGGGCTGTTTAAGGAACTGTTCATGTGCAAAGGCCGGATCGGCATGCATTATTGCATGCACCTGCAATGGGGACCCAAACAAATGTGGGCGACTGACTGAAGACAACGAAAGTGATGAGGACTAGGTAACCAAGAACAAAGTATATTTTCTACTAGGTGTAGTTGTAATCGGAACATTATATGGTATTGTTAGAATGATGAACTTGGGATGACAACATACTGCTTATTAAGTTTTCTTTTCTTTTCTACTGATAGTTTCACAAATATTAACAAAAAAACTATTGGATAATGAGAGTTATATCAATAAAATGTACGAAGGAAAATTCACTGAATTTGGCTTTTTTCTGAAATATCGCTTAGTAAAAGATGTCCAGGGGGCCATTAGTTCTTTGCCAATCCTCACATCCCTTTTCTAAAATCATCAAGGGGATCTAAGGAGTTGACGGAAACAGTATTTTAGTGAAAAAACTTATGATACGGTATATTAATAGGCACTTCTTTGATGGAAGTCCCAGATTTTGGGCATGCCACAACCTTCGTGACCTTTTGATCTCTAGTGACCTTGATCTTCATCCAATCAGAATCTACTCGACTTATTGTTTTAGCCTACATCCATACCAAAAGAATGAGTGGTAATTTGTTGCAGTAGAGTCTTGCGTTGTGATGATATACTAGATTTAGTTTCCCCTACCCGGAATTAGGCGGCTGGTGTCGTCACACCCTATCGTAAAAAAAACGGTGTCTACCGAATTTGCGCAATACATTCAAAGTGTCCAAATTCACTTTTCAGATGTCCAAGACCCCTATAGACATAATCCAATTGCCAACAATTTTATAGCAGGGGTGTCACATCAAAATTATTTTTCTGGTTGTGGATCCCAGACTATTATAAGCCGCCCGCCCGGCCTCCTTCAGCCATTCGCCATTCGGCCGTCCTCCCTGCTCGTAATGCATTATGCGTTTGTTATGTGTATGTCAATGTACGTTGATATACGTCAATGCTCGTCGAAAGTTTTGTGCATGCACACAACTTTTGACATACGACAACATATGGGTGTTACGTCGGCCATATGTTATGTATTCATTAGGTGTATGTCGATGTACGCTAGACATATGTTATACGTATGTTGTTCAGTACATTGCACCACATTGATCTATGTTAAAGGCAGTGGTAATGTACAGTCCGCGTACTAACAATGTATGGTTAACATATGTCTAATGCACGTCTACCATACGTCTACTGTATGTTTGGTGTTTCTCCACCATGTCTTGATGTGTGTCATGTATGAGACATAGTTCTGGCGATCAAATAACGTATATAATGTTCACCGGCGTTCTGCGAATGTACCGTGAGCATAATTCGAGAGTTTTTCACTGGGAGGCATGTTAGCCATACGTTGACCATACGTTCATCATACGCTATGCACGCAATATGTATACGTCCAACTTTGCCCCCCGCACCGAATAGTTTGACGCATCTCGACATAAAAAAGTGATTTTACGCGTTGGCCACACGCTTGCGAGATGCGTCGTAATGTGACAGGGCGTTAACATGATGATGCTTGTATTCTGGAATGAATTAATTTAACTAGGGAACCATCATGGCTTGTTTTAATAAGGACTGTTCCCAGACTAAGAAGTATGGTCATACTTATTTGGAAATAACCAGGAATATGAGTAAATCATCATGTACAGCGTCATGTAAACGATGACTCTAACATAATATGGCTGATTATATACACCATGAATGTAGCTAGAAAGCTTTTTTTTAATTGTAAGCAAAAGATTGTTGGCCCATGCTTACAGGAAATTGTAAGCAACACATTTTTAAAAGTGCCTTTTATAGAAGATTTAGTATGGAAGAAATATGAGGTTGAGAGAAATTATTCAAAGTCACATGTGCTTACAGTTCGACAATGTGTGAAATATTTCGACTTTCTGCAAATAGTTACATTAGGAAAATTGATCACACTTAAAATATCTAAATGTCCTATATAATAGATAGGGCAATATATAGATCATCCCAGGTCCCAGACTAATAAGGGGGACAGCCTGCCTCTGTGGGAGACTGTCATGTTTAATGTATATCAGATCTGTATTGAGTGAACCAGATATGATACTTGATAGTAATGTCTGATGTGGTTTCCAGAATGAGGTGCGCAGCTAGGATGTGGAAAAGGTTGGAGAACCTTAGCTTTACACATTCCTACCAGGGCCGTGTTCAGGGTGCGTCTCGGAAGCGCCGGGGAGACGTCTCAGAGACGCCTTTTGGCCTATTTGTGTTCAGGGTGCGTCTCTGAGACATCTCGGAGACGCCTCCCATTTCAGACAGGATACAAAAAGTGCCTCGAAAATGGCCACCGTATTCAGTGGTTTAAGCCAATCACAGCGCCAATCACAGCGCACCACCTATGGGGGGGGGACGGCCATTTTTTAGGTGACAAACTGCTTTTGCCGTTCAGACTAGCGTGACATCAGGGATTTCCTCAAGTCGTCTCGGAGGTGTACCCTGAAAGCGGCCCAGGTTATTGGTTAATTTCTGGAACACCAAGATGTCGGCAATAAAGAGTAAAATAATAATATTCCATGGACCAATGACATCATGTTCCTCAAATGACAAGTCTGTATGAGTGCTGGAGAGGATACAAGACTGGGAGAGCTGGCAGTCACCATCAGGCCTTCCAAGTGTTCACAAGTGGCTTTGTGTCTGTGTTCTGTGTCTGTGTCCGTGTTATGAGATCACTTCTACATATTATAGCAAGGTAACAATAGGACTCTATTTCTCCACATCTTTTCCTCTATTCTTATTCTGGACTTTTGTCTATTATAGCCAACATCCATTTTAATCTGTAAAGATATAGCGACCACAATAGAGGAGGACAGCCAATAAATCACATATGTAGCTATGCCCCTGCACACACACACATATGGGGTTTGGTGTCTTGGCAATACACCCAGGTATGACCACTGGAGGTGGATGTTTGTTTGTTTGTTATTTTACATCCTAGCACCATCTAAGGTCATATCAGGACAGGTACCGACTTGTGACAGTACGCACTCATGGCAACTTTATAGTGCTGCCCTACTGGGAGACCAGGCTGCCAGCACCATGGCCTGATATCCCACTCAGTCACATTTTCCTGACACTGAGCCAACCAGTCCTTGTCATATCATATAATGCCGAGTGCCTGGCAAGGAAGAATTTTTAAGTCATTGGTTTGACTTGACCAGGGTTTGAACCCGCGATCCCATGGTCTACCAACACTGGAGGTGGATGTGGGTGTGGCTAGAGAGTGGCGTCACTGTGCCATATTAGCCCACGCACTCATGTTACTTGCATTACCTTGGTAACAGTTATAGATCAGTAACCAGATCCAAACACTATATAAGCCTATCTGTCCCCATGGTAATGTAAATTTCGCAGTGCCACCTTGATCAGCCCGAATGCTGGTTTGTGTTTCACATGTAAACACATACAATTATATTATGCATGAGATAGGTAAGTATGAATACACATCAATATGAAATTGCTATGAACAAATACACATCATCATCAGCATCATCATCATCATCGCCATCATCACCCATCTTTCACATTCACATATACATTTATACATATAATATAGCAACTGTTTAACCAAGAGAACAGCTAGCTCACCAAGTGGTGGGTTTGATCATTTTTATTACACAGTACAGGCCATGATCATCGCCATCATCACCCATCTTTCACATTCACATATACATTTATACATATAATATAGCAACTGTTTAACCAAGAGAACAGCCAGCGCACCAAGTGGTGGGTTTGATATATATATATATATAGAGAGAGAGAGAGAGAGATATTTGTTTTCCGGTCAGACAGAGCTGACGTGGTCCGTGCACCAGTTATGGCTCTGGCTGCTGGCTACAGTCCGCCAGGCCTTGTTCCCAAACACCCTAAAACCGCGCATACGCATGGAACAGCTAGTGTTGCAGGCGCCTTTTTGCACGCAGCGCTAAAAATCGATAAACGTCTAAAGCCTTCACGCTTAAACCTCGCGTTCCACTTTCACTGCAGCGGGCTATGACGTCAGAGGGTGGGTGTGTGTGTGGGGGGGGGGGGAGGGGGGCATCGCGGCGCGGAGGGGGAGGGTTACTCTCAACCTATGACGTCACAACGTGGGAATGAATGTGTGTGTGTGTGTGTGTGGGAGGAGGGCGAATCTTGTCAAGTGTTTTGCCGTCAGGGAAATAAATCGGTGCGTTATATTGCTAGTGTGAATGCTTATTTTTTGCGGATATATTAGACAGTTAATTCCCGATATGGGGGTTGAGGCCCGAGGCCCATTGGAGTGAGTACTGATTGCCATAATGAAGCAGAATCGAGTTCGATGTAAATTGCAGTTTTCCAAAGAAGGGATAAGGTCAATATTAGCGCGATAAGACATTCGTTAGTGGAATTCAGCTTTTCATTGTGATCAGCAGGTACTGAGATTTAAATCATATTTGTCTAGTTATATGACACTACTGTCTAGTTATATGACACTACTGTTACAATATCGTTATGGAATGTTGGGTTACAGAATTTCATTGCGTTACATGCTGCAAATTGTGTATTCAACAGTTATTGTGCACCTTATTCTATATACCTTTTGTGTAAATAACCCTGAATTAAAAAATGGCTGGAAGACCTGTGCTTCGGCACTGACAAAAGACTTATTCAGCAGAATAAACTATGAAGTAGTCCTTAAAAAATGAGGGTGAGTGGGTGTGGTGAATTGTTGAGTGTCCAACGACCAAGCGAATCCGAATGGCTGGACGGGTGGGGGGGAGGAGGTTTCTAGGTCAGTGATGTTCGTCCTGCCCGCTGGGGGCGTGGTGGGTACCCGGTGTCGCAGTTTCAGCTCCCTGTCAGTTTCAGCCGTGCGCGTACGGTCAAACTCAAGGCATTGTCAATGGCCGTGAGCAATCTTCATACAGAAAATACAGAAAAAGTGACATATCTCTAAAACTACACCACCTATTAACAAATCGCTTGATGCACATATAGAAAACATCTTTACCAACAAGATTATATTAAATTTATAAGGTTAGGCTTCTTGATTTCTATTAATTTTGAATAAAACTAATGTTTTGGACTGCGCGTACCATCAAACTCAATGCAATGTCAATGATTGTGAGCAATCTTCATACAGAAAATACAGGAAAAGTTAAATATCTCTAAAACCACACCACCTCGAAACAAATCGCTTGGTACACATATAGAAAACATCTTTACCAAAAATATTATATTAAATTTATAAGGTTAATGACGATGCTGTTAGATTTTGACGCATGTGCAGAAGCGATGCGCACGGCTGAAACTGGCAGGGAGCTGAAACTGCGACACCGGCTCCCCTCATCAAATAAACCACAATTCAGAAATTATGCGCCAATGATATGTCTAAATACTGAATAAAACAAGAAATGGCGTCCCATAGTAGGTGTGGGGGATGCTTATTGCAACAGTAAGAGCTGGTGGCACTGTGGAACAGCTCTGTAGTAGATGTGTGGAGAGATGTTTATTCTTCTTTATTGTCCATTGGTGGCGATAATGACAGCAATGGCTCATATGTTGTGAACTCACCGATGACTGATGAGTCCAATTTGTGCTCAAAATGTGCAGGTGCATGTTGGATATGTGCGTGTAGCTGATATCAGAGAGTCTGGTAGATGATGGAGAGGATCTTTTCTCTGGTGACGCTTTTGTTTAGCTTGAGATATATACAATCAGTTTCAAACTGTGTTGTGCCTTTATGAATAGAAGCACACTGTGAATTCCTGCCCTTGGCCACTATTTAGCAAGTTGTAGCGTTGAGGTTTCCCAATTCAGTCCTCCATTCTGATCTGTCATAATGACCCAGTAGCAGATGGTGGGACTATGCCTCTGAGGGTGTTGTAGTATAGGTGTGGGTGGATTTTATTTTCTTGAAGATTTATACTACCCATCATGAATAAGTCTGAATAGACTTGCTTTCACCATTAGACAATTTGTCAATAGAAAGCCTGAGCCTAAATTGTTACCGACCCAAGGGATTTTTAACCTCACACACCACATAGACATCGTCTGAGAGCAACTGGCCTTTGATGACGCTGTAAGTTATACACAGCTGTGGAAATCCAAATTGGCAGACGTGGGGCATGGGGAGTTGAACCACCGACCTTCAGATTAGGAGTTCGACCTAGAAGAAAGTCAGACACTCTAACCACTCCATCAAAGAGAATATAGTGGCAAAGGAACAGGGGCTGGGACTGGACAAAATGGTCTAGCAATTGGGCGTCAGTTTCCCATGGAAGCCTTCTGTTAAGAAACCATGCTCGGTTGATTCAGACGGGAAACTTCCCTTGCTTATTTATTATCCCTTCTGTAAAAGATCTGCAATGGTTGTTGAAGTGTGAGGTGCCAGAGTGCAAAGTCTCCCGATTTGGTTGGAGATGTTCCTAAAATGTAGCAAAATAACCCCAGTCTCCCGATTTCCTGCTTTTAATTTGCAATCTCCCGCCAAGGAATCATTTCAGCTTTTTAATTTATTTGTTATTTTTGCGCAAATCTGTCATCCAAATGCACCAGAATATACCGCTTTACCCCTCCTGCACCTTCCCCCCCTTTTCACAATCATATTTCTCCCTATTTACAAGTTGTGTGTGAAGTAGATCTCCCTACTCACACGCTTATCTACTTGCCACCTCTGGTGATGCTTCGTTCTTTTCTTTGTCCTTGCATGCAACACATTCCAAGCTTTAGTTGAAATTGGATAAACTTGCCAATTTAAATGCTAATCTTTCGGTGTGTCATTTATATTTTCCACGCTACACTGCTCCCTAGGTTGGTGCCCCGCCACGAACAAAATTGATTATTGGGGGTTTTGTGACCTAGCGGTCACTGGCTGCAGAACTGCAGTATTACTAAACGGCGCCGTTAAAACGGCCTGTTTTTGGTGGGTTTGTTTTTTGGGGGGTCTTTCCTTCTCACTTCGTCCAACTTAAGGGGTGGTAGGGGGGAGGGGCGTGGTGCTCTTTGTGGTGTCTTGTGCGGTGGTGGTGTGGTGTGGTGTGGCGGTGGCCCAAGCAGTCCTAGAGCCCCAGTCACACCTACCTGGATCATGGGCCGGATGAGCACCGAACCGTGGCATGGTCCGTGGCGTGGCATGATCCGTGGCTCATCTGTGGTTGGTTCCACCCCGGATGTTTTAAAATGTTTAAAACATCTGGAGTGGTCCAGGGAATATTGCAATGTGGGCTCGATCTGGCATCGTCCAGGATGATCCGGGTGTAATCCGGGGGTGGTCCGGGTAGTCCAGGGTGGACCGGGGGTAGTCTGTGGAGCGTCCGGGCCAGTCCGGGGCTGTCCAGGCGTTTTTTAACCTGGATGAGCCACGTTTTAGCCATGGTTTAACCCGGACCAGCCCCGCACTAGCCCCGACGTAGCCACGGACCACTCCCGGACTGCCAGGAGAAGACCTGGACAAGCCGGATGAGCACGGATCAGCCATGGATCACCATGGATAGCCCCGTTTAACACAGATCAGTCCAGGATGAGCCCCGTTTTTGTATATAGCTGGAGCAAATCAACTTCAAATCTGGGACTGATCCATGACTACTCCGTGGATACACTGGGTAGTCTGGGGGGTGGTCCGGCTAGACCAGGGGCGAGACCAGGGGCTAGACTGGGGGCTAGACCATGTAGGTGTGACTGGGAGCCCCAAAACGACCAAAATAGCAATTTTATCCAGGGCTCTCCAGGAGAGTCCGGGGGTGGTCCGGGGGTGGTCCGGCTAAAATCCGGGGCTCGTCCGGGTATGTGTGACTGGGGCTTTAGGGTTGGCACAAACCAATACCGCATCGGGCAATATATGGAAGTCCTGTAGGGAGGGACCAGTGTAGTTGTTCCTCCACACAGCATGCGCTACTCTGCAGCGGATGATCGTCAAGGCATTAAGCCCATAGGCCATCAATTTATTAAGCCTAGAACATATACCAATACTGGCATCTATTTTTGGATCGATATTTACATTCCCTAAATATATATAATTCAAATAAAACTTTCGAAGTGAGATGCCAGTACATAGTTATTGCACAATATAACCGTAAATCGGGTCTATGGGTTTAACGCCTTGACTGCCCCATTGCAGATCAAACTGGGGGGAAACTGTCAAATGCATTGAATTTCAGCTCATGTTTTTTGTGAATGCCTGTGACTGACCAATGCAATGATGTCTTTTTATTTATGCAGTTTATAACCTTTCCTTGGCCCTATTGGTTATTTCTGTTAACCAAGCTAAGCGCATATATTAGACATCTATTATGTAAATAACTTCCAAAGTTGTGAAAATAAAGGGATTAATAAAACCAATAGTATTCCAACTGTGACCCAACTCCAAGCAATTTGTGATAATACCGAAAGACAATAGACAGGAAAGAAATGTAAACAGTATTAAATAAGCTAACTGATGAATTCCAAATAACATATTTCTATATATTTATATATAGCAACAGAAAGAGAGGGCGCCCTCGTCTCTGGTTCAAGGATACCATCAAGAGAAACCTGAAGCTGAGAAACATTAAGACCGACTCATGGACGCAACTCTCACAGCAGAGAGCTAAATGGAGAGCGGCAGTCAAGTAATGAAAGCAGTCTTTGTCGCATCGCGACCGACAGCACGATGATGATGATATATTTTTGTACTTAATTTTATTACTGGCACATACAAAAAAACACCAGATCCGGAAAAGCATGTTTTTGATAGGCAGGCAAAATGGAAAACACTGAATATAGTGAATCTCATTTTGCTGTGTTTTTGTTATTGGTGTGCCCATCCAAAGCAGTGTGAATAATAAATAATACATAAACAAAGAAATTAATAAATATATAAATAAAAAGCAAAGAACCAAGACCCTAAGCCAGCTTCAAGTACTTTTGATTATGTTTACTGGTTTCTTCCGCCAACTAGGCATAGCTCATGTGCAAGAATTCATTGATGTAGCGATAAAGACTGAACAATGTCTGTATTGGGTCAACTTCACAACTAGATAGCAAGTAATTAATTACCCAACAATACAATTGACATTATTAAATTATTACTTACCGAATACTGTACCTGATGCTAGATAAGAATTAGCAACAATTACAACTACATATTCAACAATATGATTGAAACTAGATAACAACTATAGCCAAACCTCTCCAAATCGACCGACCTTGGGACCGAATTAAGTGGTCCATTTAGGGAAGTGGTCGGTTTAAGGGGTTATAATATGGTTACAAGCTATCGATATATGGGAGTGGTCGATCTGTGGAGGTGGTCGGTCAGAGATGTTTTACTGTAGGCTACTTACCGTATGACTGAAACAACATAGCAACTACTTCCTCAACGATATTAGCCGACACTAACAATTACTTACCCAACAATATGACTGAAACTCAATAGCAACTACTTAACCAACAATATTTATCAACACTATCTAACAATTACTTACCGAATAACATGACTGACACTCCATAGCAACTACTTAACCAACAATATTTATCAACACTATCTAACAATTACTTACCGAATAACATGACTGACACTCCATAGCAACTACTTAACCAACAATATTTATCAACACTATCTAACAATTACTTACCGAATAACATGACTGACACTCCATAGCAACTACTTAACCAACAATATTTATCAACACTATCTAACAATTACCTACCGAATAACATGACTGACACTCCATAGCAACTACTTACCCAACAATATTTACCAACACTATCTCCCAATTACTTACTGAGTCCGACCTAGAAAAAAGACAGACACTCTAACCATTCTGCTACAGAGAACAACACAAACTTTAAAGCGCTTTTGCTTGTTTCCCCTTCAGGTGTTTAACTCTGTGGCGTTTTTCTCTCTCCAGACCTGCTTACGACCGAGCGCCTTCCCTGTTCCAGCCAAAAAAGATTCTGTCCCCGGCTACCTGGAAGGCGAATACGTCATTCGCGTCATAAACTATTTGAAGGAGCAGGTTTGTACACCCTTCCTACCTGACAGCCAAGCACTGCCCAAAGAAAACCAGATAGGGTAATAGTATTGAAACAGCTTTCAGATGTCTCAACACAAACCCGTGCCATGCTGCCACTTGTGATTGTGCTTCTATTTTGTGAGTTAAATTTTGCTGTCATTTGACACAAATTGGGTCACTTCAAAACTGCATCTGATCTGATCAATTTTTTTGTCATTTGACCATTTCAGAATTGCGTATGAATTTTAATGTACAAAATATAAAATAAAGGACACATTCTTGTTTAAAACACATGACAAATCTCAAGTATAGTGAGAAATTCAATTCTCTTAATAAGGTTGCAAGTGCCTTTTCGAATCATATATTTTTCAAAGCCATTCTTTAAACACCATCACTTCTTTATTATTCAAGATAACTCCCTGGTATTTTCAGTGAAGTAAATTCAAGCAGTTATTTAAGGACTGATTGCAAGAATTGTCAATAAGTGTTCTATTAGGTGTTCATTTTATGGTATGAATATATCATTTCTATCCAAAAATGCTTTAACAAAATTTAAATTGTGCGAAAAAAACAATTGAAGACATCTAGAAACAAAATCTGTTCCCCAGAGGACAGTGATATACATACAGTGATATACATATGCAAAGTTCATGACTCTGTTATGTGGGACAGCTAAGATATCCTGCATGACAGTTTTGTAAAGATGAAGGTTTGGTGGCCATTTTCGCTACTAATTAGCATAATTCAGTAATGCGAAAGCACAGTATATAAAGTGGTAATTAAGGGTTTTATTATTTGAATGAATCGAAGTATCTCATAGGTATATTGTCTTGTTCAGTCTAATCATCATAATTGTGTCGACTACCAGGACGCTCAAACCTAGCCCTTAGGTCTTTCAGATGGGAGGGTGGGGTGGCTGAGAAAAGGCGAGACAGCTCCACGCACCACGCAGGTTCAGATGCTGCAGAGAAGTGAGCAGCTCGGGCCAGCTCCACGTGGTGGTGGCTGGAATTTACGCTATGTGGCGTGGGAGTGCGGAGTTCGGTCTCTACCCATAAGGTGGCACCAGGGGAAAGCATCAGCAGTATGTTGGTCATATGTTTTCGCACCCCAAATTTTCCATGTTGACTTCAACATGAGGCAATTTATGCCAAAATAAAATTTGAAGATTTACGCCAATTTTTATACTTCAGGTTGGTACTTAAGGTTTTTGGCTAGCTTCAATAGTTTGACAAATGGATTTAAAAGGCACTTGCTACCTTAACTAAGTTTTCACTGTGAATATGGCCTTTGCGGCTGCATGGTGTTAAACCATCAACAATTAATCAATTGACGACACCTTGTCTATTTTAACCAACGGATCCAAATCTGTACTTAAAAAGATCGGGTAGTGTCATTTGCAGAAATTTACCTTTGATGTGTTTATAAGCAGTCGTGGGCTGCTGTAGATGGAGACGTAAAACCTGATCACACAAACTTGAGATTTTCAAGGTAGTGTCATACTCTGCATGATGATGTCTGATACAGGTTTATAAATATATGCATAACCTGTATTATACATGCTGGAGAGACATGCTACCCATTGCAGGACAGTCATCAACTCGTGGCCATCAGCTTAAGATCAATAAAATAAGAGTAAACAATAGGATAAGATGTGATCCGAATGAGGGATGCCAAGAGACTAATTTCTTCTCACAAAGAATAGTGAATGCCTGGAATTTTCTTCCACAGAATATAGTGACAGCACAATTAATTAATGCAGTTAAAAGTATGCTGGACAAACATTGGGTGAATGATCTATGGATGGTCTATGGATGTTTTTGACTGATATTACCGAGAAAGAACAATAAGAGCAGTGTATGGGCAAAGCTTTGCCTTCGAACTGTAAAAGGCTGTTGTATGTGCCTTCCTGTCTGTGGGAAAGTGCATATAAAAGGCCTCTTGCTGCTTATCGGAAAGAGTAGCCTATGTGGCAGCGGTAGGTTTCCTCCAAAGAAATATGTCAGAATGACATCCAATAGCCGATGATGAAAATCAATGTCCTCTAGAGGCGTCATTAAATAAAACAAACTTCTTTTTTTCCAAAAATATTTCAAGGTCTAATGCGTTCTGTGATTTTCAATGGCTTACTGAAATGTGATGGAAAAGTTGTATTGCATTAAATATTATTACTGACGTGCCGGTTGTGATATCGGTGTGATATGAGCTATTTATCTTGATAGTTGGTGAAGCCCCAGTCACACCTACCTGGATCAGGGGCCGGATGAGCCCCGGACCATGATCCGGCGTGGTCCGTGGCAATACGGTGTGATTCGTGGCTCATCCGTGGCTGGTCCTTGGTGATCCTTGGTGATCCGTAGCTGGTCTGGCCTCGTCCGGGGTCTGCCCCGGATGTTTTTAAATGTTTAAAACATCCGGGGCGGTCCGGGCATTTTGTGATCCGGTCTCGATCCGGCATCTTCTGGGATGATCCAGGGGTAATCCGGGGGTGGTGCGGGTAAGTCCGGGGGTGCTCCGGGGGTAGTCCGTGTACCGTCCGGGGCCACGGTTTAACCCGGTGTGGCCGTCTCAGCTGCCACAAGGCTGATTTGCCAAATGTCGCTTCTGCGCATGCGTGGCCGTAATCGATTAACACGACCCTGGCGACTCGGGTCATCCGAGTCGTCAGAATTTCAAATCGAACACCGCGAGTGGAGTCGACAAAAACACGTGCCGTGTGCAAAACGACCCGACGCCAGTAACCCACCTCTTGGCTGGGGTTTGCTAGGAATGCCTGAGCTGGTACCTGTAGGATAACAGCTACCACTACGAGTTATTCGGTTATTCGACCCGAGTCTGCAGGATGTGCGCATGCGCCAAAAAGTGGCTCGGGTGACCAGAGTCGATTAATCGATTACGCCCAAATCTGCAGTCTCCATTCGTCACTCGAATCCGCGCATGCGCAGAAACGACATTTGGCAAATCAGCCTTGTGGCAGCTGAGACGGCCACACCGGACCAGCCCGGACTAGCCCTGAAATAGCCACGGACAACTCCTGGACTGCCCGCATAAGATGCAGACAAGCCAGATGAGCACGGATTAACCACGGATCACCATGGAGCAAGTCCAGTGGCCTAATGCTACAATGTGTTACCTGGGATCCTGGGGATACATCATTCATGATCACGAAAATACCGCATAGTATTTCAAGATCACGTTATATGTAGGTCACAATGTTATCCAACAGATCTCTGTACATTTTCTATTAATGTGAGGCCATTACTACATTAGAGTAATTAATAAACACAGAACTTTGGAAACCCTGTTCGGTCCACATCTGACTCCCATACATGGATACTTCACGAAGGGTTGGCCTTGGGAACTGCTGCTACCTGGGGTGCTATCCCCTAAAGACCCTGGCCTTAGATGTTGCCAGGACGTAAGAATCCAACAACCAACCAACCAAACCAAAAAACCCTAAAGCTGACCTAGCTATTGGACACTATGTTGGGAGTTTACAGTTGTTATCTGACACAATCAGATAGCTGACTTCATCCACAAGTGAGATTGTGGGTGGTGGTGGGGGTGGGTGGTGGGAGAGATGAGCCACACACTCTCACCTGTCATCTAGTCAGTCTAATAGAAATTAATGCTATTTATTTTTTGCTCATTTTCATAACACCTCCTTTTTTTGTTTTTACTATATTTGTCTAATGTGGATATGTAGAATCAAATCTAGATGAGTGGTTTGAGTTGAAAAATGTGATGCTTTCATCGGATTACGCTGCTAATAATAACTGAACCTACTGGTCCCTTAAAAACATCACACGATGCCTTTAACCTTCCCCAATGGAGCACTAGACTTAGCGAGCGCGCCTAAAGGCCCAGTCACACCTTACTGGACTGGGGAACCGGACACTGTCCGGTGAAATCTGGCAATGTCCGGTACATGTCCGGTACCCATCCGGAGGTGTCCCATGGTGTCCGGCGGTATCCGGTACAAGTTTTGAACATGCACAAAACTTCTACCAGACATTGCCGGACTGATGTGCCCGGTACATGTAGAGTACATGTGCGGTACTTGTCCGGTCACCCGGCGGCAATTGTCCCAATTACGCTCCATTTCGGTATATTTCGATACATTTTGTCACAGGACACCACCGGCCTAGACAATTCTTTGTCCGGTTCGTGTCCGTTGCTCAATCGGGTAAGGTGTGACAGGCGCTTAAGGAAGCGATGGTGGTGGGGTTGGAACTGGGTTCGTCATCATGACCATACCTCGGTCGTCAGTGATGAAGGTCCTTCCTTTCCTTTCCTCATGACAAACAAAGAAGAAGAAAAGCAGACGTGATGGCCAAATGAGTTAGAGTGTCTGTCTCCCGTGTTGGTAGATCATGGGATCGTGGGTTCGAACCCTGGTCGAGTCAAACCAATGACTTAAAAGTTGATACTTGTTGCTTCCTAGCCAGGCACTTGGCATTATTAGGATAGGGCAAGGACTGGTTGGTTCAGTGTCAGGATAAAATATGTGACTGAGTGGGATATCAGGTCATGGTGCTGGTGGTCTGGTCTCTCAGTGGAGCAGCACTATAAAGGCACCATGAGTGCGCACTGTCACAAGTCGGTACACGTCCTGATATGACCTTAGATGTTGCTAGAGCATAAACCAACAATAAATAAACCTTCTTAGTATTGTCCTCACCCTACCCCCCAGTTATGTACCTCTCAGGTGGTCGCTCGGGTCGCCACATGCTAGGGGGCACCAAATATAATTTCTAGAAATTCTAGACCATCTTAGTATACTTATAAGGGTGCCAAAATTCAGCTATCCCGGGGCACCAGCAACCCTACAGCCAACACTGACTCTACGTATCGAGGCAGGCTGAAATTTGCCACCTCTATATATTGAGAGGTGATATCGCTATATATTGAAATGTGCTACTTCTCCCTATTGAAAGGTGCTACCTTTATATATTGAAAGGTGCTACTTCTATATATTTAAAGGTGCTACCTCTAAAATTGAAAGATGCTACCTCTATATACGGAAAGGTGCTACCCCTAAATATTGAAAGGTGCTACCTCTATATATTGAAAGGGGCTACCGCTATATGAAAGATGCTATCTCCATATATGGAAAGGGGATACCTCTATATATTGAAAGGTGCTACCTCTATATAATGAAAAGTGATACATCTATACATTGAAAGGTGGTACCTCTATATATTGAAAGGTGCTACCTCTATATGAAAGGTGATACCTCTATATGAAAGGTGCTACCTCTATGCATTGAAAGGTGCTACCTCTATGCATTGAAAGGTGCTACCTCTATACATTGTTGTTTGTTTGTTGTTGTTTTACGTCCTAGCAACATCTAAGGTCATATCAGGACGGGCCTCTATACATTGTAAGGTGCTACCTCTATACATTGAAAGGTGCAACCTCTATATATTGAAAGGTGCCACCTCTATGCATTGAAAGGTGCTACCTCTATAAATGTAACACTACCTCCTCTTATTGCCTAACACCTTCCCATATACAGATGTGTAAATAGGTGTCGCCTTCCATTTGTTCTATTTAATCCTTTCTCCACACATCTTCATATTTACCATAATCCTTCCATCCACATCACTATTCCTTAAATACACATTATCTTCAATTATATTATTATATATATTATTATGGTGTTCTCTGTAGCAGAGTGGTTAGAGTGTCTGATTTTTTTCTAGGTCGGACTCCTAATCTGAAGGTTGGTGGCTCGAATCCCCACGCCCCCCCCCCCCAAACCTCTGCCAATTTGGATTTCCACCGGTGTGTATGACTTACAGCGTCTTCAAGGGCCGGTTGTTTTCATACAATGACTATGTGGTGTGGGAGGTTAAAAATCCCTTGGGTCGGTAAAAGTGCAGGCTCAGGCTTTCTATCGACAAACTGTCTAATGGTGAAAACAAGTCTATTCAGACTTATCCATGATAGGTAGTGTACATCTTTTTTTTACATCTGTTGAGTAAGCAAGGGAAATTGCAATTGTATAAAATTGGCTTTCCTCATTCCACTGTTCCTTGCCCTATCCAATAATGCCAAACGCCATGCTAGAGAGCGACAACTGTAACATTTTAAGTCATTGGTCATGACTAACCGTTATTAAAACCAAATCTAAATGATATACAAACACAGCATATGATTTAACCACTAATGTACATTACTGCACACTCTATCTTGATGCATATACCTTGCACTATGTTGAGTACCTATGCTGTACACTATGCGGCATAGGTTGCCCCCTCACTTTCTTTTTTATGTTCAGAATGGGTTGTGCTGCACACAATGCAACACATTCCACTTCCACTATGTACAGATCAAATGCGATCACTCCAATGGCTGGAAGACCAGTGCCCCGGCGCTGACAAAATATGTATTCAGATGAATAAAATGTTTACCAAAAAAAAAGAAAATTGGTATGACTCACAGTCACCTCACCCCCTGACACCCTCCAATGGGCTCGAATCACACGGGAGGGGGGCACTCAGTACATTCACTGTGTATTCATTAAACTGTTAAAGTTGCATAGTCCGATGGTTTTAAGTTGATTGTTATAACCTACCTTACTTTAGTTTTGAAGTAACTTTTTTTTTAAATGGCTTCACTTGTGAGATATATATGAAGTAAGATTAATGTTGGCAAGCATGCCAAAATGTGCCAAAACTCTGACACCATATATAGGCTTCTGCAGTAATATGTTCTATTAAATTGGCTTGGTATTCCATTCTATGTGGCAACAAACATTTGTTAAGCGCACCAGTATTTAAGTTTGATATGTAGAATCAAATTTAGATCACTGTGTTGGTTTTGAAAATTTGATGTTTTCATCGGACTATGCAGGTTTAAATACCTGGAAATTTTCAAATCCTTTCGGATATGTGTCTGGGTGTTTGTTTGTTGTTGTTTTACGTCCTAGCAACATCTAAGGTCATATCAGGACGGATACCGACTTGTGACAGTGCACACTCATAGCGACTTTATAGTGCTGCCCCACTGGAAGACCAGGCTGCCAGCACCATGACCTGATATCCCACTGAGTCACATTATCCTGACACTGAGCCAACCAGTCCTTGCCCTATCCTAATAATGCCGAGCGCCTGGCTAGGAAGCGACAAGTATCAATTTTTAAGTCATTGGTTTGACTCGACCAGGGACCCATGATCCCACGATGTACAAATGTTGCTGGGATAAGAAACCCCAAGCAGTCACTTCACCAGGGCTGTGCAAGTGGAAGGTCAAACCAGGGATCCATGATGGTTATCAATCACCCTGTTATCGCTGTTATCTAAGCTACATTCTAATACGTGCAGGTGACTAAGTTTGGATTGTGGAACGCTAGTCTGCTGATCTCAAAGTTCACACTGAATTTCTCATACATACATCCCAGAACATAGCCGTAGACAGGAACTTTTGTTTGGGGTTTCACCGATAAATTATTGGAACAGACAAGTTGTAAAATATTCTGATTTATGGCATTGGGGGGGAATGCAAATGTTCTATTACTGATCGGGTATACGTGACCAGGTGCATGTATGTGTATATATTATGTAGGTGCTGGTGGTGCCTGAGTGGTATGTAGATAGACATAGTGGTGCTGGCAGGGCTGTGTGTAAGGGGCACTCAGAGCCTACCCCCTCGCCCTCTGCTAGGTAGGATCACCACACGCAGGCTCAAGGCAGGTGGTGGCCAAGGGAGCCACACAGCTTGGTCATGGTGGGCAGACCACTGGTATCCATGGGGACGAGGAATGCTGGATCCCTATTGGTCGGGCCAAGAATGCTTGTTTCCCATTGGGGGAAAAGGGTGGGGTGATACTCTACTATGAACCCATGTAACCATATAAATAATAAACCAGAGGGCTTGACTCTCTCTCTTTTTCACACTTTATACTCTTCCTTTCTCTTTGTCTGTAGTGATTTCACTATAGCCTCTATTTGCTCCCCGAGAGAGTGCCGCTGGTAACTTGCAAAAGCCAGCAGCACTTCAACACTTTTGCACCTTCATGAAATGTATCAAGAGAAACCTGAAGCTGAGAGACATTAAGACTGACTCATGGACATCACTCTCACAGCAGAGAGCTAAATGGAGAGCGGCAGTCAAGTAATGAAAGCAGTCTTTGTCGCATCGCGACCGACAGCATGATGATGATGATAGCCTGCCTACACAACCACAGATTCGAGCCATATACTTTACAAAGTGTCAAATGCGTGAGGCACTAGGCGTGTGTTGGGGTTTTCCTCCCAAGATTATTTTTTTAATCTAGAGCCGCTGAAATGACATTTCAGTGTGGTTAGGTACTGGTTTGTTGTTTGTTTATGGTGGGGGGGGGGGCAACTTAGCCCTTCCCCCAATAGGTACGGCCCTGTAAAATCAAAATAAAGTGGAACTTTATGGAATCACTCCATAATACTGGTCGTTACTCTGAATATCACAGTGCTAATTAGTAAAAAAAAACAAAAAAACAATAGGCATTTAATATATTAAAAAGATATGTTTAATAATAATAAATATTATATTTAATCTACAGGAATTCATCATATTATATATATATATATGAGTCAGCCTCACGAAAATGGGCCAATTGGTGGTTTATTTAAGATGTCGGCGTCACAATTCTTAAAGTGTAGTGCATTCCTTTGTTTTATATTAAATTATCCTAGAAACAAATAAGGTTGTTGTATTTTCTCTACCTTTACATTCAGGATAAATTTAAGGACTTTGCAACACCTCTGTCAATGCTAAACTATAAGTATGCCGATCGACGCCGACATCCAATGATCGACGCCGACAACTTACCCCAATTGGCCTCTTTTCGTGATCCTGACTCATATACACACAACTAAATTTGTTTTGTGTATTCCAATAGCCTGAAATGAAATTAGGGTAATTCACAAGAAAAAAAGCCGAAGAGGAAAGGGAGGTAAATATCAGTTTATTAAAGTTGCATAGTCAGATGGTCTTGAGTTTGTATCTATTTGTTTATATCTCTGTGCTGGAGTGGTTAGAGTGTCTGACTTTTTTCTAGGTCAGACTCCTAATCTGAGGGTCGCCGGTTCGATTCCCCGTGCCCCAGCTCTGCCAATTTGGATTTCCACCGCTGTGTATAACTTACAGCGTCATCAAAGGCCGGTTGCTCTCATACCATGTCTATGTGGTGTGGGAGGTTAAAAATCCCTTGGGTCAGTAAAAGTGTAGGCTTGGGCTTTCTATCGACCAGCAGTGGAATGAGGAAGACCAGTCGTCTATGACTGAAATTTCCCCTGCTTAAACAACTAATGGACCCAACAACAAAAAAGTTGATCAGCATGCTCTACTTTACTTCTTTTTTGTTGGTAAATATGTTTATTCCACTGAATAAGTCTTTTGTCAGTGCCGAAGCACTGGTCTTCCAGCCATTTTTCAATTCAGGGTTATTTACACAAACGGTATATATAGAATAAGGTATACAATAACTGTTGAATAGACAATTAGTAACTTGGAGTATCTTTTATTTGTTCTATTTAATTTTATTTGTATTTTAAATGGCTAATGGCCCTGGCACACATCACTGGATTGGGGGAAACGGAAAGAAACCGAACAAAGTCTGTTGATATCCGGGAAAGTCTGGTTTGTGTCTGTTGCATATCCGTTGATATCAGTTGATATCCGGCCCGATCCGGTAGAAGTTTTGAACATGCACAAAACTTGGAACGGATGCCGGTGGATTGATGTTTACATTTCTTGTCCGGTTTGAGTCCGTTTAGTCTGCTTACCGTCCGTTGGCTATCCGTTCATATCCGTCTTTGACCCGATATCGCAACATTTTGACACATTTTAATACATTTTTATACCCATCACGCCCGAATACCACCGAATTAGACAATTCTCTCCGTTGCTCAATCCGGCATAGTGTGACAGGCACTTAACAGTGGAGGTATTTGAAGTGAAAACATCCCAAATTTGTTTGGGCATGCACATAAAAGTTATAAGCTTCAGCAGTATTAGGTTTTATTGAACTGATTTAGTAGCCCGTTATACTGTTATATACAGCATCAAATGTTTCATTTGTGCACCAATATGTTGGATTTTTACGTCCTGGCAACATCTAAGGCCATATCAGGTATTTAACTTGGATATCTAGGATCAAATCTAGGTGAGTGTTTTGGGTTTTAAAATTTGATGCTTTCATCGGATTATGCAGCTTTAACATGGAGAAAGGGTGAGGAAACCCCACCCCCCACCCGTTCTGATATGACATTAGATGTTGCTAGGACGTAAAACAACAACAAACAAACCCACCGCCCACAAATCACTCTGACAATGAGTGAGAGTAGGCCTATTTTAGACAGGTCTGTGTTTAAAAATATACCGATATTCGGTTCGGATTTATATATTGGCAGAGAGCATTGCTACTCTCGGGCAACGGAGTGGGGACCAAGGTTATGTAACAGAGAAGCAATGGGTGCCCCACTCGCTGTGTGACATAAGAGACTATGTGGAAAATATGATAACACATAGTGCCCGAGATTATGACATGATGTTCATATGTAAGAGACAGTTAATGTTTAGTGAAATGTTCCCTCTATGCACCAGTAAGGGTGCAAGTGGAGGAGAAGGACATTTTTAATATGTTTATTGTAACTGTCTGCAACTGCCTGTTACCACAGGGCCGATGGGCGAGCACACCCAGCCACCCTGCATACATTATGGACACCAGCTACAGCTGGGGTTGTGTGACAGCTGCCTCCTATTAGAGCGTCGCCCCCCCAGGCTGTAGGGGGTGTCTGATTGTCTGGCTGTGGGAGGCCCAGTCACCTGCATCCCTTACAACTGACACACAGACCTCACTCTAGTATTATTCATTCACTTCTTCTTGGCTAGGCACTCAAGCGGGAGGCAACTCTTCTCTTGTCCAGGAACCCAGACACTCTGTCTGAGGCTCCACTTTCTATACGCAAACTAGCAGCAGCTATTCCAAATGCACTGATCTGTGTGCAACAACCATGGGACTCCGGTTCAATGGGCTGTAGGCACTGATTCTTCTACACACTAACAAGAGTAATGAGGATCTGTGTGGACAGTAGGTAAGGAGTGAGGGTGATAGGTCGCTAGTAGGTGAACAGGAATTGATGCCAATAAAGCACAACTTCTTCACTGTCAATCTTGCGCAACTTGTCTTCCTTATGTGTTTGGTGGAGAGGGGCATCAGGTGGGAACTGACAGACAGTTGTCAGAACGGACTGGGGAAGAGTAAGTGGTAACTGGGGCTCTGACGGGCCGAGACTCAAGATATTACATGTGGGTTGAAAAAGTCGGTTTGTGGTTAGTGGCTGGTAGATAAAAGATTCAGCTCTCCCCAGAGTATGAGTGAATGACGAATTAAAAAAATATGTTTATTCTGCTGAAGAAGTTCCTTTGTCAGGGCCGAAGCACTGGTCTTCCAGTCATTCATCAGTTCAGGATTATATATACAAAATAGTATAAAAGAGTAAGGCATACTATAACTGTTGAATACATAATTTGTAGCATATAGCACAATGGAATTCTGTTACCCACAATTTCCACAGCAATATGGCAACAGTAGTGTCATAAGACTACATCAATATTAATCGAATCGATATGAGTATGTTTGTGGTATTTAGAATGTAAAGGCCCAATCAAACCTTACCGGACTGGGGAACCGGACACTGTCCGGTGAAATATGGCAATGTCCGGTACATGTCCGGTACCCATCCGGCGGTGTCCGGTGGTGTCTGGTACAAGTTTTGAACATGCACAGAATTTCTACCGGACATCGCCGGACTGATGTGTCCAGTTGGTGTCCGGTTCATGTCCGGTACCCATCAGTACGTGTCCGGTACCCATCCGTTGGTGTCTGGTTGGTGTCCGTTTTGTCCGGTTCATGTCCGGTACCCATCCGTTACATGTCCGGTTCTCGTCCAGTTCTCATCTGGTACATGTACAGTACATGTACGGTACTTGTCCGGTGGCCCGGCGGCAATTGACCCAATTACGCTCCATTTCGATACATTTCGATACATTTTGTCACCGGAAACCACCGGAGTAGAAAATTCTTTGTCCGGTCGTGTCCGGTACTCAATCCGGTGATGTGTGACTGGCCCTTTAGCAGAAGTTATCTCCTGTATTCATTTGGTAAAGATCTAGTTAGTTTTAAGTAGGCTCAGGTCAGTTTGCATTAGACAAGCGGTATATAAATGTCACTTTGCTTGGAATATTCTAGTGTTACCCTATCGAGGTTAGTTATGTGATTCATATCTAAATCCGAGCAAAAACTGTTTGGTATGAAACGCTTACACACAATCTATGGAGTCTCTGGTTCCACTGTCCTGCGTTTATCTATATTGGCATGAAGTTGAGAAATTGGGAGAGAATGCAAAAATAAGAAAAGACAAGATAGTGGCCATAGAAATCTCTCAATTTTAGTGCAAAGGTCTATTAATCTACATGATTTAATCAATTATTCACCCCCAACAAAGGAGCGGTTCATGATAGAAGCATTTTAACGATATATTTAGCATATTAGATTGCAAAATCATATTGTTATTTCAATAATGAAGTCTTCTGACACTTTTTCCAATGTGTTGTTTAGCAGCCCTGTCCTGGAGACAGTGTTCACGGAGCAGCTCTGGAAAGTCTAGTGTGTGTGTGGGGGGGGGGGGGGGAGTTGGCTCAATGTCAGGATAATGTGACTGAGTGGGATATTAGGTCATGGGTGTGGTGGCCTGTCTCCCAGTCGGGCAGCACTATGAAGTCACCACGAATGCGCACTGTCACAAGTTGGTATCCGTTCTGATAAGACCTTAGATGTTGCCAGGATTTAAAACTCTAACAACCGATCTTATGTGACACAGCACTAGCCTTGAGACTTTTTTGTTCATTGCTCCATAATCATGTCATTACAAGAAAAGTGGAATTAGTGAGAATTAAAATTATTTTCAGGTACAAATCTTTTATTTTAATTGCATTTTGGGATTGGCGTTTCCATGGGTTTGCGCCTTAATTCTTCATATGAATAAGTAATGCTTAGGACCGACCCCGGTTATTTATTTATTATTATTCGATTCAACACAAGTATTATTATTATTAACCAATCGCCATTGTGCACCCTGTTTGTTGTGGACCATCACAGTTCCGCAGAAAAAGCTGTTTACGGTTGCTGGATTCTTGTGAATTCATTTTCCACCTCTATGAGTATGGATATTGTTTATGTATATATATATATATACACATGTTAGTCATTAGCCTCCCCCTGGGTGGGTGGGTATAAATAATGCTGAGTGCCAGGCTAAGTGGTGACAGGTATCAATTTTGTAAGTCATTGGTTTGATTCGGTCGGGGTTGGTCGTAATGCGAAGCATTACGTTTGATGCGAGGAGAGGAAGAGACCCTCCCCCGCCCCGTGCTGTCGCGCTGCTTTCTCACCTCGGCAGACGGCGCGGTGCGCCGCCACCTCCCCCGCCCTCCGCGTCGCGCACCACTCGCGCCTCACCCGATGCCCGCTGCTCGCCACCTCTCGCCCTCCCCCGGGCCGGCAGCATTCACACCTCACCTGCTGTCGCCCGTCCCTCTTCCCTTATAAGGTCGCCCGCCGGCCTCCCTCAGGCACTCGCCCTCCTGCCGTCTCCCAGCTCTCTGCCTTTTCCTCCACCCACCCACCCTACACTCCTCATACACTCTTCTCTTCCAGCGGTGGAGGGCTCCTCGGCACCCCCTCACAGAACACCTACAGACTTTTTTACTCTGCCTGAACTTTATTGCTTTATTTATCATGTACATTTCGTCACTGCTCCTCCTATTGCTTTTATTCATTACTCCGCTCCTCATGGGCTTCCTTACCTTCCTCAGCTTATTCCTTATTTACTCTTATTGTGCTCCCTTACTCTGTATGCTCTGTATGCTCTGTCTGTGAGGCGTAAATAAAAACGCCTTATTTCCACCCCCGCCTTCCTCTCTTCCTTTTCGCGCATCATAAACCCACCACAACATACATGCAGATCTAGCCAATGCTCTTTCTGCTTCAAGGATCCTATCAGAAGAAAAAAAGTCACTAAGAATGAATTCTAAAGTCCAGTTATATTTTTTTATTAAAGTGTATCTTATTCATTGAATAATATCTCTTGTTAGCGCCAGAGCACTGGTCTTCTGGCCGTACAGTACAATTCCTTGATACATAAATGAAACTACTATCAGTTGTAATAGTAACTGCATGAAAATCCTGTTTGATACTAAAAGTATTATACATTTTATGAATGAAATACCAGCTGTTGTAGTAACTGTGTATACTTCCAGTCCAATAAAAGTATCATGCATTGCATGGTTATATAATTTTCTTTTAACATTCTTTCCTACTTTCTTTTTTCTAAAAACGATGTCAAAAAATATATTGCGCCTATACATAGAGATAACATATTCAACAAACAGATTATATTACATTAATGTGTTAATCAAATGAAAAGAGGTGGACACAATATAGCTCATATCATGATTCACTAATCCATGATATTTGTACATTATTCAATGAACTTGGTCATTCCTCAAGTTCCGCATCCCCCCTACCCTCCCAAATTAGCAACAGCAAAAACAAACAGCAGTCACATGGACTGTCACAGAAAAGGATCTTCCATGGCGTCACCATACCCTAAGTTACCAAACCCTCAGCCCCAGTTCCCCCCCCCCCCCACCCTTTTTATTTGTTGCTGTTCCTCCGTTATTTCCAGTCAACCATATACAATGACAGAGAGAGTCCCAATACAAATTTAAAATGTAAGACTGGGATTGGTCCCACTGCTTCACTGGTCACAGCTGGTCCAGTGTATTATTAACAGCCCCACCCTAACAGCATAATTCAAAAACTCACATAACTAACCACACTAGAATAAGACTAAAATATTTCTAATAAACTGACATTTATATACTGCTTACCTAACTCCAACTGAACAGACACTACATTAAAGCTTACTACAATTTTACCAAATGAATACCGAAGATAACTTCCAATGACATTCTAAATACTATGTAAATACTCACATTGACCTCACTAAAATTGAAACAGTTATATGACACTACTGTTCACACATTGCTATGGAACATTTGGATTACAGAATTTCATTGTGTTACATGCTGCAAATCGTGTATTCAACAGTTATTGTATAACTTACTCTACATAGGTTTCCTGTAAATAACCCTGAATTGAAAAATGGCTGGAAGACCAGTGCTTCAGCACTGACAAAAGACTTATTCAGCAGAATAAACATATTTACAACAATAAAAAACAACGAACAACAATGACAAACAACGGTAAGCAACAAACAACAACCCACTGGAAAATCACCCCTTCAGGAAGACATACAGTTTACCTTACTACATGCTTGTGGTCAAAGTTGCATAGTCCGATGATTTTGAATTTCTGTATTTTTTCTGACATAAATATATCAGATCGATCACTAGTATCTACTATGCATTAGTTCAAAGTTAATTTGATTTTAAATGGTAAACACTTTAGATATTTTGAGTGGAAACATGGAAAATTAGTTTTGGCAAGCTTTCCAAAACTCTGACACCATAGACTTCTGCAGTAACAGGTTCTTTTAAATTGACTCAGTATTGCTTTCTACGCAGCAACAAATGCTTAATAAGTCCATCAGTATCCAAGCTAGGTATGTAAAATCAAATCTAGATAATTGGTTTGGTTTTGAAAATTTGATATTTCATTGGAGTATGCAGCTTTAAGTAAAACTCAAATAAATAACTCAAACTCAAGTAAAACTTAAAAAAATAACTCTAACTCAAAAACAAGAACAATAACAACAAAGAGCACATTCAGTAATAAAAGAATACCCTCGACTAGGAGCAATGAACTAGTTCAAAACCTCCACCTATGCTCTGAGTAAGCCTGCAAGTGCTTCGAGTTGGATCCTACTGAGTTATATAATTAATCAATAGTAACCTACTTCCATTAACAATAGACCTTTACCTGTAATTACCTTGAAGATCATTTCAATCCCAAAGGCACACCCCACACCTACCATCATCACCACCATTTTAGTAAATATGTCACCTCTAGAAAGATTTGTTGTTGTTGGTACATTAGTTGTTTAAGCAGGGGAAATTTCAGTCACAGACGACTGGTCTTCCTCATTCCACTGCTCCTTGCCCTACCCTAGTAATGCTGAGCGTCTGGCTAGGAAGCGACAAGTATCAATTTGTATGTCATTGGTTTGACTGAACCAGGATTCGAACCGACGATCCCACTATCTACCAACGCGGGAGACAGACGCTCTAACTCATTCGGCCATCCCGTTATATACCACACTCACTAGCTATCACCATCTAGTCCATGTTTACCCTCCCCCCTTCCCCTCCCACACATTCTTATTTTGTGTTTTATTTAATTATATCCCCATCATTCATATCAATGCATTGCTCTTACTTTATTGTAATTGTACATTTATATTTCAATAACTTTGTTTATTTTGTTTATTATTGTATGGCTGGCATCAGCAACAACAACAGCTTATGTTATTCAAAGAAATAAATAACAATAACAATTTTATTTTATTTAAGAGGGTGATGTGCATAATCCATAAAGATCCTGTCACGTGATTTCAATATATATATATGGGTCGTTTAATGGGAAATGGGGCCAAAGTGTAAGATGAGGGTCAAAAATGAATATTGTGTAATTTCCTCATTTTTTTCGCTGAGTTGCCAAATCTTATCCATATATATACTGGTAATGGGAAGGAAAAGTTAGATGATGTTACCATTTTGTCAGAAAAACAAGAACTAATTGAGTAGCGAGCCCCAAGTGTGGACTTATTAATCAACAAGTGTGGATTTATTAATCAAACCAATTATTTAAGAAAGTTTATTGCATGAAACAATTAATTGTTATGTTGTGTATTGAAATGCACTGTGAAGAAATCTGTATAGGATGATTATTTTTGTCACAATTCTGAGTTGTGGATATAACAGACTAGAAGAGGACACAAACAATAATATGATGCTTCCATTTCCTTTGTTTTCATACAGCTTAGTAGGACAATTATATTACTAGTCATGGAAGTCCAAAATATTATTTCATTGAATAACAGGTAATATTCTGTGCAAAATAAAGGTCCCGTAAGCTGTAGGAAATTCCACATTCTCCATGTAACAAATTCATGCCTTTAAAACACCATATTTTGTTAATGAAAATGTTGGCTTTTTTTTACTATGTCGCATTAATGTATCATATATATCCCTCCAAAATGTAAGAATACCAATTCTATCAAGAAAATACCTCCTCTACTCTAAAGTTCCATAATTGTTTTTGACCATTACATCCCGGAAAGTACATTGGCGACTGACACTTGTAACACCCTTTGGAGGAGAGGTGGGCCGCAGGTGGCGTCACCTGTCAAGTTGGGAGTCTTATGGAGTATAACAATGGTAATAGTGATAATATATAATACAATTAATATACAATGGAAACAATTCCCTTCATTGTTTGTTTGTTTGTTGTTGTTTTACGTTCTAGCAACATCTAAGGTAATATCAGGATGGGTACCGACCTGTGACAGTGCGCACTCATGGCAACTTTATAGTGCTGTCCCACTGGGAAACCAGGCCACCGGCACCATGACCTGTTATCCCACTCAGTCACATTATCCTGACACTGAGCACACCAGTCCTTGCCCTGTCCTAATAATGCCGAGCGCCTGGCTAGGAAGCAAAAAGTATCAATTTTTAAGTCATTGGTTTGACTCGACCGGGGTTCGAACCCAGGACCCGACGATCTACCAGCACGGGAGACGGACGCTCTAACTCATTCGGCCATGCCGTCTGGTTAATTCCCTTGGTATGTTATACTCGCATATTGCGTTATACATCACATATCTATAGATCATTCTTTATCCAAACAGTGTTTGAATTGGAAAATAAGAAGTATTGATAGTCTAGCAGTCTCCATTACATCGAACTCAGAACTTCAAAGAATATCGCTGGGCTACACAGCACAAGGCTATTATAAAGATAGAACACCCATCATTCTGAAGCCATTGAGACGATCAATCACTGCTTACTGAGATCCACATTCAGTCAACTCAGATAACAAAGAGAACATGGGAATTACCAGTTCCGCTGGTTCCTCAATAAGGACAAGTGTGCACCCAGCATGCCGGGTATTCCCAGTTCCACTGGTTCCTCAGTAAAGACAAAAGCTGGCACCCAGCATGCCGGGTATTTCTAGTTCTGCTTGTTCCTCAATAAGGACTGAAGCTGGGATCCAGCATGCCAGGTATTCCCAGTTCTGCTGGTCCCTCAATAAAGACAAAAGCAAGCACCCAGCATGCCGGGTATTCCTAGTTCCACTGGTTCCTCAATAAGACAAAAGCTGGCACCCAGCATGCCGGGTATTCCCAGTTCCACTGGTTCCTCAATAAAGACAAAAGCAAGCACCCAGCATGCCGGGTATTCCCAGTTCCACTGGTTCCTCAGTAAAGACAAAAGCTGGCACCCAGCATGCCGGGTATTTCTAGTTCTGCTTGTTCCTCAATAAGGACTGAAGCTGGGATCCAGCATGCCGGGTATTCCCAGTGCTGCTGGTTCCTCAGTAAAGACAAAAGCTGGCACCCAGCATGCCGGGTATTCCCAGTTCCTTTGGTTCCTCACTAAGACAAAAGCTGGCACCCAGCATGCCGGGTATTCCTAGTTCCGCTGGTTCCTCAGTAAAGACAAAAGCTGGCACCCAGCATGCTGGGTATTTCTAGTTCCGCTTGTTCCTCAATAAGGACTGAAGCTGGGATCCAGCATGCCGGGTATTCCTAGTTCTGCTGGTTCCTCAGTAAAGACAAAAGCCGGCAGCCAGTATGCTGGGTATTTTCAGTTCCGCTGGTTCCTCAGTAACGAAAAAAGCTGGCACCCAGCATGCTGCGTATTCCCAGTTCTGCTGGTTCCTCAGTGAGGACAAAAGCTGGCACCCAGAATGCTACGCATTCCCAGTTCTGCTGGTTCCTCAGTGTGGACAAGAGCCGGTACCCAGCATGCCGGATATTCCCAGTTCTGCTGGTTCCACAATGTGGACAAGAGCTGGTACCCAGCATGCTGCATAGTCCCAGTTCCACTGGTTCCTCAGTGTGGACAAAAGCCAGTACCCAGCTAGATAAAAGATTCACCCGGTACTTGTAGATTCACCCCATACTTACAGTACACGAGTGAAAGACAACGTAGTCTAAATACGGGCGAAAATAGCGTTAGTATGGAACAAGAAGTAGACTGCCTGCCTCCAGTGTCAAATGGTTACTTATATCGGCACAGACTTGGTGAAATGGGAGAGAATGCAAAAAGACAAGATGGCGGCCGCAGAACGCCATCGATTTCACTTTTAAATCTTATTAAACTAGATATTATATTATATTTTTCAACTCAAAGGTAGCAGGCTATCAATAAGACATTTGTAAAGAATAATTGTTGCTTCTTAGATTGTGAAATTAGGCTCTCAATTCATTAACCCGCTTTTTCGACCGTTTTTATATAGGGTTGGTATTCACCCGAGGACTGCGAGTACCGGGTGAATCCTTTATCTATGCTGCATATTGCCAGTTCTGCTGGTTCCTCAGTGTGGACAAGAGCCGGTACCCAGCATGCCAGGTATTCTCACTTCCGCTGCTTCCTCAGTACGGGGGGGGGGGGGGGGGGGGGGGGGGCCCACTGGTTGCGTGTTGCTACACCTATAGAACTCCCACCACCACCGCTACCCCCACCCTGCCCCTCCACCTCTCCACCCCACCCACCCCTGCCACCATACACACATTTTGTGTGGTGGGAGTTGACGGTGTGTGTGGTTGGGGTTTGGTGGGTATGGTGGGGGTGTAGGTGGGTGTGTACGATGTGTATGGTGGAGGTGGTTTGTGGTGGAGTTGTAGGGGTCTTGCAAAGTGGCACCTCACAATCCCCAACCATCCCCAAACCCTCACCACACACTTACACCCTCACCACACCCCTAAACCTCCACCACACACACCTAAACCCACCACCACATGCCTATACCCCCAACACATCAAAAACCCCTCACCACAGACCTCACCTCCCACCACACACTCCCCACAGTTACACCACCGCCACACACCTACACCCTCACCACACACACATACACCTCAACTATACCCACCTACACCCCCACCACACACTTACACCCCCACCACACACACCCACCACAGATCTACACCACCAACACACACATACCTACAACCCCACCACATACCTGAACCCACACCACACCCCCACTACATCCCTAAACCCCCACCACACACCTACCAAGCGACAGCAGGGTTTCTTCTGACACTCCAATGCTATCAAAATGATCAAGCCCACCACCTGGTGCGCTGGCTGTTCTCTTGATTACACAGTACAGGCTGAGTGAGCCGTCTTAGTGTTATAGGGTCTTTGTCCACACCCATCCCACTCCACACCCGAACTCCCACCACACCCACCCCACACACATTCCCACATCCATTCCCACTCCGACACCCCCTCCCACACCCACACCCACACACACTCCCCCTCCCACACACACACTCCCTCCCACCCACACACCCATCCCAGACCATCCCACTCCCCCCCACACATTCACACCAACACCCACTCCCCACACCGACTCCCACGCCCACTCCCACACCCACAGCCCTCCCACCCACCCACCTATCCCACACCCACTCCCACGCCCACACCCACAATTGCTTAGGCCATTAAATACCACCGAGAATACTTGGTCTAAACGTTATACAAACTAGAACGAAATAAGCATACCAATAAGCAATAATAATCGTGAATGTGCGCCGTCTTAGTCATGTTAGTGCCCCTTTAAATACTGCAGACTTGTAGAGAAGACTTTGTGTTTGGTTGTGTTTGTGCCCCTTTAAATAGGGCAAGCCTCTAGAGACACCTTTGTGCCTGGTTGTGTTCATCATCATCATCATCATGCTGTCGGTCATGATGCGACAAAGACTGCTTTCATTACTTGACTGCCGCTCTTTGTCCGGTTGTACATTTCAGGAAAGATGCCTGCAAAAGTGTTGAAGTGCTGCTGGCTTTTGCAAGTTACCAGCAGCACTCTCTCGGGGAGAAAATAGAGGTTTCACACCGGCAAGAACATGTCAAGACAGGCGCAAAACTATTTGTCCCTGCAGTGGCGATGGGAGATGTTGGGAGTTCCATACATCAACCGCCCTTAATGCTGCCACAGTGACATAGTTTTCTGTTTAGGGTTTGCTCCCTTAGCCTTCGGTTCTGTCAAGAACCTGCACCACAAGACAGTGGTTTACAACTCTGCAGGGCAGGGGCGTTAAACTCCTCTGAGGTATTGCTATACCGGCATACCTGGTTGTGTTTGTGCCCATTTAAATACTGCAGGCCTGTAGAGAGGCCTTTGTGATTGGTTGTGTTAGTGCCCCTATAAATATTGCAGGGCTGTAAAGCGGCCTTTGTGGTTGGTCACGTTAGTGCCCCTTTAAATACTGCAGGCCTGTAGAGAAGCCTTTGTGCTTGCTTATGTTAGTGCCCCTTTAAATAATGCAGGCCTGTAGAGAAGCCTTTGTGCTTGCTCATGTTAGTGCCCCTTTAAATATCGCAGACTTGTAGTAGAGAAGCCTTTGTGGTTGGTCGTGTCAGTGCCCCTTTATTTACTGCAGAATTATAGAGAAACCTTTGTGTTTGTACTTGTCATGTCGATGTATAGACTGAATCACGATTCACAGATTCATGTCATCCCACAACTCTGACCTTACTTCCCAAACACGCGTGTATTATGAGCTGTATGACCTCACTTCCGCCCACAACGTGAGAGGAACGCGGCAATGTCGTGTTGGTCATGCTTTTCAGACGCAACGGTATTTAACCCTCCTTGCGTACATACAGCTGCAATGTGCTTGTGTAAAGGGCTGGCTGGAAGCCAGACTAAGAATAAGAGACACTATCAATAATATAAATCAAGGTGCAGTGAGTAGGTAATAAAGGAGACGAAGAAAGCCACACTAAGAATAAGAAACACCCTCAATAATATAAATCCAGGTGCAGTGAGTGTGTAATAAAGGAGACGAAGAAAGCCAGAATAAGAATAAGAAACACCGTCAATAATACGGAAAGCACAACGCAAAGTTTATTTACTGATTCTCTGACAAGGATAGATCGAATAGCTCTTTAAGCGATTCTGCAGAGCTAACATAAATATATATTAGATTAGCTGAAAATATAGTGAGAGTATTATGTAGAACAACGGGGTAGTTCCCAAGTTCCAAATCAGAAATGCAAGTGTCTTGACTGACAAGGCGACAGGGCCAGCTGAAGATAACGGCAACTCGGGCAGTCATCCAGACCGCCACATGCTAGGGGGCACCAAATATAATTTCGCGAAAGAATTTAGTTAGAATTATACTTGTAAGGGCATTAAATTTCAGCCTACCCAGGGCGCCAGCACCCCTAGGGCCAATTATATTTGTATGACGACTATAAACTTTAGTACACTCATAAAGACAGGAGTCCATGGTTTATATTCTTATTACTGGGTTTGGAAGTATTGTGAGGTATGAAGTACTTATGTAAATATTATTCATGTATGTAATTCTCCTAATATTATTCATGTATGTAATTCTCCTAATATTATTTATGTACGTAATTCTCCTGCGTATTATTATGTTATTGGCGTCAACTACTACTCCACTAACCTCCTTTCATACGCTCCTTTGTAGTTTGGGTTACTGGAGGCTGGGATGCAGCCTGGAAAGCGAGCGGTCTGCTACCAAGCAGCTCCCCTAATTCCCGTCCTGCCCTCCAGGTGATGCCTCACCCCCCCCCCTACTCTCTGCCCATTCTGCGTCTGATTTTGCTCAATAAAATGTAACGGTAGGTCTTAAGGGCCAGCCATAGTCTTAGCCTTGATCCAATATGTCTATCGTGTCTCCCAATTTGTTATGGAAAAAATTAATAATAGTAAGAGTTATATAAATATTTCCTGTCTACTGCATAATAAATAATGTAAATGCATATACGCTCCCTCATGTCCAGGCCTGTCGCTTTCAGTCATGTCGGTCAACCGACACAAGATTTGTTTGTTTGTTGTTGTTTTACTTCCTGGCAACATCTAAGGTCATATCATCACGGGTACTGACTTGTGACAGTGTGCACTCTTGGCGACTTTATAGTGCTGCCCCACTGGAAGACCAGGCCACCACGTCCTAGCAACATCTAAGGTTATATCAGGATGGGTACCGACTTGTGACAGTGCGCACTCATAGAAACTTTATAGTGCTGCCCCACAGGGACACCAGGCCGCCAGCACCGTGACCTGATATCCCACTCAGTCACATTATCCTGACACTGAGCCAACCAGTCCTTGCCCTATCCTAATAATGCCGAGCGCCTGGCTAGGAAACGACAAGTATCAATTTCTAAGTCATTGATTTGACTCGACCAGGGTTCGACCGCACAAACCCATAGGTTTGGATCCAAGATCTCCCAAAACAGGAGACAGACGCTCAACTCATTCGCCCAGCCCGTCTGGTCACCGACAGCCTGTTTGTGCAGTAAACGAAGCAACAAATGTGTGTATTTGCACCTTATGATGGCGGTGGCAAGAAATATTATCGGGGTTAACATTTCACTGCGCATGTTCTGCGGAAAAGGTCCATAGGGAATGTCCACTGCCACACACCCTATGATGTAGGTGGAAAAACCTATTGTTGGGGTTAAAATGTGACTGTGCGTGTTCCACAGGAAAAGTATTATAGGGGATTTCCATGCCACACAGCTGTGGTTGGTGGCTAGAACAAATATGGTTAACAGTTCACCATGTATGCTACACGAAAAAGGTCTTATAGGGGATTTCCACTGCTACAATCCCTTGATATAGGTGGAAAGAACTATTGTTGTGATTAACATTTCAACTGTGCATGCTCTGGGGAAAGGGTGTTATAAGTTATAGGAGATTTCTACTGCCACATACCGTCTGATGGTGATGGCAACACCTAATGTCGTTGTTAACAGTTCACTGCGCATGATCTGCGTGAAAGGTCTTATAGGGGATTTCCATTGCCACACACCATATGATGGTGGTGGCCAGAACTAATGTGCTTCACAGTTCACTACGCATGCTCAGCGGGAAAAGGTCTATTTAAGTGTATTGCTTATTTATTACCCACCTCAATAGATGCCTTTCGATGTTTATAAACATTGTGTATGCGCGTGCAGCTTGGCTGCAGAAGGAAGGCACACTGCCATTGAGTTTGCCGATACGTGCAGTGCAAAACAACAGTTTTATTCAAAATTCATAGAAATGCAGAACCCTAACATTATAAATTTAATATAATCTGTTCGTTGAATGTACTTTCTATATGTGTTCCAATCAGTTTGTTTCTATGTGGTGTGGTTTTAGAGAGATTTCACTTTTTCTTTATCAAGATTGCTCACGGCCATTGACAATGCATCGAATTTGCCAGCATGCGTAGTGCAAAACGTCTATTTTATTCAGAATTAATAGAAATGCAGAACCCTAACCTTATCAATTTAATATAATCTGTTCGTTGAATGTGTTTTCTATATGTGTTCCAAGCGGTTTGTTTCTAGGTGGGGTGGTTTTAGAGATATTTCACTTTTTCTGTAGGACATTGCTCACGGCCATTGACAATGCATTGAGTTTGCCAATACGTGCAGTTCAAAATGTCAATTTTATTCAAAATTACTAGAAATCCAGAACCCTAACCTTATAAATTTAACATAATCTCATCGTTGAATATGTTATCTATATGTGTTCCAATGAGTAGGTGGTGTGGTTTTAGAGATATTTCACTTTTCCTGTATCAAGATTGCTCACTGCCATTAAGTTTGCAGTGTGACCAGATGTTGTCCTGCAGCCATGATGTGTGCGCACTGACCTAAATACCTATGCTGACGTCATATGAAATAGGTCTATAGGTGGTCTTGAGCATGTTTTAGTACTACTTCATAGAGTAAACCCATCAATCTGTGGCAAGCTTCCCAAGTCTACATCATGGCCATTTGTGGATTAAGCCCACCCTCCACTTGGCCAATATTTCATAAACACCCAATCCCTTAAATGCCCATGTGTGACTAAGCATTTGTTTGTTTGTTGTTTTACGTCCTATGAACATCTAAGGTCATATCAGGACGGTATCCACCCCCACTTCAATGATTTGCCAATTTAAACGCCAGGGGAGTTAAGCCACGAGAATATGCTATATACAGTGGTGGCCATTCCAGATGACTGACCCAGATTGGTACAGCTTGACCTAAAACTTAAAAGCAGTCAAGGTTGGGTCGTAAATACGACCCGGGTAATATTAATAAGTGGTTTCAAAACTTGCAGAACACTAAATTAGAAATATTCAATTATGATACTTGCAAATATGTAGTCTTGTCGTGTGGGAGGGGATGATGACAATGGGAAATATTGCGCCTGGAGCTGGAATCGAACCCACACCTCTAAGATTGTGGGTGGGTGTCTTAACCAGTACACCAGCTAGGCTCCAAGATATTACCACCCTATCCACGCCTAGCTGTTTATGCGGCTCCTTGCCTGAGAGATCAGTGTAGATGACTACACTCGTCCCTCCTGGAATTGTAAGTATTTTTATGGTTTATGTCCATAAGTCGTTTGAATGCTTACAGTTTTTGTTGTTGTTTTTTTTGTGACAAGTTTCTTATTCTGCCCATAATGTATAAGCTCCCGTGAGGGTGCTTGTTTTCAATGCTGGACAGCTGTGATACTGGATTGGTCTGGTCCCGTACTCAGGAGTCTTTACCTGATCTTTCTCAGGCCAACCTTTGCGGTTTTGGGTGTTAGTAGTTTCTATATTAGTTTTTTTTTTAATTTTCAAGTTTTTTCCTAACCTGTATATGATAACTTAGCCTACTATGTACATCTACGCAGATGACATACAGGCCTGTGGGAGAGGATCCCATCCCATTGTGGTTTGTTACAGCATCCTTTCACCCATGCCCTGTCCTTAGATAATACACCAGTGTGCCAGGACACCCCTGGACCCTTCAGGACTGCGACTAGGTGGGATGGCTGTGTTGTATGGTTAGCCATTTTGTATTTCAGGGTGATTCAGATGCATGATGGTGGTCTGCCTGGTTCTGCTTTGGTTTGTGCCAGTACACATACCCAGACGGACTGCGCCCTATGGTGATACTCATTTCGAATTCCTTAGTACTTAGTAGGGCTAGTTTCCGTATTTGTAATATCTACCATCTTTTCTGGCTGGTCTTTTGCTTTTTGTGCCAGAACACAGCAAGCAGTGACTGCGCCCAAGATCAGGTGAGATATTGTTTCTTCAGTAGGTGGTTGTGTATTATGTTTTCTTTAGGACCTTTTATAGTGGTCAATGCTTTCGATTGCCCATTGTTGTGTGGGTTGATTATTCCAGGCATGTGCCGCCATGGCCAGTACACTTCTCTCATAAATTTAGTGAATTACATAATATACAGGCAATGCACTTACATGTACATGCATACACAGGGTAGGTCTAACAATCTACAATGCGTAGCTTGTACAGGATCCTGGTCATGGAACTAGTGTCATTGCGGGGGTGATGCACATATGAAATATTGCACCTATAGCAGGCTTTGAACCCACACCCCTTGCATTCTGGGCTAGTGTGATAACCATTAAACCAGCTAGATTCCCTGATGTCACCACCCTATTCATGCCTAGCTATCTGTGTGACTCCTTGCTTGCTAGATCAGTGCAGACTACTACATTAGCTTCATATTTGTATGTTGACGTTATTGATTCATTTGATCATAAAGGATTTATGAATTATTTCTTTAGAAGTTGGTTGAAATGTTGATGATATAATCCCAGAGATATATATGTATATGAACCTGTCTCAAAAGGTGATAACTCTTCTTTTTTTTTGTCCACTGTAATGATTGACACAAAACAGCACAGAAACGGTTACACTGAAAACACAAGGACATTTGCTTCAAATCAATATGAATTCTATTGGGATTATGAAACACCATGTAAAAAACAGATCAGATTATCCTGAGCAAATGCATAAGCAGATAGTATGTTGATCGTTACAATGGACAAAGTTTTGTCCCATATTGCTTACCACCTGTTGAGACAGTCTCATATATATGTATTTACATGTACAGTAAAACCTCTCTAAATCCATCGACCATGTGACCGACTTTAAGTGGTACATTTAGGGAGGTGGTCGGTTTAGAGAGTTAGAATATCCTTACATTGGTATTGGTGGGACCCAAATAAAGCGATCGATATAGGGGAGTGGTCGATCTGTGGTGGGGTCGGTATAGAGAGGTTTTACTGTATATATATATGTAGTAGTCTGCAGTCTGTGGTATGCATGTATTGCAGGTATAGCAATACCTCAGGGAGCTTGACGCCCCTGCCCTGCAGAGTTGTAAACCTCTGCCTTGTGGTACAGGTTCTTGACAGAACCGAAGGCTAATGCTAGGTACACACCTACCGTTTATGACTCGCGCACTAAAACTCATGACCCGACCCGTCCCGCTTAAAATTGAAAACGGGCCGATTCATTTTTCGAATCGCGAATCGCAATCGCAAGGAAGCACTTTTAACCCTAAAATTGAGTTTTAAGTCTCGAATCGCAATCGGTAGGTGTGCTAGGGGAGTGCACACCTCAAGACTTTTGGGCAATTTTAGATCGAATACGGTAGGTGGGTGCGGAAAAACAGTAGGTGTGTACCTAGCATTAGGGAGCAAACCCTAAACAGAAAACCATGTCACTGTGGCAGCATTAAGGGCGGTTGATGTATGGAACTCCCAACATCTCCCGACCATCCACTGAAGGGACAAATAGTTGTGCGCACAAAGGAGAGCGGCAGTCAGGTAATGAAAGCAGTCTTTGTCGCATCGCGACCGACAGCATGATGATGATGATGAGTCTGCACTGACCTCTCAGGCAAGGAGACACGCAGACAGGTATGCGTGGGTAGGGTGATTGCATCAGGGAGCCTGGTTAGTGTAATGGTTAGCACACTAAGCCCAGAATGCCAAGCGGTGGAGGTTTCAATCCTGCTTTAGGCGCAAAATTTGCCACTTTCATTACTCGGCATTAACAGGATAGGGCAAGGACTGGTTAGCTCGGTGTCAGGATAATATGACTGTGTGTGCAAATAGTGTTATGGTGCTGGTGGCCTGGTCTCCCAGTGGGGCAGCACTCACTATAGCGTTGACATGAGTGCGCACTGTCACAAGTCCGTACCCATCCTGATATGATGTTAGATGCAGGACATAAAACTCCAAGAAACAAATAACAAACATTCACCATTCCCTCTAAACTTATGGGTACGGACAGGGCCGGCTGAAGGTACCGGCAACCTGGGGGATGGATTTCCCAGTGGGACAGCACTATGAAATTGCCATGAGTGCGCACTGACACAAGTCAGTACCCTTCCTGATATGACCTTAGATGTTGCTAGGATGTAAAACAACAACAAACAAACAAACTGTTCATTTTATTCAGCATCTTATGTTTATCTCAGGAAATGAAAGAAACTCAAAGCCATCGGACTATGTAACTTTAACTTAATGAAACCCAGGGGAAGCAAACAAGGCGGACAAAGGAAGAGGTGGGAAGACACCATCAGGGAATTTCTTGACAGGCTTGTAGCTTGGAAAGTTCCAGAGAGAAATGGAGAACAGAGGAAAATGTAGAAAACTGGTTGCAAAGTCATCTGTGGGTCCTCAATGACCCTTGTGGTTAAGGAATTGATGATGGTGATGATGGAGGTGATGATGATGATGTTTGTTGCTGGTCTACATCTTAACAACATCAAAGGTCATATCAGGATGGGTACCGACTTGTGACAGTGTGCACTCATGGCAACTTTTATAGTGCTGCCCCACTGGGAAATCATGCTGCCAGCACCATGACCCGATATCCCACTCAGTCACATTATCCTGACACTGAGCTAAGCAGCCCATGCCCTATCCTATTAATGCAGAGCGCCATGCCAGGAGGCAACATGTATAAATTTGTATTTCATTGGTCTAACTGGACCAGGGTTCAAACCCATGGGTTGGGTTTGAATCCCACGGTCTACCAAACCAGGAGACTGCGGTTAACTCATTTGGCCATCCCGTCTGGGCCCGTATGCAGGAGTCAGTGTTAGCGAGGCAAAACCGTATTTGGCCGGAATTCCCGTTTAGCGGTGAAAAATGGCATGCACGAGTCAGTGATAGGCCTAACACCTGAGTGATAGGCCTAAACTAGGTTAAGGTAAACCAGAAATTTAGCTAGTTTACAGTGGTGTAAGGTATCAAATCTATTCAATGGTGTCATATTTAACAAAGTTACATAGTTAAATAGTGAAATTTTATTAAATTAACCCTAAAATCGAAGCGAGATTAACGCTGCCACTGCAACGGCGGCGATAGTAATAGTTATATTTTCGAATCGTCGAATGTAAAGTAAACAAATCGCCACCGCCGCCGCATTGACGTTGATATCCATACTGTCGCAAATTGCCGGCGCCGGCGCCACCGCAGGCCCAAATCTATAAATAACTTCACGTTTAGCTATAATGTATGTGTTATGCGCTCCTGCATACGACTTGAAACAATTCACGATGTCGGTGATAGCTAAATGGTAACAGGCTGTAACACCCAAACCCCGCTAACACTGACTCCTGCATATGGGCCCTGGTCATTGCCACATAGATGGGAACCCTAAGTCAATTTGATAGAACCTGTTTCTGCTGAAGCTTATGGTGTCAAGAGTGTCGCTGTGGATAACTTACAGCATCATCAAAGGCCAGTTGCTCTCATACCATGTCTATGTGGTGTGGGAGGTTAAAAATCCCTTGGGTCGGTAAAAGTGTAGGCTCGGGCTTTCTATCGACAAACTGTCTAATGGTGAAAACAAGTCTATTCAGGCTTATCCATAATAGGCAGTATAAATCTTCAAGAGAAAAAAAAGAAAAAAAAAGAGGAAAGTTTTGTCAAGTCAAGATCCAGTTAACGAGTATTTATTATTCTTCTCTGACGTCAGGCCCTAGTGGCCACTCCTTACACTAGCATGACATATGTTACAAACACGTTTTGCTGTTGTTTCCTTGGGGTTTTATTTGGTGATGGTATATTTATGCTGCCCATAACGGTTAAGTCTAATGACTTGTTTCGCCCCTAGACAGTAGTAGTCTTGTGGTTCCTCTTGTTTTGTTACTTTCAGTTGTTGTGCTCAGTTTGTGATTGCTTGCTAAAATTAATTTGTCATGTTTGCACTTAAAATATTTTTGTTTTTAAATAGCTATTTGTAATAAAAGGTACTTCAAGCTAAAGTAAGATAGAACATAACAATCAACACAATATATCTATCTCAGAAAAAGACAAAATCTCAAAACCATCGGAGTATGCGACTTGAACAGCAAATCTGCCAATCAGAACTAAACCACAACCTCCCACCCCGACCACTTCCTCCCAACCCTGAGTAGGCCTACATCACACAACTTCAGTCCTTCCTGATGAATCAGCAGACATAGACTCTGAACATCAGTGCCTCAGAGTCGACTCCGAGAGATGTCGGTGACAGCTTTTTTTTACCAATTTACATTCAATGTGTGCCTTTGAGTTGACTCTGAGATGTTGCGCTTTTCGAGTAGGAGGCGAAAGCGCCTCCAAAATGGCCATGTGTGTCAGCCAAACAGAGCTGTTGGTTCAACTGCTAAAACGCCGTCCAGAGTAGCACAGCATTTGGGATTTCTCCAAGGCGTCCAGTTGAACGCGGCTCTATATTGTAGTACTGTACAATACTACAATGTAGATGGTATGTAGCATTCAGGCTTCATGAATATCAGAGTAAATATGTATAATTGAGCACATCAATCGATGTTGGCGCATGAATAGTTGATGTCATTTTGCGTGGTTTATTTGACAGCGTTAGATTAGATGTGTCTGGTTTATATTTGGTTTGTTTGGTTGTTTGGGATTGCTGTTAGGGTTTGTTTGTTGCTGTTTGTGTTCTTCTTTTTGTGGGTGGAGACTGTTCTTGTTATCTTAATATTTACATTTGAATGCTCAGAGAACAGAACACAATGGCATGATGACATTGAAGGCCATATGTTACGGTCGATGGTGAAGGAGTTGTGGTGTGAAGGGCATTGAAGATGTTGTGGTGTTGAAGGTGTTGTGGTGTTGAAGGCGTTGTGGTGCTGAAGGTGTTGACGGTGTTGTGGTGTGAAGAGTGATGAAGTTGTTGTGGTGTTGACGGTGCTGTGTTATGAAGGGTGTTGAAGATGTTGTGATGTTGAAGGTATTGTGGTGTTGAAGGTGTTGTGGTATGATGGGTGTTGAAGGTGTCATGGTGTGAAATGGGTTGACAATGTTTTGGTTTTGAAAGAGGTGTGGTGTTTAATATGTTGAAGGTGTGTGGAGGTGTTGAATGTGTGGAGGTATGAAGGTGTTGTGGTGAGAAAATGTGTTGACGGTATTGTGGTGTGAAGGGTTTTGAAGGTTTAAAGGTACAAAGGGTGTTGGTGTGGTGGTGTAGTGGTGTGAAGGATGTTGAAAGTGTAACAGTATCAATGGTGTTGACGAGGTGCTGTAGTTATTGTCTAGTGGTGTACCTGGAGTCGACCAGGTGCTAAAATTGTTGTGGTGTGGAGGGTATTAAAAGTGTTGTTTTGCATAGGGTGTTACTGAGCATGTCTTGCATCAGGATCAAAGCGCTGTTCTTCTAGCTGTTATATTGATACACAACGAAGGAGGAACAGAGGCGGGGGTGGAGAAAAACATTTTATTCAACAATAAAATTAGGACAATGACAATGAAGAGGAACAATGCATGAGGAACATTAGATAACTTACACATACAATACTATGTCAGAATAAATAAAGGGGAACATAGGTAATTATACATACAGTAATCTCAGTATCAAGGACAGGACCTGCCGGCGTGGCGAGGTCATCCAGGAAGAGTCAGTGGGGAGGGAGGAGCCCCGAAGAGCCCTCCACCAAAAGTGAGGAGAGGGCGCGAGGGGTGGCAGGGGGAGTGAGGTGGGGCAAGTAGGCATGCACCGCCTCAGAGGTCCAGGTCCCCTGGGCCATGATGTCCTGCAGGGGTACCCCGGCCCGCTAGCCAGCCTGAGCGGTGTCTCGATGGAGGCTATGGAGGGTAAAGGAGTCCGGGCCGGCACCAACATGGCACGGAGGGCGGCACGGAGAATCATGGTGAGAGTCCGAGGGTCCAGTGGCCACCCCGAGGGCATGATGAATGCCAGGTCAGAGGGAGAGGCCGGGACTAGGGCGACGGCCGCGTGCCAGGCCGCGACCGGGCAGAGCGCGGAGCCTGGGGAGGCCGGGATGAAGATGGCGATGGTGGCCGAGGGTCCCGAGATGGTCTTGGTGCTCCAGAGGGTCAAGCAGAGGCCACCCGGGGCCGGGGCAACGTCAGCGGCTGTGATGGTGTGGGGTCTGCCCCACTCCCTGGAGGCGGGCGACAGTAGGCTGGACTGCTGGAGCATCCCATAGTGTCCGAGGAGGGCCGCTCGGGGCATGATGCCCGAGGGTCCTGCAGAGGCGAGGTAGGAGGCGACGGCGGAGAGGTGCTCCGAGGTGAGCGGGGGCGCAGCAATTGCACCGAGGCCCAGTGACCCCTATGGCCGACATCTCCGGCGAGGCAGATGGGGAAGGCCGAAGGCTCTCCCCCCCCCCCCACAGCCTCGACCCAGGAGCGGGTTCTGGAAAGGGCGTTCCTGATGAGGCGGACCGCTGGAAAGGCAGCCAAACGGGAGGGCAAGGTCCACATATGTGGCACCGTGCAGGGTGATGCCGTAGAGGGGGCAGGCGAGTGGGTAAGTCGGAGCTGGGGTAGGCCCTGGAAATATCGGCCGTCAGTTGGGCAGCGGTGTTGGTGATGGCCATCACCTCCATAATCCCGGCGAGGTGCTCCACGGAGCGGATGGTTGCGTTCATTGTCGCCTCGGCGGAGGTGATCCAGTGGGCGGCAACTGAAGGTTGGCGTGCGGAAGAGGATGTCGCGGAGGTGGAGTCTGGGATGGTGCTGTCTGGCGCTCTTCTGGTGCTGCGGTGCCCGGCGGCACGGCCTCGGCCTCGGGCGATAGACGGCATGTTGGATAATCGCGGAGGAGTAAGCCAAAAAGATGTGAGGCTACTGGAGGAGAGCAGGAGGCGGAGTGGCTGGAGGCAGCGGCGGGCGCGGTTATAAGGGCAGAGCTGGAGGGGGGGCGGGGGGGTGATGTAACCCAGGAGGAAGATGAGAGAGGGGAGTGGTGGGGGCCGTCCTCCTCCGCCGGGAATCAACCGCAATGCAAGCATTACGACCAATTTCACAGAACACATTTCTCCGTTATGTTAGTTAATTGCTGGAGGTTGTTGCTGTTCCTTTTTAACTTGTCATGTATCAATGTACATATCCACGTGCCTGAATATACCCATGTAGTCCTATTCCAGAATTTAATTATGTACGTTCCAGATTATCAGTCAATCAGGGTTCCTCCCACGGCGCCCAATTCTTCTTCTTTTTTTAAAATCTGCATTTTCTTCCCAGTAAAGCTTTTTTATCTAACGACGTCTCCAGAGCACATTGCTTTTCATCATCGGCTATTGGACGTCAAACATGTGGTCATTCTGACATATTTCTTTGGAGGAAACCCGCTGCCACCACATAGGCTACTCTTTCCGATAAGCAGCAAGGGGTCTCTTATACACACTTTCCCACAGACAGGACAGCACAGCACATACCACAGCCTTTGATGAACCAGTTGTGGTATTTTCTTCCCATTAACTCGCAGAAGTTCCAATCCTAACGGACACTCTCACCGCCCTTTCTTTTAGCACTGCTGGCTCACTGGCAGAACAACCTGGCTAGTTGCCAATTAAGCCCCCACTCCCGCCTCCTCTGACCCCAAAGTTGGGTCAGGTGGCCTAATTTAGGGAGGTTACTTACTATAAGGTGCTTCCTCCGGTGTTTTGATGTTTATGTTTCTCTCCTGCGCCGACCGATCAGGACACTTAGTTAGTGGTATCATGTGGTTTCTTGTCATGTCGCGGCTCTTTATCAACACTCCAGTGGACAGTTGCTATGGTGATGGACCCGTCCATCACTATTTCTGGTTTTGGCTATTTGAATTGAAAGGATTTAAAGCATGGTTTATAGTAGATAAAAGATTCACCCGGTACTTGTAGTACACGGGTGAAGGACAACGTAGTGTAAATACGGGCGAAAATAGCTTTAGTATGGAACCTGAACTAGAAACTGTGGCTCCAGTATCAAATGGATACTTCTATAGGCACAGAGTTGGTGAAATGGGAGAGAATGCAAAAAGACAAGATGGCGCCTACAGAACGCCGTCGATTTCACTTTTAAATCTTATTAAACTAGATATTATATTATATTTTTCAACTCAAAGGTAGCAGGCTATCAATAATACATATGTAAAGAATAAATGTTGCTTCTTAGATTGTGAAATTAGGCTCTCAATTCTTTGACCCGCATTTTCGACAGCTTTTACATAGGGTTGGTTTGCACCCCTACTGCAGCAGTACAGGGTGAATCTTGTATCTAGGTTTATAGCTGTACGTAATATACCACAGATCCTTAACCATAACCCCGCTACTAAGACTAGTGTAGCAGTCTGCATTGACCTCTCTGGCAATGAACCACATAGATAGGTAGGCGTGGACAGGGAGGGGGGCGCCACCAGGGAGCCTAGGTGTTGTAATGGTTAGGACACTGGCCTGGAATGCAAGAGATGTGGGTTCGATTCCCGCTTTATGTGTAATATTTCCAATTTTAATCACCCACATGACATGGCCATTAGGCAGCATGCAGTTTCTAAATGCATAGATATGTGGAAGCAATGCATATTCATAAAGACATATGGCTAATATAAGGATGAATAGCCAGTTAATTCTAGGGTAGTTGTCAATATTCACTTGATGCTTCAGATACCATTTGGAATGAAATGGTGAGGGAGGAGGCGGGGGGGGGGGGGGGGGGCGGGGGGGGGGGTCAGACTGCTGCCATAGGCCCTTTTCATAGTCGGTTGGTTGGTTGTTAGAATGTTTACGTCCTGGCAACATCTAAGGTCATATCAGGACATGCACCAACTTCTGACAGTGCACACTCTTGGTGACTTTATAATGCTGCCCCACTGGGAGACCAGGCTACCGGCACCATGACCCAATATCCAACTGTGTCACATTATCTGGACATCGAGCAAACCAGTCCTTGCCTTATCCTATTAATGACGAGCACCAAACTAGGAAGCAACAATTATCAATTTTGTAAGTCAATGGTTTGACTCGACTGAGAATTGAACTCATGATCTCTCGCACCGGAGGCCTGAGCTCTACCGATTTGGCCACCGCATCCAATGGAACTCCTATCGTTCCGCACGGGATATCAGCGCTCTACCGATTCGGCCACTGCATCTGGTCTTTGGGGTTTGAAGGCAGGTGAGCGATGGGTGGGGAGAGGGGGGTGGGGGGGTTGTCAGACTGCTGACATAGGCTCTTTACATAGTCTGATACCAGCATGTGTAAGTGTCATCGAGGCATGAGGGAGCACCCAGTGGGTATTCTGCAGCCCATTATTATTTAACTGCTACGTTTTCATGAACAAGACAAGTCACGGTTTGGATGAGAAATTCTCTGGCTGCCACCTACGAAAAGGCCCTCACCCATTTAATATAAAGTGAAAATTTGAATGACGAGTAGTGAGCAGCAGCGCAAAACTGGTGTGTACATGCTTTAGCGCTCCCCAGGGCCGAATGGACGCAGCCAAGCGGTGGGCCGGGTGGGGTTATGTAATGCGCTACTCCACCAGACAGGGTGTTAGGGAGCAAAAGAAGACAGCAGAATAATTAGATGTGAAGGGAGCACATTGACCACTGCCTCAGGTCAGTTGTTTGACCTACACATTGTATGAACAGTTGCTGACAAGTAGACACATTTGCAATCCCAAAGTTGGTAGCCTAAACAGTGGCTGTTAGATATATATTGGGTATCATCCCAATTTACTTAATACCCACCTTCGTCCTAAAACAATATTTGCATAATTAATTATGTGTATGTATAAATGTTTTCCTTTATACAAGTATTATGCTAAGCGGTCAGCAGGGCTGTCTGGCTTGAATCTCTGGGGTTCTGGAAGGTTCTGTGCAACGCGGTTAGAGCGAGTTGGTGCACAGTTGTCTGGCGGGACAGGTAAGCGAAGGTAGCCAGTCAGCTGTTCCTTCCTGTCCCACTACCGGTTGGTCACTTAGGCCTGAATTTTCTTTTAAATAAAGAGATTGGGGTCTTAGAGGCCAGCCAGAGCATATTACTCACTCCAAACTGTATTTGTGTCGTCTCATTATTTATTATTACTACTATAGCGCAGATAATACAACACAAAACAGGGAGTGGACGGCTTGGTAGGTAGTGAATGAGGTCACACACCAGTGGGAAGTATGTCATAATAATCACCCGCCTGCTGCAGGGTAATACTAATTCAACCTATTCACGCGCGACCTAATTCGGCATCAGAACGAGTCTGAGTAAGCGTCGGATTGGAAATGGCCATAAGACACTACTGTGTGTCGATGTGTATGAACTACTACATAAATTACAGGAGTAAAATTTGAAGATATTCACTTTTGAAACTATCATATTCATTTTTGCATACCTTTTTTCTAATTTTCGTCAATTTTCATGAAGATTGAGTGATGATCAGATGCATTTCAGTAGGCAATGTCAACAAAGTCACTCGCCTTGGCTGCCAATCTTTTCTTAAATTAACAATTGCATAACTTTCTTAATATAGATATATTCTTAAAATATATTTTTAAGTTTTTATTAATTTGTAATTACTAAGACTAGCTGTTTAACTGTGTTGCACAGATAACTATGCTGACAGTGCTGCATTACATGATACCACCATAACTATGCAGACTTGAAGTTGACAGTCACATTGTAGTTAAAGAATCAGAAAATCACCATGCAAGGGTCACCCAATCTTCATGAAAATTAGCCAATAGATAGAAAACAGGTATGCAAAGATGAATATCGTAGTTACAAAAATGAATACCCTCAAATTTGAGTGATTTCGAGAGGTATTGGTTGACAAAAATGTATTCACATTACTTTTCATACAGCAGTGAGCCGCAGATGCGTAAGTGGCCTCGGTCTGGTTACAACATGGCTGCGGCGTGAATAGTGTGAATAGTATTAGTATTAGTAATACTAGTAATAGCAGAAAGTTGTATAATGGTTGGATATATTCTCGTCTTGGTGGTAGCAGTGTTTAAATATATAAATATATCCATGTATTGATGTACTTAAGTATTTATGTATTCATGTCTTTATGCCTTTATGTATTTATGTATCCATCTATTTATGCATTTTTGTATTTATGTATTTGTCGTGGGGGTGATGAAAATGGGAAATACTGTGCCTAGAGCGGGACTCGAACCCACATCTCTTTGCATTCCGGGCCAGTGTGCTAACCATTACACCACCTAGGCTCCCTGATATCAACACACTCCCCACGCCTACCTGTCTATGTGGTTACTTGCCTGAGAGGTCAGTGCAGACCACTACACTCGTCCCCCTGGAATTGTAAGTCTTTTAATGCTTACAATTACATACATACAGGCAATGCACTAACACATACATACACAGGGTAGGTTCAACAACCATACAGCGCAAAGCTTGTACAGGATCCTGATCACGGCAACCAGTGTCGTGGGGGGTGATGAAAATGGGAATTACTGTGCCTAGAGCGGGACTCGAACCCACATCTCTTTGCATTCCGGGCCAGTGTGCTAACCATTACACCACCTAGGCTCCCTGATATCAACACACTCCCCACGCCTACCTGTCTATGTGGTTACTTGCCTGAGAGGTCAGTGCAGACCACTACATATTCATGTAATTATGTATTTATATATTTATGTATTTATATATTTATGTTCTTATGGATTTATGTATTTATATATGTATGTATCTATGTGTATATGGATCTATGTAGCTATGTATATATGTGTATATGCATCTATGCATCTAGCTACATAGGTATCTAGATGGCTCTGTATCTAGATATATAGGTATCTATATGGCTATATACACATGTATATATGTGTATATATATATATAAATATCTATATATTTAGATATGTGTATACATATATATACATTGCAACTATGAAACTTTGAGAATGTGTTTGCTAGTGGAGAGTTTATGTATATGTGTATATGCATCTATGCGTCTAGGTATCTAAGTATCTAGATATATAGGTATCTATATAGATATATACACATGTATCTATGTATATATATCTAAATATCTATATATTTAGATATTTGTATACATATATATATACATTGCAACTATGAAGCTGAGAATGTGTATGTTAGTGGAGAGTTTAATCCATAGTTTGTTTGTTTGTTGTTGTTTTACGTCCTAGCAACATCTAAGGTCATATCAGGACGGGTACCGACTTGTGACAGTGCGCACTCATGGCGACTTTATAGTGCTGTCCCACTGGGAAACCAGGCCGCCAGCACCATGACCTGGTATCCCACTCAGTCACATTATCCTGACACTGAGCACACCAGTCCTTGCCCTATCCTAATATAGTAATATTGCCGAGCGCCTGGCTAGGAAGCGACAAGTATCAATTTTAAAGTCATTGGTTTGACTCGACCGGGACTCGAACCCACGACCCCACGATCTACCAACACGGGAGACGGACGCTCTAACTCATGTATTCCATAGTTGTGCTGCTTGGTATAGGAAAGAACTTCGAAGTTATTATGGTGACTTGGCCTTTGGAAAATAAGTAAAAAGCCAATCTGTTAGCCATTACAGATTGCACACAACGCCCCTGGCCTGAGTCCAGAGCTTTGGTTTTGGTTTGGTTTGGATGTTGGAGTTTTACGTCCTGGCTACATCTAAGGTCATATCAAGACGGGTACCGACTGGTGATAGTGCGCACCCATGGCGACTTTATAGTGCTGCCCCACTTTTAAATCAGGCTGCCAGGACCATGACTAAATATCCAAGTCAGTCACACTATCCTGACACTGACTGGAACTAGTCCAACCCAAACAAACAACCTACCAAGCTTACCCGATAAACCAGGCTAGAGGTGTTTATGGTTGGCTGACTCCTATGATACCCAGTATACGCAAGCACCCTGCTATGTTGAGGACCTGTGTATAGGTGGGTGGGTAGTGGGAGGGGGTATTTGGGGGAAGGGGACGGGGATTAGGTGATTGCGGGAGTGTTGTGAGAGTGCAGAGACCAGGGCCGCGTTCAACTGCACGCCTCGGAGAAATTCTAAATGCCTCGCTACTCTGAACGGCGTTTTAGCATTTGTGTTCCTCAAAAATGGCAGCCCTCCCTAGTGTGCACTTCCTGCAGCCATTTGCAATTGAAACAACAGCTCTGATTGGCTGACACACATATGGCCATTTTGGATGCATTTTCGCTTCCTACTCGAAGAGCGCGATGTGTCAAAGTCAACTCTGAGGTGCACATTGAATGTAAATTGGCAAAAAAGACGTTATAGACCTATTTCATATTACATTAGCATAGGTATTTAGGTCAGTGTGACCGTATGGCTGCAGGACAACATACAGTCACACTACAAACTCAATGGCTATGAGCAATCTTCATAGAGAAAGGGTAAAATATCTCTAAAACCACACCACCTAGAAACAGACTGCTTGGAACACATATACGAAACATATTCAATGATGAGATTATAGTAAATTTATAAGATTAGGGTTCTGCATTTCTATTAATTTTGAATAAAATTGACATTTTGAACTCCGCATATCAGCAAACTCAATGAGTCAATGCATTGTCAATGGCTGTGAGCAATCTTCATACAGAAAAAGTGAAATATCTCTAAAACCACACCACCTAGAAACAAAATGCTTGGAACACATATAGAAAACATGTTTAACCAACAGATTATATTGCATTTAAAAGGTTAGGGTTCTGCACTTCTATTAATTTTGAATAAAATTGACGTTTTGAACTGCACGTATCGGCAAACTCAATGCATTGTCAATGGTCGTGAGCAATCTTCATACAGCAAAAGTGAAATATCTCTTGAGGCCATAATCGATTACCACGACCCGGGCGACTCAGCTCACCCGAGTCGTCAGAATTTCAAATAGAACACCACGAGTGGAGTCGACAAATACATGTGCCGTGTGCAAAACGACCCGACCCCAGTAAACCACCTCTTAGCTGGGGTTTGCTAGGAGCGATGACGTCACATCTGTGCTGGTACCTGTAGGATAACCGCTACCAGTACAACTCCTACGTGTTGTTTTAATGCTTTTTTTTTAATAACCCAGATTGTCAGCTTCTACAATCATTAAATACTTTAAATCCTATTTTGCTGTACATATATCGGTTATTGAAAAAGAATATTTAGTTTTAGATTAAGCCACCATTTTGTCCACCCCAGGCATATTCGTTTATTCAACCCGAGCCTGTAGGATGTGCGCATGTGCCAAAAAGTGGCTCAGGTGACCCGAGTTGATTAATCGAATACGCCCCATAAGGGGTCTATTGGAGCCGTTTCAGAGTCGAGTCTGAGGTGTACCCTGAATGCTGCCCTGAATGCTGCCCTGAATGCTGCCCTGAATATAGCTGGTCATGCATGGTGTCTCACATCTGACACCGCTCTTCCCTTCCTCTCCTACTCCTGGGGTTAGGGGAAGGGTATTATTACTGTCTTCTGGTTACAGAAAGATAGGGCGCCCTCATCTCCGGTTCAAGGATACCATCAAGAGAAACCTGAAGCTGAGAGACATTAAGACCGACTCATGGACATCACTCTCACAGCAGAGAGCTAAATGGAGAGCCGCAGTCAAGTAATGAAAGCAGTCTTTGTCACATCGCGACCGACAGCATGATGATGATGATTATTATTACTGTATTACTACCCCAATCCCAGCCTACTGTGCCCACTCCAGTTAGTCTGTGTTACGTGAACTCCTCCACACATACATCACCCCCTAGTCAGAGAGGGAGAGTAAAGTGAGTGAGTGTTTGTAGCTGGATTGGCGAATGGGTGGTTGGGTATCAATTAGATAAAAGATTCACCCGGTCTATAAAAACGGTTGAAAAATCGGGCTAATGAACTGAGTCTTTATGAGAGCCTAATTTCACAATGTAAGAAGCAACATTTATTCTTTGTAGATGTCTTCATATTTACCTGCTACCTTTGAGTTGAAAAATATAATAAAATAGCTAGTTTAATACGATTTAAAATTGAAATCGACGGCATTCTATGGCCGCGATCTTGGAGTTTTGCATTCTCTCCCATTTCACCAAATCTGTGCCAATATATGTAGTTTCTACTTCATGTTCCATACTAAAGCTATTTTCGCCCATATTTAGACTACGTTGTCGTTCACCCCTGTACTAGAAGTATGGGATGAATCTTTTATCTAGATATCAATCAGTAGACTTTAGCAATTGAAAATATAGAATTGAAAAGTTAGTTATTTTCAAGTACACTCCCCCAAAAGTACTTTGCTACAAGTAAAAGTAATAATTAGATTTGAATATTCACATGTTTCTCTAGAGAATTATTAATGTATTTTATTATAGTTCATTTGAAGCTGCCTGTGCTTATGTTTTGGTTATGAAATGACATGTACTAGAGTATGTCTGGTATATGATCATCAATCAATAGTTCCGTCCTCTAGTCGAGGGTTGGATGCAATGGTTCTCCACTTGTCCCGATGGTGTGCTGTTCTGATAGACTGTGAATAATTAAAGCCTGTCCACTGTGAAATATTTGTAAACCATGATGTTCTTGGTCTCCCTCTCCCTCTGCTGCCATTCACCTTCCCTTCCAACAATGTATGGTATATTGAACTCTGACGAATGATGTGGCCAAAATAAATAAGTTTCTTTGTCTGTATAGTGGCAAACACAGCGGTGGGAATCCAAATTGGCAGAGGTGGGGGGCACAGGGAATCGAACCACTGACCTTCAGATTAGGATTCCGACCTAGAAAAAAGTCAGACACTCTAACCACTCCGCCACAGAGAACACCACATATTAATATCTTACTTGATGTTAATATCTTACTTGATGTGGTATATGATATGGTATATAATATAGTATATTATGGTGTGTAATATGGTATATTATTTCATATGTCAGCGTTACTCTATAAAAAAACTGTAATTATATTTGTAGTATTTATGTATCACACTTAGTGTGAGTATCTATGCATCTTTACTGCAGTATTAATGTTTGATTACCGCCTTTATTCTAAAATGTAATATAAATTCTGAATTATGTTCTCTGTGGCGGAGTGGTTAGAGTGTCTGACTTTTTTCTAGGTCGGACTCCTAATCTGAAGGTCGGTGGTTCGATTCCCCATGCCCCCACCTCTGCCACTTTGGATTTCCACCACTGTGTATAACTTACAATGACATCAAAGGCCAGTTGCTCTCATACCATGTCTATGTGGTGTGGGAGGTTAAAAATCCCTTGGGTCGATAAAAGTGTAGACTCAGGCGTTCTATCGACAAACTGTCTAATGGTGAAAACAAGTCTATTCAGACTTATCCATGATAGGCAGTATAAATCTTCAAGAAAAATGAAACACAACTGGCCCCAATGATATCAGATATGGGCTTGTGAACCTGTGTATAGCTTCCTAATGATACTCCTGTCTGCAGGTTGGAGAGCTTACCTCGTTTGGGCTATGGTGGTTAAAGTACCTAAATTGACCCCCAGTTCAATTACGTAGGTCGAATTTTATATAGGATTAATGTTCTGGTTCACAAATATGGTTGTGGCACACTGAGTTTTGGGATGTTTTCATATTGGAATACATCACTAGAAATGAAAAGATTATATCTAATTTTCTGGATATTCCAAGGACATTTACTTGGGACTGGATTGAGTAAATTACCAGTGAATATTAGGAAATAATTCATTTGCTACAACACATGTCTATAGGCCAAAACTGCCCTTGATAGTACTGTGTTGGTATAGCCATCAATGCCAAACAATAGAGTTATTGCATCTGATGCATCTGATGATTATGCATCTGATGCATAATCACCACAAATATGGCTTGTCTTGCTGGTACAACATTAAGAAAAACTTACCTTAAATATTATTGTATTTGATTTATTGTATTGTTGGTTGTCTCTTTTTATTTCTATTCATATTATTTAAGGGAAGGTCGGTGCTGGGAGGCCTGGCACTGAGAGGCCAGTAAGCTATGCTCATAAATAACACTGTAATTATGTATATGATGCATAATCCCCACGAATATGGCATTTCTTGCTGGTACAGCAAAATTAATCAAAACTGACCTTGTATATTGTTGCATTTCAATTTAATTTATTTTATTGTTGGTTATCACATTTTATTTATATTTATATTATTTGAATTGAGGCACGGTGCCGGGAGTATTGGCGCCAGGAGGCCAGGAATCCTGTCGCTGGGAAGCCGGGATTCTTGGAACGATAGGCTGGCGTCTCGTACCCCCCCAACCCCCGAACCCCCTATGTCTATTATAAATGTTATACATATACCTATATATAAATATACATATACATACATATACAAACATATACATATACATACATACATATACATACATATACATACATATACATACATACACATACATATACATGCATATACATACATATACATACATATACATACATATACATATATATACATATATATATACATATATATATACATATATATATGCAGACATATATAGATATATGTATACATAAATACATATGCAGACAAGGGGCCTAAGCTCTGACACTTTCACACTCAGATTTTAACAAAACACTGCCATTACCCTAAATAATATTCCATTCATATTTTATTAATTTCATTTTGTATTATGCTTGTACATGTACACGTTCAATACTTATAAAGTTATATGTATATATGTGTATATGCACATGCATATGTATATATTATATATAATATATACATAATATTGCAATATCAGGTGAAGAATAACTTACCAGTGTTCCTAAATGTAAGGATAACTGTGTCAGATCCTTCACAATAGTAATCCATTTGCAAGTAACAAGTTGACTGTTGTGTAGTGTGTGCCTTCAGAAATATGTGTGTGCAGTGCACTGTGGCACAAGCCCTTATGTATATATACCAAATCCAATCCACTCTCACACCTATTCCAAGGGCATAAGATCTGACACATTCACACTCAGTGAGCTCAGCTGTCAGTGGAGGTGCAGCCCAGAGAACCATTGGCAACCTGAGGTGGGAAAGCTTTCTTTGGAAGTTTTGGTTAAAATCTGATTGTGAAAGTATCAGAGTTTAGGCCCCTTGCAGTAAGTTTGATAGTGAAAGACTACACATGGGTTAACTTAACTTACCAGTCACAAATGGAGGACCACTCTACAATATGTGATGCAGTTAGCTTTAAATACAGTATGTATTGGTATATTATAAATATACATATATGCATAAATGCATATGATAAATGGTAGTATTTTGCTGGGCCACCGAAAAAAGTTTGGATTAACCGATCGTCTGGTTTAACCGAGCTTGGTTTAATGGGGTTATACTGTATATACATAAAAAACAATAATGAAAGTGTCCACATAAATTGTATATTAAATGGGTAATACACGCTTATTCAAAGTCAAAGTCAAAGCCAAAGCTCAAGCTTGATTAAACCAATGATCGATTAATCCAAACAAATTTCTAGGGTCCCATCAAGTTTGATTTAATGGGGTTATACTGTAGTGGTAATAAACTGGTCTATTAAGAATACATCTAAATGATGGACAACAGTCCCCACAGGGCCTCCCTCCCCAGCGGCAAGTGGAAGTATGTGAGTGGGCCACAGATCAGCATATACCCCCATGGTTGACTGGAGGTGCCCTATTGTTTGGGATTATGGTTATCCCAACACAGTAGCAGCATGGGCAGTTCTGGCTTGTAGCCATATGTTGTAACTAATGAATTATTTCCCAATATTCACTGCTAATTTACTTAATCCGGTCCCAACTAAATGTCCTGGAAATATTTAGGAAATTAGATATCACTTTTGACTTTCTAGTGATCTATTCCAATATGGAAACATCCCAAAACTCAGTGTTACAGCCAAAATTGTCAAACTGCACATTAATCTTATATAAACTTTGACCTTGGTAATTAACTCGGTGGTCAAATGATCAACATAGCTAAAACGAGGTAAGCTCTCCAACCTGGTCTGTGGGAAAGTGCATATAGAAGACCCCTTGCTGCTTATCAGGGGAAAAGGTTTGTTTTGTTTCATGATGCCTGTAGAGCACATTGATTTTTATAATCAGTTATTGGACATCAAACATATGGTCATTCTGACATATTTTTTCAGAGGAAACCTGCTACTGCCACATAGGCTACTCTTTCCGATAAGCAGGAAGAGGTATTTTATATGCACTCTCCCACAGACAGGACAGCACATACCACAGCCATTAATGGACCAATTGTGGACCACTGGTTGGAAAGGAAAATAGCCCAAACTGCAAATGGGTCCACTGAGCAGGATCGATCGGATGACCCACACCTTCACAGGTGGACACTCTACCACCTGAACTACGTCCAGCTCCCTTATCTGAAAGAGTAGCCTGTGTGGTGGCAGCGGGTTTCCTCCGAATAAATATGTCAGAATGACCATATGTTTGACGGCCAATAGCCGATGATAAGAAAATCAATGTGCTCTAGAGGCATCGTTATGGTGCAGTCACACTACAACGTAATGGCCAACGTGAGTCCGATGTGGGCGACTTTCGAAAAACCCGACGTGATATGCAAATACGGGTCCAAGTTGGACGACATCGCGGCGTGGTCAACGTGGGTGTAATGACGGTCTAAAAGGCCTGTCACACTACGACGTGACTACGTCAGCGTAACCACAACGTGAAAATAATGATATCACGTCGAAGTTATCGGCGTAATATGCAAATTGTGGACGTGAGCGTAACGTGAAAGTAACGTGGGTGTACGTCGTGACCTTAGCTGTAACGTGACAACGTTAGGGGGGAGGGGTAATTGGCGACGTGACCGGGCGTTAGTGTAACGTGAGCGTAACGTCGCCGTAACGGGTGCGACGTGGACGTAACGTGACCGTAACGCCACCGTAACGTGACCGTAACGTGACCGTAACGTGACCGTAATGTGACCGTAACGTGACCGTAACGTGACCGTAACCGTGACCGTAACGTGACCGTAACGTGACCGTAACGTGACCGTAACGTGACCGTAACGTGACCGTAACGTGCAAAACGCTGCCCACCACGTTGCTCCCACCCGGGCCGTCGGTCTGACGTGACATAACGTGACTCTAACGTCATTTACGTTGCTATAACGATCGCGGAACGTCAACCTAACGTCATTGTCACGTCATCCCAACGTAACGGCTTCACGTTGAGATACGTCGAAAGTTTTGAACAGGTTCAAAACCTCGACGCAGCGGCCAACGTTATACGACGTAACATGACGTAGCTCGACGTCACTCTAACGTCATTATGACGTCATCATAACGTGACCCAACGTACGGCAACGTAATGACGAAAAATCATCACGTTAGGCTCACGTTGGCTCGTTACGTCGTAGTGTGACAGGGGTATAACGTCGTCAGAACGAGAGAAGACATAGAAGAAATTAATTTGGCAAACGAGATACTAGCGACATCCTCGCGCGCTCGACGTCGTCGACGTGATCGTGGCGGGGCTTCGACGAGGCTCTGACGAGACTCGGACATCGTCGGAACGACACCAGAATGGGGCTTCGACGAGGCCGTAATGGGGCTTCGACATGACCGTAACGCGGCTTCGACGAGACTCCGACGTCGTCGAAACGACACCGGAACGTGGTCTAGTAACTGCCCCACCCGACGTTCAGACGACGTTCCGACCATGTTAAAAAACGTTCAGACGACGTTCAGGGGGGGAGAGTTGATGATCGTTGACCTAGAAAATCAAAATCCGGCTATGGCTGTAGAATTAGTGGCTGAGCCAGCCAGCAAGTTGGAAATTCCAGACCATGGTTCAATGTCCAGATGGCAGATGAATTTCCCCCTCCCCCAGATTTTTCTTTTTTAATCATTCTTTTTTTTTTTAATAAAAAATATTAAAAAAATACCAGCATGTAAAAATCCCCAAAATGACTGTAAATGGCATTTCAGAGGCACTAGATTTTAAAATGTCTTGAAGGGGGGAGCGGGAAATACCTCCAGACCCACCTTCGGCATTCGTTCAATCCGAGAATTGATCTTATCCCCAAACAAATCTGGCCCCGCTAACAAAGATTCCTAGCTTTGGCTTATGTACTAGGTTGTGAACCTTTGAGTAATTTTACGACAGTTTGTAGCAGGATCAAAATTGTATGTGTAATGAATTAATCACAAAATAATTAGGGACCTATGCTGAGGTGCATGAGATATCAGGTCGAGAGAAAAGGATCTTTCTTTTTATTTTTATTTGTGTGTGTGTGGGGGGGGGGGGGGTATGGTGGTGGAGTGAAATTGTGTCATTTACCCATCACAATATTTAAAGTTATGTTTGACTTGATTTCATCGTTAGTCAAAGATTCTTCAAATTTGGGTAATTTACAAGGTATGGGTGTATAATAGAACTCTAATATGCATCGCGTCTCCCGTGTTGGTAGACCGTGGGATCGTGGGTTCGAACCCTGATCTAGCCAAACCAATGACTTAAACATTGATATTTGTCGCTTCCTAGCAAGGCGCTCGGCATTATTAGGATAGGGCAAGGACTGGTTGGCTCAGTGTCAGGATAATGTGACTGAGTGGGATATCAGGTCATGGTGTTGGCAGCCTGGTCTCCCAGTGGGGCAGCACTATAAAGGTGCCATCAGTGCGCACTGTCACAAGTCGGTACTTATCCTGGTATGACCTTAGATGTTGCTAGGACGTAAAACAACAACAAACAAAGTAATATACATCCAATATATATATATATATATATATATATATATATATATATATCTATCTATATTCGATGCATATTCTAGTTATACCGTGACACTGTGTCGTGCCCGTGGAGAGGATTCTGCGGCTGGCGGAACAAGCGGTCACGTGATGGTGGGGCTGGAGACACCCACCAAGAGTGGGTACAGTAATAATCATAACCGTTCCCTTCTGTGCCTTTATTTCTACTCGCATAATGCTTATACATCATCTATATATATATATATATATATATATATATATATATATATATATATATACTATCAGGTAGTAGTCAGTTGACTGCAACCATGACCATTTTCATATCGAATTATACCAACACCGAATAGACCTAACATCGTGTATGCGCGCGCAGCTTGGCTGCAGAACGAAGGCACACTGCCATTGAGTTTGCCGATACGCGCAGTGCAAAACATCAGTTTTATTCAAAATTAATAGAAATATAGAAGCCTAACCCTATAGATTTAATACAATCTGTTCTTTGAATATGTTTTCTATATGTGTTTCAAGTGGTTTGTTTCTAAGTGTTGTATTGTTAGAAATATTTCACTTTTTCTGTATGAAGATTCCCACGGCCATTGACAATGCATTGAGTTTGCCGATACGCGCAGTTCAAAATGTCAATTGTATTCAAAATTAATAGAAATTCAGAACCGTAACCTTATAAATTTAATATAATCCGTTTGTTGAATATGTTTTCTATATGTGTTCCAAACAGTTTGTATCTAAGTGGTGTATTTTTAGAGATATTTAACTTTTTCTATATGAAGATTGCTCAAGGCCATTGACAATGCATTGAGTTTGCCGATACGTGCACTGTAAAACGTCAATTTTATTCAGAATGAATAGAAATGCAGAACCCTAACCATATGAATTTAATATAATCTGTTTCTTAAATATGTTTTCTATATGTGTTCCAAGCGGTTTGTCTATAGGTGGTGTGGTTCTAGAGATATTTCACTTGTTCTCTATGAAGATTGCTCATAGCCATTGAGTTTGCAGTGGGACAGTGTGTCATCCTGCAGCCAAGCAGTGCGCACACTGACCTAAATACCCATGCTGACGTCATATAAAATAGGTCTTTAGGTTCTTTGCAAGTAGGCTGTTCATGTGTATAGGTTAAAGAACTTTGGCTGGCTATGACTGAACCTGTATACTGTCTAAAGCTGTGTTCACACACGGGCGTTAAGTCGCCTCAACTAGTTCGCCTTGTCTAGTTCGGCTCACATTCGCTGTGTGGACGCGACGCTAAGGCGGATTAGGGCTGATTCACCTCAACTAATTATCTTCAAGTAAACCGCATCGCGAGGTAGGTTATATGAAGCGATCTAACTTAAGTCGGCCCATATTGCCTGTGTGGACGGTAGTGGTTTAGATGAGGCGGATTAAGGACATCACAGTCGAGACCTGAGTTTGTTGACTTTCTGGTAAATTTGCTCTATGAACCTGCTAGAGGTGCACAGATATTTTGTTCATGATATATTTTAAGGTTTTCACTGCCCAGCAGAAGTTTTGACCATTCCAAACCAATACGATTCAGTCCATACATATCTAGGTCGAACCCACCCTCTCTCGTGGCAACGTCGACTAACCGAAACTGGCACTGGTTAGTATGGACTTGCTCATGCGCAGATATCGATTTCCGCCTTAAACCGCTCCGTGTGTGGACACTAGTTCGCCTCATCTAGTTCGCCTTATCTAGTTCAGCCTAAAGTTGTGTGTGTGAACACGGCTCAAGTGTACAGCTCAGTGTTGATGTGGGTCATGGTCAATGATCCATGACTGCTGGCCAAACCTTTTACCTAAGCATGGGGAAAGGGATCATGTCAGCAGATACTGGGGCATCCCCACGCCTGTGTGAGTGAAAGCCCCCCGAGTGTGTGGGTGTGAGTTGTGGGACTGAGTGTGGAAAGCGGTAGCTGGGGATAGGGGGCGAGGAAAGGAATGTTTGTTTTATTTAACGACGCCTCCAGAGCACATTAATTGTTATCATAGGCTATTGGATGTCAAACACATGGTCATTCTGACATATTTCTTTGGAGGAAGCCCACTGCCACCACCTAGGCTACTCTTTCCGATAAGCAGCAAGGGATCTTTTATATGCACTTTCCCACAGACAGGAGGGGGTCAGTATCCCAGTTCTATAATGGCCAGAAATGATGGACATAAATAGGTTGTTATTTTGAAATTTTCTAATACACTGAGTTCTTCAACCATTTTGCAAGATATTCTAAATATGTGCATATCAAATACTAAGAACAGTAATAATAGCAATAATACAACAATAATAATAAATATATAATATATTGTACCAGTCCTGCTACCTGCTGGGCAGTGGTTAGACTTGATGGCAGACAGAGGTGGAGAATGGGTGATGATGGTGGGTGGGTTGTTGGAGTTTTATATCCTGGCAATATATAAGGTCATATCAGGATGGATACCGACTTGTGACAGTGCGCAATCATGGCGACTTTATAATGCTGCCCCACTGGGAAATCAGGACGCCGGCACCATGGCCCGATATCCCACTCAGTCACATTATCCTGACACTGAGGAGATGATTCGTTAAAAGGGGGACGGCAAGGTTCACCATAGCTTTGTTTATTGGGGTTTTACATCCTGGCACTATTTATGGTCATATCAAGATGGGTACTGACTTGTGACAGTGCGCACTCATGGTGACTTTATAGTGCTACCCCACTAGGAATCCAGGCCGCCAGCAGCGTGACATACTTTCCCACTCAGTCACATTATCCTGACACTGAACTAAGCAGTCCTTGCCCTATCCTATTAATGCCGAGTACCAAGCTAGGTAGCAACAAATATCAATTTTGTAAGTCATTGGTTTGACTCCGCGAGATTTGAATTTCTGACCTTCTGCATGGGAATCCTGTGTTCTATCGATTCTTCCCCAACGTCTGGTGTTCTACAGAGCAGGACAGGGGGCGGGATGGGGGGGATCAGTCAAGCGAATCGCTGATGAAGGGTCTGTGAGATGCATTCTGAGCGACCACTTCAACCCCAGCTACCCTGGTTCCTCTCTCAGATGAGGCGATAGAGATTTCCACGTGCTACACCAAACGCGGTGGCCGAATCTGTAGAGCAGAGGTTTCCCGTATGGAAGGTCATGAGTTGGAATCCCAACTGAGTCAAACCAATGACTTATCAAATTGATATTTATCGCTACCTAAAGGCCCTGTCACACTATGACGTAACGACGTCAGCATAGGGAGAACGTGAAAAACATTGAACTTCTCGGCGTAGTATGCAAATTTTGGCACAAGTTGAACATGGATGCAGCATAGTTGACGAGAGCATAACATCGGTAAAGCATAGTGATAGCGTCGTTCAACGAGAGAGAACAACGTAATTACGCTGATGGGACTTTATTAACGTTATTTGATCGCCAGAACTATGTTGCTTTACGTTACCTTACGTTACTTACGTCATGAAACGGTGGCAAAACGGTAAATGTACATTGGACGTCCGTTAGGTGTCAGTTATCCCGATGTTTTCACTACGCGGACTGCATGTTCCCACCACCTTTAATGTGGGTCAACGTAATGCAACGTAATGCAACGTAGTGCAACGTAGTGACCAGCGTTTGACTAACGTCCGTTTAATGTCATTGATGTTCACCGAACGTGTACAGAACGTATGGCGAACGTAAACCCTTACGTTCTAGTTACGTCGAAAGTTTTGAACAGGTTCAAAACTTTGACGCGCGCCGACATAACACGACGTAACGTGACGTAGCTCGACGTCAGTCTAACGTCATTCTGACGTCATCATAACATAACCCAACGTACGGGAACGTAATGACGAAACGTGATCATGTCAGGCTTACGTATGCTCATTACGTCGTAGTGTGACAGGAGTATAACCTGGCGTTTGACATCAATATGATAGGACAAGGATTGGTTAGCATGGTGCCATGATAATATGCCTCTGTGGGATATCGTGTCATGGTGTCGGCGGCCTTGTCTCCCAGTGGGGCAGCACTATAAAGTCACCATGAGTGTGCACTATCACAAGTCGGTACCCAACCTGATAGGACATTAGATGCTGCCAGGACATCAAACAACAACACAAACTCCACATGTTACTGCTCACTCTGAACATGACCAAACTTTCCATTGATGGTCTCCCCCCCCCCTCCCCCTCCCCCTCCTCCACCCCCTCCCCCCCCCACCCACCCCTACACCTCCACCCAATCACTGAGAATCGCCTGACTGGGGGTCTATGTTTGTTTGTTTGTTGTTGTTTTATGTCCTAGCAACATCTAAGGTCATATCAGGACGGGTACCGACTCGTGACAGTGCACACTCATGGTGACCTTATAGTGCTGCCCCACTGGGAAACCAGGCCGCCAGCACCATGACCTGATATCCCACTCAGTCACATTATCCTGACACCGAGCCAACCAGTCCCTGCCCTATCCTATTAGATACGCTAAGTGTTCATGTTTACGTCATGGATTTCCCACACATGCGCATCGAATGGTTAGCAGAAGGAAACGGAAGCCGTAGTTGATAGTGTCGTTGGGTCGTTGGGGTGATGCAAATGGGATGGACTGCGCCTAGAGCGGGAATCGAACCCAGATCTCTTGCATTTCGGGAGAATGTGCAAGCCACTGCATCACATAGGCACCACCCTACCCACACCTACTTATCTATGTGGCTCCTTGCTTGAGAGGTCAGTGCAGACTACTACACTATTCATAGTAGCTGGGTTATGGTTAAGGTCATGTGGTATATATACATATATATATATCAGGGGTCTCGCTACATAGCATAAAGGATGGCGGGCCTGCCATCTGTTGGCAGTGTAAGTTGACTTATTCAGTAAGGCCGCTATCCACCGGCAGTAACTTACACATATACTGCCTATAAATTTCCACCAGCTATAGCGATTCCTGACTTTGCTTTCCTACCAGCGTTCCTACCAGCTCTACCGATTCCCGCCATCCCTTTCCTACCAGCTCTACCGATTCCCACCATCCCTTTCCTACTAGCTCTACCGATTCCTGCCATCCCTTTCTTACCAGCTCTACCAATTCCCGCCATCCCTTTCCTACCAGCTCTACCAATTCCCACCATCCCTTTCCTACCAGCTCTACCAATTCCCGCCATCCCTTTAATACCAGCTCTACCAATTCCCGCCATCCCTTTCCTACCAGCTCTACCAATTCCTGGCATCCCTTTCCTACCAGTTCTACCAATTCCCGCCATCCCTTTCCTACTAGCTCTACCAATTCCCGCCATCCCTTTCCTACCAGCTCTACCGATTCCCGCCATCCCTTTCCTACCGGCTCTACCGATTCCCGCCATCCCTTTCCTACTGGCTCTACCAATTGTGGCCATCCCTTTCCTGAATGATGGGGATATTTGTCGCTTCCTGGTCTCGTGCTCGGCATTAATAGGATAGGGCAAGGACTGGTTAGCTCAGTGTCAAGATAATTTTACTGAGTGGGATATCGGGTCATGGTGCCGATGGCCTGATTTCCCAATGGGGCACTATAAAGTTGCCATGAGTGCGCACTGTCACAAGTCAGTATTACCTTAGATGTTGTCAGGACATAAAACTCCAACAACGAATCAATTTGGAAGCATTGGCCAGGTACACCCAGTAACACAAACATGGCGAACTGAGAAAATCCACATTGGAATCAAACCTTCAAAAAGTTTAAATATTCCTACTATTGTCTTCATTGCTCCATAACCATATGATCATACGAAAAGTGGAATTAGTGAGAATTAGAATTATTTTCAGGTAAAAATCTTTTATTTAAACCACATTTTTGTATTGGAGTTTACGTGGTTTTGCACCTGAACTCTTCACATTTGTCTCAGTTTGGTATTCCACTAATAATGAGCTACATAATTACAGACAAATGTGGGTTTTTTTCAAATTCACCAACATTTTTGTTTAATAGTATGTTCCTGCGCATTTTTCTCAGTGTAGTATGCCATAAAAAAAATGAGCTACATAATAATAGAGAGGTGTTTCTTCAAATTCACCAGAATGTTTTTTTAATATTATTTTCATTTAATTCCGCTGCCTGTTTTTAGTGTGTTATAACAAATCGCTCAGACAATTGCAACTGAATAATCCTCATGCTTCTGTCGATTTTATTAATTTATTAATTCATAATGATTTTGAAGCATTAGGCGGCGCACAGACTGTGACAAATAAATAGCAAGCTTAGATATTATATTTGCCAGTTTCACCATATTATAAAAATTATCAATTCAATTGAAGGATTTCTCTATTGATTTCTACACAAAATGGTGCCAGTCTGTTCCACTCTCCATAAGCATATTCAGCGCGATACAGAGCGACCCAACCAGCCACGGTTGCGATCCAACCAGCCACAGTTGAACTCGTTTGAGCCCGTTTGAACTTGTTTCCGGTACAAAGGCTAGGGGACCAGGTTGGAAACTGAGCGATAATAGCTGAAAACTCCTGTGCCTCTGCCTGAGCAAATGAATGCCAGGGGACCAGGCTAGACCTCCACAGACTAGAGTTATTTGACTAGTTTATTGTTCAGACATTATCACATATTTATGTATCTTTTGCACAGATTAAATTGTTTGAAGTATATTTGAAATTTATCTACATTGATTTCTGTTTAAATCACACAATATCACTACTTACTGAATGCGAAACTCATCCTGCAAGGGTATGCTCAATATGACCCAGTGGTCAGCCATTTTTGCTCCTTTCCTCGCTGTGGACCCTTCTCCCACTTTCCCAACCTGGACTATTCCGAGGTGAAGATCACATTATGATCTATTTATTGTCTATCTTCCTTTAAAGGCGGTCGCCAGATCTTTATAAATTAAAGTGAATGTTGGTTAGAATAGAAAATAAGTCAAACCATATAAGACCAGAATATGAATCGAGGAAAAGGTGCGGAGAAGTAGAGTCCTATAGTTGCGTGGCTATAATATCGAAGTGGACCACAATGTACAAGTGCATCCATAATACAGTATAATATTACTGGATGCCCGGCCGTCCGAGCACCAGATAATACCACAAACTCTCCCCATTCTGTTCACACCTGATGCCTCTCTTAAACAAACTCATAAGGAAGAAAGGCAAGACAAGTCACGCAAGATTGACAGTGAAGAAGTTGTGCTTTATTGGCATCAACTCCTGTTCACCTGCTAGTGACTTATCACCCTGACCCCTGACCCCTTACCTTCTGTCCACACAGAGCCTCATTGCCTCTTTATGTCTGTCTATGAATCAGTGCCTACAGCCCATTGAACCGGAGTCCCCTGGTTGTTGGACACAGCTCAGTTTGTATATAGGAAAGGTGGTAGCATCAGACAGAGTGTCTGGGTTCCTGCTCTAGAGTAGGTGTGTCTCACTCAAGAGCCAGGAGTAGAGTGATCTGCCCAGTGTGTCTGGAGCAGTGTCCAGAATAATCAATATCAAAGTGAGGCTAATGTGGTCAGGCGGCACCGGGGTGCAGGAGACTGGGCTTCCCACAGCCAGCCAATCAGGCCCCCCCACACAGCCTGGGAGGTGACGCCCCCCCCCCCCCCCCCCCACGGGCAGCGGTCACCCACCCCAGCTGCAGGTGGCGTCCATAATAAATGCAATATGGCTGGTGTGCTGGCCCATCGGCCCCCTGGTAACAGGTAGTTGCGAACAGTTACAATAAAATATATATATATATATACTAAAAATGTCCTTTTTCTCCACTTGCACTCTTTATGGGTGCATAGAGGGAACACTTCACCAAACATTAACTGTCTCTTCTATAGGAACATTTTCTCCCAATCTCGGGCGCGATGTACTAACATATATTTCACATAGCTTAAATATGTCACACAGCGAGTGGAACACCCATTGCTTTTCTATTACATAACCTTCATCCCTACTCCGTAGCCCGAGGATAGTAATGCTCTCTGCCAATATATAATTCCGAACCGAAAATCCGTATATCTTTACAACAGGCACATACACGGAACACAGACACTAAGTCACCTGTGAACACTTGGAAGGCCTGACGGTGACTGACAGCTCTCCCAGTCTTGTATCCTCTCCAGCACTCATACAGACATGTCATTTGAGGTATATGATATCATTTGAGGTACATAATGTCATTGGTCCATGGAATGTTATTATTTTACTGTTTATTGTTGTCATCTTGGTGTTCCAGAATGGTAGGAATGGGTACAGCATAGGTGCGCCCACCTTTCCCACATCTCAGCTTCACACCGGATTATGGCAACCAGATCAGACACTGCTATCATATCTGATTTACTCAATACAGATCTGAGATACATTAAACATGACAGTCTCCCACAGAGGCAGACTGTCCCCCTTAGTAGTCTGGGAACTGGGATGATTTATATATTGCACTATCTATTAAATAGGACATCTAGATATTTTTAATGTAATCAATTTTTATAGTTTGTTTGTTTGTTGTTGTTTTACGTCCTAGCAACATCTAAGGTCATATCAGGACGGAATGTGTATAGTGTAACTATGTGTAGCAAGTCTAAATATTCTACAACATGACTCTGACGTCAGTATTCAACACATCTATACCAGTGACGTCACTGTCACGTGACTATAGCGTCTCTGGACATACTCAGTCTTGGCTGCGCTAAGCCTTAATTTGTTCTCTCAGTACTATCCGCCAGTTTTTATTAATGGCCATTTTGGGACCACCCTGGCTGGTAAGTCGACATTAGGAATTAAAGCTGCTGCGGTAGTCTATATCAAGTGATGGACACATTGATGCTGAAATACAGAGGAGGATGGCCAAGGCTAGCGCATCTTTCGGCCGACTATGCCAGAGACTCTGGAACAATCACCATGTGTCCATGCGGGTCAAAGGCAAGATCTACCGGGCAATCGTGCTATCCAATGGAGCCGAGGCCTGGACAGTGTACAGACGACAGGTAAAAACGCTGCATGCCTTCATGATGCAACATCTGCATTCGATCATGAGGCTAACCTGGAAGGACAAAGTGACAAATAAGGAAATACTCGAAAGGACAAGGCTGCCCTCTATGGAAGATCTTCTGATCAAAAAGAATCTCCGGTGGACTGGACACCTCATGAGGATGTCATCAGACAGGCTACCAAAGCAGATCCTCTACTCTCAACTGTTTTCTGGTTACAGAAAGAGAGGGCACCCTCATCTCCTCATTTTCTAATGTTGAGCATGTGCTAATGCCGTATGTAGTAGTGTGACAGCCCCTTAAGTGCTTTCATTTCACAAAGTTTACACTTTCATCCAGGACCATCTGAAAGTACTGGCAACTCGGGCAGTCGCCCAGAGCAGCATGTGCTAGGGGGCACCAAATATAATTTCTAGAAATTCTAAATTAAAAAATATTATTAAAAAAATTATACTTGTAAGGGCAATGAAGTTTAGCTTGTCAGGGGCGCCAGCAATCCTAGATCCGACACTGTTTTCATTAAATGACCAGATGGGATGGCCGAATGAGTTGAGCATCCATCTTTCATTGTTGTAGATCGTGTGATTCAAACTCGCAGGTTTGAACCCTGATCGAGTCACATCAATGATTTAAAGTTGTTTACTTGTCCCTTCCTAGCCAGGTGCACAGCATTAATAGGATAGTGCAAGGACTGGTTGACTCAGGGTCAAGATAATGTTATTGAGTGGGATATCAGGCCATGGTACCGGTGGCCTGGTCTCCCAGTAGGGAAGCACTATAAAGTTGTCATAAGTGTGTGCTGTCACAAGTCGGTATCTGTCCTGATATTACCTTAGATGTTGTCAGGACGTAAAACTCCAACAACCAACCAAAACTTTCATCAAACTGTTCAGCTTTACGACATTGGACTTTGCAGCTATAACTTATGAATTCAATTCAATTCAATTATTTTATTTTAACTCTCTGCAAGGTATGTTTACAATAAACTGAGGTGATACAATAAATGCATACAAATTCCTTACAGACAGAAAGGATCCCAGAAAAGCAATGCTTATCTAGCTGGTCTCCATGATGTGAATGAACAAGTGATGACAATAACAAATGATTAAACTTAAGCTACATTTTTAACTAATGATTATGAGATACTGATGCATCTCTTCACAGTTAGTAAAAAACAAAGTAATGATAGGAATATTATATGTATATTGTGTCATGGATTCATGTACTTACATGCAGTATCAGTAGTTATTTTGCATGTATGTTAATAGGGGTAAATCTTATTTTCTTTGCCATAGCCACTTGATATTTTAAATTATGCGACTAGTTAATAACAACTATATCCTATTATATATATTCTTTACTGGTAATCAATTTAGTATGCATTGAGATAGCTTATCTTTAGTTTTTTACAGAAGTTTTTCAAAGTTTTAAGGTTTCTAATCTCTACTGGTATTGAGTTCCAGATATTGGTTCCTTGGTTTTCAGTTGTTATTTTGCCATATTTGTTTCTAGTGTGTTTGTGATGTATGTTATTTATCTGTTGTGTGTTATGGGAATGGACCTGATTGTTTTCTTTGAAGAGATTATCAAATATTTCAGGGAGGAGGCCATTCTTTTGCTTGTAAACAAATTTTGCAATGTATATTTTATAAATGTCAGTTACCAGGTCTTTATGAAGTGATTTAGTTGGGGTGAGATAGTCTTTGCTATACAGTATTTTCAAGGCTCTGTTTTGTTGTGTCTGTACCTTTTTTAGGGTTAATAATTTGGCTCTCCCATACACCTCTATACCATACTGGATTTTGGAGTAAACGTATGCATAGTATAGTAATTTTTTATTTTCCTCATGTACCCGTCGTCTGATTATTTTTAATGAGTTAGCCATTTTAATGATTGAATTATTTAAGTTATCAATATGTTCATCCCAGTTGAGGTTTTCATCTATTATTATACCTAGGTATTTCACAGAAGGGACTCTCTTTATTGTGTTATTGTTTATCATTATGTTGTTTAGGTAATCAGGAATGGTTGGACTTCTGCTTTTAAATATTGTGTAGCATGTTTTGTTCAGGTTTACTGTTAATTTGTTATCATTGCACCATGTAAATATATCTGAAAGGAATGTTTTAATTGAATGTCTTAGTTGTTTGGATGAATTTGAGGTTATGAAGCCATTGGGATCATCTGCAAATAACCTTGTTTTGACATCTTGTTTTGTACAGTTGACTATATCATTTGTGTAGATCAAAAATAGGAGAGGTCCCAGGACAGAACCTTGGGGAACACCATTGCTGATTGAGTTTAGCTTGGATCGTTTACCATTTATGTAAATTGCTTTCTATTGCTTAGGTAACTCTCAAACCATTTAAGTCCCTGGCCTCGAATTCCGTTGTGCCTAAGTTTTGAGAGTAAGATGTCATGGTCTACGGTATCAAATGCTTTGCTCAGGTCTAAGTAGACTCCTGCAACATGTTTCCCATGTTCAAGGTCTTGTAGTATATTGTTTAAGATTTCAGTCAGAGCCATTATTGCTGAGTGATTCTCTCTAAATCCAAATTGGTATTTGTATAATATTTTGTATTTGTTAAGAAATTGGTCAACTCTTTTGTACATTAGTTTTTCCATTAATTTGTTTAGGGTACTGAGTAGGCTGATTGGCCTGTAGTTATCAACTAGGTATTTCTCATTATAAAGTGAGGCATCATCAGCAAATGGAATGTGCAGTAGAGTACATGTCATTGATGAGGTTAAATCCTGGCTGAGTCAAATCAATGATTTACTAAATTAATAATTGTCACTACCTAGCCTGGCGCTCGGCATTAATAGGATAGTACAAGGACCGGTTAGCTCAGTGTAAGAATAATGTGACTGAGTCGGGGGATATCAGGTCAGGGAGTGTGATCTTAATTTCATCCAGCCAAGTTGGTGCAGGCTGGAACATCACATTGAAATACGAGCGGAACATAGCTCAGGCGGTAGAGTGTCCACCTGTGAAGGTGTGGATCATCTGATCGATCCTGCTCAGTGGACACATTTGCAGTTTGGGTTATTTTCCATTCAAACCAGCGGTCCACAACTGGTTCATCAAAGGCTATGGTAGGTTTTGTCCTGTCTGTGGTAAAGTGCATATAAAAGACCCCTTGCTGCTTATCGGAAAGAGTATCCTGTGTGGCAGCAGGGGCTCTCCTCCAAAAGAAATAAGTCAGAATGACCATACGTTTGACGGCCAATAGCCGATGATAAAAATCAATGTGCTCTAGAGGCGTCATTAAATAAAACAAACTTCTTCATGTTGAAATAGCATTCGCAGCCTGCAGATGTTATACATATGAGCCATGAAACCCGGACACACAGCCCAATTTGGAGGGGCGGGAAAGCTTCCCAAGTTCAAGGGGTGTGCTAAATGGATTAGTTTAATGCAGATCGATAGTTGTGGGCCACTGGGTGGCCTGGGCGCCATTGTATGAGCGATAATAAGCTGTATGCGGCTAGACTTCCGGTACAGAAAGAAAGGCATGAAATATATGGGAGCAGTGTGTGTTGATGGTATACATATGCATAAATAGATTTATGTGTAAATACGTGTATATGTGTATGTATGTAATATATCGGAATAGTGTATGTTGATCACATACATAGGGATATGTGTATATATGTGCATAAATGTGTATTTTGTGTATATATGTGTATATAATATTATGTGTATATATGTGTTTATGTGTATGTATGTGTATATATGTAAATATGTATATATGTAAATATGAATATATGTATATATGTAAATATATATATATATATATATATATGAAGAGGTCAGGCGCAAATCCCCGTAAATACCAATCCAAAAATGTATTTTAAATGACAAATCTTTACCTTAAAAACCATATTGTATATGTTTATGTATATATTGTGGATATATCTGGATATAGAGTATAGTTATACGAGTCTTACCTGGGTATAGATGATGGATAACTGTTGTTTTCCCGAGGTACAAGCCTCGGATAGACATGGGCTAGGGAGAAGGAAGCACATCCGTGTTCAGCAATCTTTACCTACTTATTCAGGATAAAAATGATCTTAAACTCAAATGGATACTTAATATTTTCGTCTTGGCACAAGCAAACATAATAGACATTGTAGGGTGTGGTGAGCGGGCCCTAGCCCTAGCCCACGTCTATCCGAGGCTTGTACCTCGGGAAAGCAACAGTTATTCATCATCTATACCAAGGTAAGATTCGTATAACTATACTATTTTACCTTGGTGCTACGCCTCTGGCTAGCCTCAGGCTAGGGAGACCTTTACGTAACGTCATTTTTATCCTTAATTCATTTGTTTAAAAAAAAACATATTAATTTATAGTTTCCTATATTTCATACAGTATTCATTAGTATTAATACTTTTAACTTTTCTCACCTGTCTTGTTAATTGGTGAGTAAGCGTGTGGTGAGGCCGCTCGACTTTTCTAGTCGTTTGTTGTAATGTTTTGCAAACGATCTAGCAGTCTTCCAGTCATGCTTTTGAGACCATGGCTCCCCTGGTTGAATGGGAGGCGTGTCATCCTGTATCCACTCCTGCTGCTTTCAGGACTTTAATTGTCCATCTTGCGATTATGTCTCTCGAGATGCCCTATGTGGTTTAATAAACTTTATCAAAAGCTGTCTTTACTTTTGTATGTCTTTTCTTGGATATATAAGCGATTATGGCTGAGACGACACACAATAATTGATCCTCTGGGAAGCTATTTACATGCACCGTTGACAAAGGGTCTCCTGTGCAGTTTGATTTAAATAATTGTGTCAAATCAAAGGTTACTTCCTTTTTATCTATCTCCAGTCCATCTAGAGACAAGACAATACTTGTCTGCCCTCTGTGGCCTGTCACCAGCAGCAAAAGTACTGCTAACTTAAATACTACCGATACATCCCAAAATCGACTATATTTGGGCTTCGGAGGGTTTCTTTCATACCCCGATCTTAAGAACCAGTGTATAACCTGGTGTTTACCAACTGTTTGTCCATATTCTTGGTAAGACAATCGATAACGCATATCTTGCTGCATTAATGGTCCCAAAACCTAATCCCTCATCTTCTAACTTTCTTAGAAATCTAACTACTTGGGCTATAGTAGGCTTTAAAGGCTTAACATTCTTAATCAAACAATGAAAACCTCATTTCCTTAGATAACTTGTATTTCGCTCCCAATGCCACTGCGGCTAGCCATGGCTGTGTATCCCAATCGGGAACTATCAGAATCGTGTGGGCGCTGTCCATTCTGATTTTCCTGGCCACTCTGCTGATAATGCTGAATGGCAGGAAAACATAATAAAATGTGTTATCCCAAATCAAAGAAAATGCATCCCCTTTCCAAGCATCAGGCTCTGGATGCCACAAAACATATTTGGATAATTTACAGTTTTTTCCCTGAAACAAACAAGTCTACTTGTGGATGGCCCCACTTTTGACAAATTTGTTCAAAAATGTTCTTGTTTAACACCCATTCTTGTTAATCTAGTACAGGGTTTGGACTTAGTCCCTCCCCTGTTACGAATATAGGCCATGGCTGTTGTGCTATCAGTCAGCATTCTGACGTGATGTTTCGGTATATGTACCAGGCTGCGTAAGCCTAAATAGACTGATCTAAGTTCTAGAACACTGTAGTGATTTAATATGAGCTTTTCGTATAGGAATGCTGGGGCATAAGTTATCATAATACCATTAAGTATTGCGACTTGTCTAATCTTTGCTCTAGTTATTTCTAATAATTGATTATCCGTATCAATAAATTTATCTAACTTCTTGATTGTTAGAGCTACTGTCATATTGTTTGTGTTTAATAAAACCCCAAACATTAAAATTCTCGTGTGGGCATGAGAACTGACTTCTTATCATGGATATAAAATCCTAATTTGGTGAGTGTCTGACAAAGATCATTTACCACTTCCTCACAATGCATTTTTGATTGTGCCACTATAAATGAGTCATCAATAAATAGAAACATGACATGTCCTTTCCTTGCCATTCAGGAAAATATTGGTTTAAGCAATTTTGTAAACAAGTGAGGAGCACTAGCTAAATGATTCAGCATACAGGTGAATTCATAAAGTTTGTCATACCAAATAAATCGTAAAAATATCCTATCCAATTAATAAATTGTGTAGTAGGCATCTTTAATGTCTACACTGGCTAACCAGGAATTCTCTGTTATCAAATCTCTGGCTGTTTCGAGAGAGAATATTTTTTAAATGTTAATATTCCTCTAATTTGTGACTTTCGTTTTCATCAAAACTAAATGGAAAAGGAATTGTTTCCTGTAAAAGGTGTTGCGTAAAGGGAATGCGTATTCCTTGCACTATATTCAGAATAGTCAAACTATCCGTAATTTGCCACTCGTCTCAACAATTAGTTATATTTCCTCCTGGAAAAAGTTGTTTCCGTGGCCACTTGAGTTTGCATTGCAACCTCAACTTGTTCTCTTTTGAGATCTAGCCAGGAGGACCTGCTCCAGCTTCATGAGCCGCTCCTCCAGCCCAGCAGGGCCAGCGTCTGGACCGCTTTCCTCCCCCGGCACTGGGTGTACCGGGGAGGCTTGAACCGTCACCACCTGTCACGAGCCCTGATCATCAAATATGGGAGTCTTGGGCTTACTGCGCTTCATAGCCATACTAAGCCTCAGGTCAGAAACCTGTAACGATCAAATGAAAGTTAGAGTGTGCTCAACCAAATGTCACAACAGGTTAAGACCCCAGTTTGTGCATTCACTGGTGACGAGTCCTTATCATCAGATAAAGGAGCCTCGGGCTTACTGCACTTTGTAGCTTACTGCACTTTGTAGCCATACTACTCCTCAGGTCAAAAACCTGTAATGATCAAATGAAAGTTAGAGTGTGCTCAACCAACTGTTTGTAGTTGTTTTAGGTCCTAAAAAACATCTAAGGACGGTTACCGACTTGTGACAGTGCGCACTTTATAGTGCTGCCCCACTTGAAAACCAGGCCGCCAGCCCCATGACCTATCCCACTCAGTCACATTATCCTGACATTGAGCCAAACAGTCCTTGTCCTATCCTAATAATGCCGAGCGCCAGGCTAGGAAGCGACAAGTAACAATTTTTTAAGTCATTGGTTTGACTCGACTAGAGTTCGAAACCACAACCCCATGATCTACCAACATGGGAGACGGATGCTCTAACTCGTTTGGCCATCCCATCTGGTATCAACCAAACATCACAACAGGTTAAGAAACCTCAGTTTGTGCATTTACTGGTGTTGGAGAACGTATTTACACCGTTCCAACATAGGCATGAGAAAATTGTTCTCTTGTGAGTGTCGTAGGATTATGGTTCAAAACCAAACCCAAATGAGGGGTAGGGACCCATATATCAGTAGCCTCCCACACTCTCCATCCCGTACCCTTCTCCCGCCTGTGGCTATTATGCCAACAAGTTGGAGAAAATGCTACACAATTTGGAGGTACGCCTTAGTAAAAGAAAGTGGGGAATCTTTGTCAGAAACCCAGGAACAAGACCCAGCAAGGTGTGGCTCCAACCCCACCTCTCTCCGTTCAGCAACGGGTGGCAATTACTGGTGTTGGAGAACGTATTTATACCGTTCCAACACAGGCGTGTAAGCTAATGTGTGATGTCGTAGGGTACCGGTATGGAAGCCGAAACCAAATGAGCGGTAGGGACCAGTAAACCGGTACCCTCCGACACTCTCTGTTCCGTACACTTCTCCCCCCTGCGGCTACTGTGCCAGCCAGTTGGAGAAAATACTACGAAACTCGGAGCATACGCCTAAACTGGGGAGTCTATAAAAGAAACCCAGGAAAATTTCCAACGCGAATCGCGGAAATAAAAAAAGAAAACACGAGATGAGGCTCCAGCAAACATCGCTCTCCGTTCGGCAACGGGTGGCTTGTTGAAAAAATCTTACCCGTGATGTGGCAACCACCAACATCGACATACACAACAGAGATGCAAAGTACTTCTCTTCTAGGATATCTGGAGCATAATTCCCACAACCCCTTACGGGTCTCAATAAATAAATCAAATAAAAATAAACCAATAAATATTAGGCTGGCAGGAACAAACCGAGAATCCGGTTCCAAAAACCCCTTACGGGCCTTGCTCCCAAGCCAACCGTCAACAACGCAGTATCAACCGCGCATGTTTATTTATAAAATAATTCCATGAAATCGAAAAAACACCACTAGATGGACAATTAATTTGATTTATTAACATATAAGAAGCATATGTACACAATAAATCTGTATCCTCCTGTATTCTTGGGTTTAAACTCCTAAAACCACTAATAAAAAATAGCGATAATCGAGTCGGGTAGTCCGACGAGAGATAAACAAAATGGCGAAATCAACTCTAGCGTACCGGTGTCGCAGTTTCAGTTCTCAACCAGACTCAGTTCTCAACATCGCTTCTGCGCATGCGTCAAAATCTAAAGGCGTCGTCTGCGCATTGTCAATGGTCGTGCGCAATCATCATACAGAAAAAGTGAAATATCTCTAAAAACTAAACCACCTAGAAACAAATCGCTTTGTAGACATATAGAAAACATGTTTACCAACAAGATTATATTAAATTGATATGGTTAGGGTTGTGGATTTCTAGTTGAGAACTGAACCTGCGACACCAGCAAACTCAAGTTTTTATTTGTTGTTGTTTTGGGTCGCGAGCAATCTTCGTACAGAAAAGGTGAAATATCTCTAGAACCACACTACGTCGAAACAAATCGCTTGGTACACATATAGAAAACATGTTTACCGAAAAGATTATATTAAATTTATGACACTGACACTTAGTGACAGTATGAGCCAGCGATCGGTGAAGGTTTGAATCGGGCTGATGTTGACACATGCGCAGACGATGCTTTGACGCATGCGCAGATGCTTTGACGCATGCGCAGAAGCGATGTTGAGAACTGAGTATGGTTGAGAACTGAAACTGCGACACCGGCACAGAAATCGGTTTAACGCCCATAATTACTTTAATACATTCGCCATTTTAATCAAACTTGTACAGAATACTCAACAGGTCTTCATAAAGAAACGTCTGAGTTCTGTAGTTATTTGTAGATAAAGACCGCTGTCCTACTCGCACACGTCTTACCGCTGCGAGTACCTTATGCTAATTGCTGAACACGGATGTGCTTCCTTCTCCCTAGCCCGAGGTAAAATGGGTGTATATTGCGCATATATATGATATGACCTTAGATGTTGCCAGGATATAAAACTCCAGCAACCAACCAACATGTATGTATATATCTGTGTATGTGTAAATGTGTGTATGTGCATATGTATACGTATGTATATACATATATATGTGTATATGAATATATGTGTATATGAGTATATGTGTTATGTATGTATGTGTGTATGTGTGCATAATTTGTGCACGTGCACATGCGTGTGTGCGTATGTACATGTATATGTGCATAATTATGCATATATATATGCATATATATATGTAAATGTGTATATATGTACATATATAGATATATGATTTTGTTTCATGGATTATTTTGTTTATAAGGGACAGTGGGAAGACAACCATTAATGGTTACACTGCTCCTGCAATTTCTATTGTTAGCAGAATAGTATATGTTTGTGGAATAATGTATAGAAATTGTGAATAAAAACATTTTCTAAAAAATGTATAAATGTCTATGCATCCACACATATATACACATATATGTTCCATAGCTATCTACTCAGCTGGTTACCGGCTAGTTGGATCACTAATTCGATGTTCGCCAGGCACCTTTCCAGGTATGACGTCTGGGGAACCTCTTACCAAAAGAAAGCTGTGCTACTGAGTGCCAATTTCTTAATATAAGCTACTCATCCCTAAGCCATTAAATACCCCTTCCCTACCCCCTTGCCAACGGATATAATTGAAAATAGTAATAGCAAGACCGAATTATAATACAATAGACAACTTTATGTTATCAAAATGGCCATGCTTCAATTGATGTGAATTTTTCTTTTTTTAATTTTGCATAAATTTGATGGTTATTTGTTAGTGAAGCGCTCCCCCCTCCCTTGAGAGGCTCTCTGGGCTATTTTTAGCCACGACCTGCTACTTAGCTACCATACCTCCGCTAATGGCGGCCATGCCGACAACCGCCCTCTCTGGGTACAATATACGCTATTGACGTCTGTTGAATATGCAGGAGCCGGACGTTGCTCAAGCGATAGCAGGTCTACCTGTGAAGGTGTCGATCATCCGATCGATCTTGCTCAGTGGACACATAGCTTGGGCTATTTTCTGTTCCAACCGGTAGTCCACAACTGGTTCATCAAAGGATGTGGTATGTTCTGTCCTGTCTGTAGGAAAGTGCATATAAAAGAGCCCTTGGTGCTTATGGAAAAGAGTAGCCTATAGCTGTGTTCACACACGGGCGTTAAGTCGCCTCAACTAGTTCGCCTTGTCTAGTTCGGCTCACATACGCCGTGTGGACGCGACGCTGAGGCGGATTACGGCTTATTCGCATCAACTAGTTCGCCTCATGTAAACCGCGTCGCGAGGTACCTTATATGAACCGAACTAGCTTAAGTCGGCCCATATTGCCTGTGTGGACGGTAGCAGTTTAGATGAGGCGGATTAAGGACGTCACAGTCAAGACCTGAGTTTGTTGACTTTCCGGTAAATTTGCTCTAAGAAACCGCTAGCTGTGCACAGATATTTTTTTCATCATTTATTTTTAGGGTTTCACTGCCCAGCAGAAGTTTTGACCATTCCAAAACAATACGATTCAGTCGGAACAGATCTAGGTCGAACCCACACTCGTGCCGACGACGACTAACCGAAACTGGCGCTGGTTACTATGGACTTGCTCATGCGCAGATATCGATTTCCACCTTAAACCGCCCCGTGTTTGGACACGACACTAGTTCGCCTCATCTAGTTTGCCTTATCTAGTTCGGCCTAAAGTTATGTGTGTGAACACGGCTTATGTGTGTAAATTTCAATGTATGCATGTGAATGTGACTAACAAGACTGATAAGTATCGATACCACTAGCTTTTCACAATGAATATGGATCTCACTGCCAGGTCATTAACCCATCGTTTGTTTGTTTGTTTTTTGTTGTTTTACGTCCTAGCAACATCTAAGGTCATATCAGGATGGGTACCAACTTGTGACAGTGCGCACTCATGGTCGCTTTATAGTGCTGCCCCACTGGAAGACCAGGCCACCAGCACCATGACCTGATATCCCATTCCAGTCACATTATCCTGACACTGAGCAAACCAGTGGATCCAGGAATCATGGCCTCGGAAGGCTGGGGAGGCTGGGTCAACAGAAGGTGGCTGGCACCTTGCGACATGGAAGGCTGGCTTCCGAGAAGTGGCATTAATTTTTGGGAATGTTAGGCGTAATCGAGGTGATTGGGGTGCCTGGAGCGAGATAAGTGACATGATGAGAAACGTACAATCAGGAAGGTGACAGTCAAGCTCAGCACTTAGCCCTTATAAGAGAGGGTTGGGTGGGGTGGGTGAAATAGTCTTGCTCCGATGAGAGTCGGGAGCGAAGTGAGGAGAGTGGCGGAGTGGTCATGTGCTGCGTGTCGACTCATGCGTGAATTAAATATGTTGACTCATCAACATGCGTAATGTATGCTATCCATACATTGATACTACTAACCGGCTTCTATTTGTCTTCACTTTGTGTAGATGTCATGGCCTTGTGCCAACAATGTTTTAATGTAAATATCACAAAGCATTAAATCAATTTCAGATTCCCTAAGAACATGGCCGCGTTCAGGCTCCGTCTCGGAGGTGCCTCAGCGACGTCTCGGGGTATGCTTTTTGGCTTAAATCTGTTCAGGGTGCGTCTTGGCGACGTCTTGGAGACGCCTCCCTTTTCAGACTGGAGATGAAAAGCGCCTCGAAAATGGCTGCCGCATTCAGTGGTTTCAGCCAATCACAGTGCAGCTTTTCCATTGCAAATGGCCACCACCTATGGGGGCGGCCATCTTTGAGACAACAAACTGATTTTGCAGTTCAGACTAGCATGACATCACGGCCATCTCCGAGGTGCCTCCGAGACGTACCCTGAACGTGGCCCAGGACTCTTATTGCCTCCTCTAATTATAGCTATGTTTTTGAGTTAATCTTCGCAGTCCTTTTACACACATTTAGCCACTTCAAAATTACATCTGAAGTCATTATTGCTGTCATTTAACAGCAATCTGACCACTTCAAATGTTAATTAAATTTCAATGTAGACATATAAACTAATAGAAAACTGATAGAATATATCACTTTCGGCATGAAAATGAACCAGATGGGATGGCTGAATGGGTTAGAACTTCCGTCTCCCGTGTTGGTAGATCATGGTGTAAAAATATACGGATTTTCGGTTAAGAATTATATATTGGCAGAGAGCATTATTATTCTTGGATGTCGGAGTGGGACTTAGGTTATGTAAACTAAAAGTAACTAAAATTAATAGAATCTCACTCCCATTGTACATGATACTGAGTGAGGTAAACTATATGTTATATATTATGAGTGGAGTTGATGGAAATGTACATGATGCTGGGTGGTGTAAACTATCTGTTATATATGATGTTTGGAGTTAATGAAAAGAGTTCCTTGCAAGAAACAGTACAGGATTATTGAAATGTTTCTCTATGTGTTCATAAAGAATACAATTGGAGGAAAAAGAACAAGTTAGTATATATATCTATATACATATCTGTAACTGTATGCAACATCCTGTCCACCCAGGACCACCGATTGACCCACCTGCCTAATTTGCATATGTATAGAGTGCACCACCTGCAGCTGGGTTGAGTGACAGCCCCTAATGGGGGTGGTCACCCACCCAGTCTGTGGGGAGTGTCCAATTGGCTGGCTGGGGAATGTCCGGTCACCTGACTCCCTTGGCCTATCCTGACCACACACTAGTCTCAGCTAATTAATTATTCAAGATTTTGCTTCAGACACACTGAAGGAAAATCACTCTCATCCTGGCTCTTGAGTGAGACACACCAACTTTTGAGCAGGACCCCAGACACTCTGTCTGATGCTATCCAAATTCATCTATTCAAATTGAGTGTATCCACAGCCATAGGACTCCTGTCCCATGGGTTGTGGGCACTGTTTCAGTATACAGGCTAAAGTGACAATGAGACATAGTGTGGGCAGTATATGAGGAGTGCAGGTGCTAGGTCACATGTAAGGGGGATGACAGGAGTTGCTGCCAATAAAGCACAACTTATTCACTGTTCATCTTTGTGACTAGTTTTCCTTCCTCTTTCCAGACATGGTTAAATTGATTAGGCTGATTGCATCACAGGTGAAATGAAGGGGGAGAGTTTTGTAATTACATAGGGTGCTCACAGCAGCAGAGCATCCGTGTTTTTATAATGGGATCGTGGTTTCGAATCCTGGTCGAGTGAAACCAATGACTTAAAAATTGATATTTGTTGCTTCCTAGCCAGACACTCAGCATTATTAGGATAGGGCAGTGGAATGAGGAAGACCAATCATCCACAATTTAAATTTCTCCTGCTTAAACAACTAATGTACCAACAACAACAAAAAATGGCCCTTGTTGCTGACACAGCATTAAATTATTAGCAAGCAAACAATAAATCAATCGCTTGATTTTGCTTATTTTGTCTACTGTTTTATTAAAGTTGCATAGTCCAATGGTTTTGAGGTATTTTTCATTTTCTGAGATAAATATATTAAATTGGTCATTTTAACATATCTTACTATAGTTTCAAGCATTTATATTTTAAATGGCTACCTCCTAAGATATTAATTTTTAGGTGCGAGCATATCAAATTAATTTTGGCAAGCATGCCAACATTCTGATACCATAGGCTTTTGCAGTAACAGGTTCCAGTAAATTGACCTGGTATTCCCATTTTATGTGGCAACAAATGCTTAATAAGCGAATCAATATCTAAATTAGATACGTAAAATCAAGTGTAGGCCAGCGTTTTTGTGTTGAAAATTGGATGCTTTCATCAGATTATGCAGCTTTAAGATAGAGGATAAATATTGTGATGCCCTATTGTCTTTAAATAGAAAATTGATATATATATATATATTACCTACCCTATAAGTCCCAATAGACGCACACTGCGCAAGTGCAGACACATGGATGCACATCTATTCAAAGTTAGAGAATTTCATGGATTTGTTTTTGTCGTGCCTCTGAAATAAAGTGGGATTGTCTTATTTTATGTGTATTTATCTGAATATGATCGTAAATTTGTGTGTGCTTTCAATCTTGAAAGGGGGGGTATGCTTCTATTGGGTAGCGTGCTTCTATTTGGACATATATGGAAGGGATTGTTGTTGTGTCATTTATTATGCAAATATTCTATCTTGCTACAACTGATTCAATAAACATTGATATACCTCGAACCACTGTATGAGTCCCAATAGCCGATGTCTACTTTTTGTGATAGGGGATCGTTAAACAAACAAACACAAAGACATATCTCAATGTACTTGCTAGATTGCTTATAGCGATTATGTGTTCTTTGTTTATTTCCCTCGAGTGTTGTTGGGTAAGGAACCTGCTGCTGAGCCTCCTAGACAGCTGTTCGACTGCGGCCAGCCTGGTCAGGGTGGCTCAGTTTCTCGCATGCACCAGCACCATGCTGTTGAATCCCACACCAACAATTTTAATTTTGGTCCATTAGTTGTTTAAGCAGGGGAAATTTCAGTCATAGACGACTGGTCTTCCTCATTCCACTACTGGTCGATAGAAAGCCCGAGCCTACACTTTTACCGACCCAAGGGATTTTTAACCTCCCACACCACATAGACATGGTATGAGAGCAGCCGGCCTTTGATGACGCTGTAAGTTATACACAGCGGTGGAAATCCAAATTGGCAGAGCTGGGGGCACGGGGAATTGAACTGCCGACCCTCAGATTAGGAGTCTGACCTAGAAAAAAGTCAGACACTCTAACCACTCCACCACAGAGAACACCACACTTGCCGCCCAAATTTTAACTTTAAGTAATAAATGGCAGAGCCTTTTCGGTGCTGCCAGCCAGACAGTTTCCCGTCCAAACTGTGCCTTGCCTTGTTCATGTCGTAGGAGCTGGATAATTCTGCAGTAAATATTAGTTAATGCAAAAGTAGAAAATATATATATGTGGAAAAGATTAATAACAAATAAATCATGTGCTCAGTATAATATCACTTGCTCAATCAAATCCATTTAAAAGGTTCTCATCTAAGCACCGAAGTTAAAGCTGCATAGTCCAATGAAATATCAAATTTTCAAAACCAAACCAATTATCTAGGTTTGATTTGACATATCTAACTTAGATACTGATGCACTTATTAAACATTTCTTTCTGCGTAGAATCAATACTGAGTCAATTTAACAGAACCTGTTACTGCAGAAGTCTATAGCCGTGTTCACACGGGCAAAATGTGAGGCGAATCAGACAAATCGAATCAGGTGAGGCGAATTAGCGGACCGTTCACACGGGCAGTACTTGGGCCGGAAATCGATATCTGCGCATGAGCAAGTCCAGTCTGACCAGCGCCATTTTTTCGGTTAGTCGACGTCGCCACGAGAGAGTGGGTTCGACCTAGATATGTATGTACTGACTCGTATTGGTTTGGAAGGGTCAAAACTTCTGCTGGGCAGTGAAACCCTAAAAATAAATGATGAAAAAAATATCTGTGCACAGCTAGCGGTATTTAGACCAAATTATAGTATATAGTTCGACGTGCTTAATCCGCCTCACGTAAGTCGGTTGCGTCCACACGGGCAAAATAAATCGCCTCACAGAAATCGCCTCACGTAAACTACCTCGAGATGTGGTTTACAGAATGCGCATCACGTGAATCGATTCAGCCCTAATCCGCCTCAGACGTCCGTTCACACGAGAAATGTGAGGCGAACTAGGCAAGTCGCTTTCTACGAATCGATTTACATTGCCCGTGTGAACACGGCTTATGGCGTCAGACTTTTGGCAAGCTTGCCAAAACTAATTTGCCATGTTTGCACTCAAAATATCTCAAAGGTTTACCATTTATAATGAAAATAACTTTAAACTAATGTAAAGTAGATACTAGGGATCGATCTAATATATTTATCTCAGAAAAAGACAGAAATTCAAAACCATCGGACTATGCAACTTTAAGCAATGTTGAGCTCTGTAATTTGGCAGTGCAATTAGGTTATGCAAATTGGCAATGTAATTTTGCAATCTAATTTAGCAATGTAATTTGGCAATGAAAGATGACAGTGTAATTCGGTAATTTATGTAGCAATATAAGTTTGGAATGCTTCCCGGTCGAGTCAAAACAATGACTTACAAAATTGATACTTGCTAGCCAGCCGCTCGCTACTAATAGGATAAGGGAAGGACTGGTTAGTTCAATGTCAGGGTAATGTGACTGAGTGGGATAGCTATCGGGTCATGGTGATGGTGGCCTGGGCGCGTATGCATGATGTGGTGTTAGCGGCATTTGGTGTTACACCCTGACACCGTTTAGCTATCACTGAGGTGGGGAATCCGGTCACGCGGTATGTAGGGGCGCGTAACACTTTCATTATAGCTAAACGTGAATTTATTTATAGATTTGGGAAATCCCTCTGAGCCTGTTGCCAGCGAGCACCGCTATTTCACAATATCGCCGCCGATTCGGCGGCTGGGAACCAGCAGCCTTGTTACAGGTGAGCCTGTTGCCGGCGAGCACCGCTTTGTGACAATATCGCCACCGAACCGGTGTCGGCATTAATATCGGTTCCATTATTGGTTTAATTTGACCAAAATTCGGCGGTGGCGTTAATATGGCTTGGAATTTAGGGACAATTTCCTGAAATTTCACTTATTGAGTATGTAATTCTGTTAAATATGGTAGCATTGAATAGATTTGGCTCTAATATATCGCCACCGATTTGGTGGCGGCGGCGATTTGTTTTGTTTGCATTCATCGATTTGACAATATTAATATCGCCACCGATGTAGCTCCGGCATTAATATCGCTTCGAATTTAGGGTTAATTTCCTGAAATTTCACTTATTGCGTATGTAATTCCGTTAAATATGATAGCATTGAATAGATTTGGGCCTAATCGATACCTAACACCGCCTGTAAACCTGCTATGGAACACGGTTAGTGTACCCTCGTTTACGGTCCTGGTGTTAGCCCTATCACTGACTCTTGCATGCGACTTTTCGCCACTAAACTGGAAATCCCAGCCAAAACCCGTTTTGGCTCGCAAACACCGCGTCATGCATATGGGCCCTGATTTCCCAGTGGGGCACCACTATACAGTTGCCATGAATGAGCACTGTCACGAGTCGGTACCTTTCTGATATGACCTTAGATGTTGCCAGGACATACAACTCCAACAACCAACCAATCGGACTATGTAGCTTTAGTGTTGTCGCTGAACAGCTGGCCAGTACAGGAAGTGTAAGCAGCATCTACCAATACGCATGGACAATGCAAGTGGGCCACTGCCAGAGAAATGCACAATTAAATGTCAATGGCGGAGGCAATACAATACTGCAACCAGTGTGAGTAAATAGAAACAGTTTTACAATTGCTGCAGCATTCAGGCCAGCACAATAGAGGTAGTGATGTATAGCCAGATAGATGTCAAACGATAACTGAATATACAAACCAGTCTGAGTACAAATAAGGCCACATAAAAAAAGTATACTTGTTCAGTGTCTAAGGTCATAGCATGACAGGTACCGACTTGCGACAGTGACTTTATAGTGCTTCCCCACTGGGCGACCAGGCCATCAGCACCATGACCTGATCTCCCACTCAGTCACATTATCCTGACACTGAACCAACCAGTCCTTTCCCTATCCTAACAATACTGATTGCCTGGCTAGGAAGCGACACGTTTCAAAATTTAAGTCAGTAGTTATGACTTGACCAGGGTATGAACCCGTGGGTTTGGAACCCCACGATCTTCCCAAAACTGGAGACGGTCACTCAACTCATTTGGCCATCCTGTCTGGTCTTAGAGCAGCAGTTGACAATGTATAGGCACAGGGCTAGGTTTGATTGACTGGTGGTTGGTTTATGCCAAGTCAGCATAAATGCCTTATATCCATGGCGAGAAGTGTTCAGACTTTATTCTGTCATATTATTTGATGCTTTCACAGAATGTATGAGGTCATGCTAAATTATAGAATTGAAGGATTTAGGCATAATAACCGACAAATGATATCCGGGCTGAAATGAAATCATGACTACCACATTTGAGCCGAAGCTGCCATCATTCTGATAATTGAATCCATTTTTTTTCTGCAGAAGTTGCCACATCCCCTATATAATGCCCTACTCAATATGAAATTGGTAGGGCTTGCTATCCGGACCGCACGTCATCCACACCTCTCTATCTCCTTTCGGCTGGCCTTGCTCCTCCTTGATTATGTCTGAAAAGAGTTCCAGGAGGGGGAGCCCACCAGCATTTCACTTTCTACTCTTACTCTGTCCATGTCTCTGGCTCACCGGTTGGTCACCATAGAGTGAAGAGACACAGCCCTTTGACTCAACTCTCCTCATTTCTCTATCCTTTTTTATTTCTCCCGGGCTTACTTCTCCCCCTGATCAAGGGAGTTGTCTGCTTGGGTGGGGCTCTTTACCTGATTGTTTCCCTTGCTTTGTTCTTGTTGCTGGAACCTGCTGAACCCACCTTTACCCGTCCCTTCCTCCTGAACCTTTGCTGCTGTTGACTGGATACGAATGCTCTGCTACCGCCGGACTGGAGAGATTTGGGGCCGCCCCAATGACTCATCATTTGATTGATTGTAAAGATGTCCCCAGCTTCTACAATCGCCCCAACAGAAGATTAATCTTCACACCAAAGATCGGACTGATTTATCAGTGCCTTTCTATATTGCTGCAGTTCTGCAGCTGGTAACCTGCGTCAGGTTACGAACCCCCTGAAGTCAAGTGAAATTGGTAGACTTTAACTGGAAAGCACAACAATAAATTCTCTTTTACAGAAAACAACTAAAATGGATTTGTCGTTTTTTCTTCTGCCCGAACCCTTCAATTAGTGTAAAGGAATAGCTACAGAGAATATAAAGCGTCACAATTAATTATAAAATCTGTGTCAAATAATTGTAACAGAGAATGTAAAGGGTCACGTTCAATTGCAGCAAATGATAGTAAATGCGAAATTAAGATACACAATTTATTTTGGCAAGCATGTTGAAAAGATTGGCTGATTGGAGACTAAATAGATTTCATCAGTAACATGGTCCATTAAACTGACTTAATATTCCTTTTATGCAGTTTTTGTTGTGTAGGAAATAATTAAACTGCAAAACTAGCTTTTATTTATCCCCCTTTATGTAAATATTCATGTGTTTCTCTGAAGAAATATTAATGTGGTTGATTGAGCTTTGTTTGACAGTGTATATGCTTAAAATAGTGTAATCGTCTGCACTGACCTCTCAAGCAAGAAGCAATATAGACAGGTAGGCGTGGGTAGTATGGTGATATCAGGGAGCCCAGGTGGTGTAATGGTTAGCACACTGGCCCGGAATGCAAAGAGATGTGGGTTTGAGTCCCGTTCTAGGCGCAATATTTCCCATTCACATTATATATATATTTTCATCACCCCCACGTCGATGGTTGCCATGAACAGGATCCTGTACAAGCTATGCGCTGTATAGTTGTTGAACCTATTATACCCTGTTTATGTATATGTAAGTGCATTGCCTGTATGTATGTAATTGTAAGCATTAAGAGACTTACAATTCCAGGGGGACGAGTTTAGTATTAAGTGGTCTGCACTGACGTCTCAGGCAAGAAGCCGCATATACAGGTAGGAATATACATAGTATGGTGATATCAGGCAGCCTAGGTGGTGTAATGGTTAGCACACTGGCCTGGAATGCAAAGAGATGTGGGTTCATGTCCAGCTCTAGGTGCAATATTTCCCATTTTCATCACCCCCATGACAGTAGCATGGTCCGATGGTTTTGAGTTTCTCTCATTTTCTGAGATAAACATATTACGTTGATAATTACAATCTACCTTACTGTTTGAAGTAACTTTAATTTTAAATGGCTAACTTTTGAGATATTTGAAGTGCAAACATACTAAATTAATGTTGGCAAGCTTGCAAAAACTCTGACACCATATAGGCTTCTAAAGTAACAGATTCTGTTAAATTGAGTCAGTATCCCATTAAGCCTATATGTGATGACAAATGCTTAAGAGCTGCACCAGCATCTAAGTTAGATAGGTACAATCAAATCTAGATAATTGTTTTTGATTAGAAAATTGGATGTCTTCATCGGACTATGCTGCTTTAAGTTTCACCAAATGTTTTTGTTGGAAATAAAATGTACTAGATTGTTTATGGTTCATAGTTATCCCAATATTTAATTGATCAGCATTACTCTATAAATAAACTGTAATAGTGTGTAATGCAAAAAAAAAATTAACACTGACGTGGCGCCCCCTGGCGTGTGGCGCCCTGGGGACTTCCCAAGTTGCTGGTACCTTCAGCTGGTCCTGACTGTTAGCAAATGTGCGAACAGAGGCTTGAAGTTGAAGCCAAGTCTGACAGCAAACATGGTAGGTTGATTCTGAGTAAGGATTTGAATCTACAGTACGTTGGTGCTTGCCTAATTTGTAGTGTCTCTGCGTATGCGCCCATATTCACAGCCTTGAGTTCTACACGTACATGCGTGCGATGCGCGCGCATCTGTCTCGTGAGGCATAAACATGGACAGGCAGGATGCAATACAATAATATAATGAATATGTTTAGAACAAGAATGAGTTATGGCTAATCAATTGTGATGTACACATCGGCCTGTAAAGTGACTGAGATTGTCAGTTTCTTAGCTCAAAATGCTTAATTATGGAGATTTGTGTCTTGTACGAATACGGTCACGTACGCGTAGACACTGCTACTGATATGTGAGGAACAACGGCACATGCGCACGTACACTTAGACTTTGAGTCTACAAATACAGTCACGTACTCATAGACACTGCTAAAGATACGTGAGGAACGATGGCGCATGCGCGCATACGCCTAGACTTCGAGTCTTACGAATACGGGTGCGTACACATAGCCACTGCCTTCCTAATTCCTGGTGGCAGAGCATTCCACATCTTGCTACCCTTGCAGACGGGTGTTGCTGTTGGTTTGTTTTTCTTTGGTTTGGGGACTTTAAGTAGGGTGGCATCACCACTCCTTGTTATGTTGGTCTGATCCGCATAGCGGGGCCAGACGGGATGGCCGAATGAGTTAGAGCGTTTGACTTCCATGTTGGTAGACCATGGGTTTGAACTCTGGTTGAGTCAAACCAATGACTTTTAAAATTTATACTTGTTGCTTCCGAGCCAGGCGATCGGCATTATTAGGATAGGGCAAGGACTGGTTGGCTCGGTGTCAGGATAATGTGACTGAGTGGGATATCAGGTCATGATGCTGGTGGCCTGGTCTCCCAGTGGGGCAGCACTATAAAGTTGCCATGAGTGCACACTGTCACATGTCGGTTCCCATCCTGATATAACCTTAGATGTTGGTAGGATGCAAAACAACAACAAACAAAATCCACATGGCTACCTGTCTCTCTTGCTCATGAGAGCCAAGAAGTGGATGTCCCTTCTCTTTGCAAAGGTTGGATGGTTGTTGGAATTTTACACCCTGGCAACATCTAAGGACAGATCAGGATGGGTACTGACTGGTGACAGTGCACTCATGCTGACTTTATAGTGTTGCCCCACTGGGAAATCAGGCCGCCAGCACGCTAACCCAATATCCCACATTATCCTGACACTGAACTAACCAGTCCTTGCCCTATCCTAATAATGCCAAGTGCCTGGCTAAGAAGTGACAAGTAAAAATTGTGAAGTCATTGGTTTGACTCGATCAGTGTTTGAATCCCACAACCTATCAGAACGGGAGATGGATGCTCAACTCATTCGGCCATCCCGTCTGGTCTCTCTTTGCAAAGTAATCTACATTAGCTGATGCATCCGTTGTAAGTTTAACGTTGGACTCCTAAAAACTGTTCTCACAGCTTTGTTTTGTTTGTTGTTGATTTACGTCCTAGCAACATCTAAGGTCATATCAGGACGGCTACCGACTTGTGACAGTACGCACTCATGGTGACTTTATAGTGCTGCCCCACTGGAAGACCAGACCGCCAGCACCATGACCTGATATCCCACTCAGTCACATTATCCTGACACTGGAACAACCAGTCCCTGCCCTATCTATCCTAATAATGCCGAGCGCCAGGCTAGGAAGCAACAATTATCAATTTTTAAGTCATTGGTTTGACTCGACCAGGGTTCGAACCCACGACCTACCAACACGGGAGACGGACGCTCTAACTCATTCGGCCATCCCGCCGGGTTTGTTTTGGACTTCTTAGCTTAGTTTGATATCTCCTATCTGCAAATCTATGGCAGGTGTTCTCTTCTTGCTCAGTCTCCATATATCTCATTAACCTTTTAGTTGTACTCTGTTAAATGATGCTATATGCTATTGTCATTATATAATATAACAATGTATGCTTCCTGTACTGTTTTCTGAAATGCTTATTTGTTAGTTTTATATCCTGGCAACATCTACCATCATATCAGGATCCTGACTACTGACAGTGCACACAAATGGTGACTTTATTGTGCTGTCCCACTGAGATACCAGGCTGCTAGCCCCATATCCCAGTCAGTCACATTATCCTGACACTGATTCTGAGCATTAAGCTAGGCAGCAACAATTATCAATTATGTAAGCCATTTTTTTGACTCGACCCAGATTCAAACCCCCTATCTTCCGCGCGGGAAGACTGCACTCTACCAATTCAACTACTGATTGTTTCACAAACAGGTATTGGACAATTCTAAAATGAATGCCCAAGTAAGTTTGATATCTTTGGTAGACGCATAATAACTGGGTTCAAAACTACCAATATGATGATGTGATTGAGAGGGATATCGGGCTATGGTGCAGGCGGCCTAGAATCCCAGTGGGGCAGCACTATAAAGTCGCTATGAGTGTACACTGTCACAAGTCAATATCTGCCCTGATATGACCGGAAATGTTGCTACGCTGTAAAACACTAAACAAGCAAACAAACCAATAAGTTGTAGGCATACAGGTTACACAAACCAAAACAGGACAATTGAATATAGTTGTTCAAATGATGTTTATTGGCAATTGCTTCGATATATATATCTCTATATATATATCCCTATATACATATCCACATATCAACAGTGACCAACACTGCGACCTATACGGTACAAGGCAAATGACCTTCATGGTACAACGCAATGACCTTCACAATGCAATGACCTTTCCAATGTACCAGTGACCTTCACACAGTGTCATGTGCTACCCGTACAGTTGACCTACATACTACAAACAAGCTCCCTACACTCACATGCAGGCCACACTTTTTTTTTTAAACTTCCGGTCCCAGTAGTTTTACAGTTGGCATGGCAACCACAATGCTATCGGGAAACAACTTGTGTATTGACTATGATCATTTTCTTCTTTTAATGTTTTGTTGTTGTCAAAGTGCATAAATATTCTATCAAATCGAAGTTTCTGTAGCTAAGGATCGTTCACGCTATGTGTGTCGAGGTGGAGGGGTGACGGGGGTGAGGTTGTGGTCAGCCTCATTCTGATATACGAATACGCAACTAAAACAAGGATTAGCCACTAAATGAGTATGCCGCTGACGTCATACCGCAGTGACGTCAGACAGTCGAGACATGGGTCATGACGGAGCGTCCTATGTACAAACTATTTACAGCTTCCGGTGATACACCGGAAATGACGTAATGACACTCTGTACGCAAACAGGAAGTAAACCATAATGTGAAAGATAAAAATTACTCCCCCCCCCCCCATTGTCCTTGTAATATACTGAAGTACACCTGGTTATATGCAAAGAGTAGAGAATACACATAAGAAAATGTGGGGTACATAGGCCAATGTTCAGTTGTATAATTGGCGGGTTTAATAAAAGATAATAGCAATATTATTCTTTAAAGTAATAAATAGACAGCAATGGTGAGCTTAGACAAATGATCCCCATTCAGACAGTTCAAACACACCACTCAAGGCTATGCGAATGAGGAATCCCTCATGCCTTCGTTTGTATAATTATAAAACACTACAGTATACGCGACGTCTATGTCCATTTTAATATAGATATATATATATTATATATATAGTGAATTATACCAGAATGAAGTCTGTATAAAGATGCAACCACTTCACCTTCCTTTTGTACAATGCCTTCATATTCACATCCAATTGATTGAAAGCGGCATTTTGATATGTTAATAGTATTCAATTGTAAGTCCCTTCGATTCTTTACACATCCAAACAGTTGTGTGCCCCCCAACCATCCCCCCCACCCCGTTTATATCACGACGCGCTCGGGCACTTCATATAGAGAGAAAGAGAAAAAGAAAGAAAAAATGAATTGTTTTCTCTTGTCGCTGAATGCTTGACAGAAAAGTTGTACCATTTAATTTTTATACGGATAGACTTCTTAGATTTTTTAAAATAAATACAGCCTTATAACATTCATTGAGAAAATATATTCTGGCCAATCTTACTCACATTGGATATTAAATCAATGTCAGACTACATTCTGTGACAGCAGCCAAGTCATTTGACAATATTCAATGACAGCAACCATGACATCAGATGACATGCAATGCTAGCAGTCAAGTCATCTGACAATATTCAGTGACAGTAGCCAACTTGTCAAACAATATTCAGTGACAGCAGCCAAGTCATCATACAATATTCAGTAACAGAAGCCAAGTTGTCAAACAATATTCAGTGACAGCAGCCACAATATCAGATAACATGCACTGACAGCAGCCAAGGCATTTGACTATATTCAGTGACAGCAGCCAATTCATTTGACTATATTCAGTGACACCAGCCAATTTGTCAAACAATATTCAGTGACAGCAGCCAAGTCATCACACAATATTCAGTAACAGAAGCCAAGTTGTCAAAACAACACTTAGTGACAGTAGTCAAGTCATCGGATCATATTTGATGACAGCAGACGATAAATCAGTAGACATTTGCTGATAGTAGACAACAATTACACTGTTCCGTCCATTTACTGGCCAGTTAGGTGCATAGGTGTGTGGGAAGAAGGGAGGAGGGAGGGAGGGATGGAGGGAGGGGGGAGGGAGGGAGGGAGGGAGGGAGGGAGGGGAGGGAGGGAGGGAGGGAGGGAGGGGAGGGAGGGAGGGAGGGAGGGAGGGAGGGAGGGAGGAGGGAGGGAGGGAGGGAGGGAGGGAGGGAGGGAGGGAGGGAGGGAGGGAGGGAGGGAAGGATGGGTGGATGTAGGAAGGAAGGCAGTCAGGTGATGAAGGATGGAAAGAAGAAGGGAATGAAAGCGTGAACTGTTTCAAGTCCCGACTGGATGCATACTGGTCAAGCATTACGTATATCTTGGAGCCAGTAACAGTTGCTACAATCCACCACATCTGAAGAACTGTCTCGATTTCTATTAATTAAGAGCGGCTAACAGGTCCAAGGCCTATTATAGCTGTATCCTATTGATTGATTGATGATAGAAATCGGGCGGGAACGATAGGAAGCAAGGGGAGATAAGGGGAAGAGGAAGCAGGGAAGGAGGGAAGGAAGGGGGGGGGGGAAGGAAGGAGGAAAGGAAGGGGGGAGGAAGGAGGAAAGGAAGGGGGGGGAAGAAGGAGGAAAGGAAGGGGGGGGAAGGAGGAAAGGAAGGGGGGGAGGAAGGAGGAAAGGAAGGGGGGGGGAGGAAGGAGGAAAGGAAGGGGGGGGGGGGAGGAAGGAGGAAAGGAAGGGGGGGGAAGGAAGGAGGAAAGGAAGGGGGGGGGGGAGGAAGGAGGAAAGGAAGGGGGGGGAGGAAGGAAGGAGGAAAGGAAGGGGGGGGGGGAAGGAAGGAGGAAAGGAATGGGGGGGGAGGAAGGAGAGGAGGGAAGGAAGGAGAAAATACAGTAAGGGAGAGTTTGTTTTTGTTGGTTTGTTGTTGCTTTACGTCCTAGCAACATCTAAGGTAAGAGAGGGAGAGAGGGGGGGGGGGAGAGAAGGAAGGAAGGAATGAATGAAGGGAGGAAGGAATGGAGGGGAGGAAGGGAAGGAGGGAACGACGAGGAGGAAGGAGGGTGAAGGAAGAAGACTGAGGGAGGGATAGAGGGGGCGAGGGAGGGAGGGAGGGAAGGAGGGAGGAAAGGAAGGGGGAGAAAAGGGAAGGCAATGAGGGACGTAGGAGGGAGGGGGGGAGGGGAGAGGGGGAGGGAGGAGGGGGGGAGAGGGGGAGGGAGGGAATGTATTATCGCAACTCATTTTTACTAAACCGATATTCAAATCATTCAGGTTATTAGCCCGTCCTGATATGACCTTAGATGTTGCTAGGACGTAAAACAACAAACAAACAAACTCCTTGTCTTTCCTGCCCAAGTCACCACGTTACACGATGAGTGAATGGTGCCCGGACGTTGAGAACAGGAAGTATTCACAAGATATTTCTTCTTTTTTTTTTTTACAATAAAACAAACACAAGCAAAGAAAAACACCAAGAAAAGAAGAATATTTATGCTGTTATGTTCATACCCCTCCCGCAGTGCCGGGTTTAGATGAAGAGAGGCCCTGGGCTATTCCACTTGTGAGGCCCCTCTCTAAGGCCTATGGCAGCGTCAACAATATTATACACCTTGGACGCATCTCCCCTAGAGTTTGAGGCCTTAGGATTCAGCCTGCCAAATGTAAAGGTAAATCCAGCACTGCCCCCCCCCCCCATCACCACACCAACCAGGGCAGGGTACCCCCCCCCCCATACACACACACACTCTACCCAGTATTATCCCTCAGAGAGGAAGTGATAACGTGCCAGCAGCCTGATCTCCCAGTGGGGCAGCACTATAAAGTCACCATGAGTGCGCACTGTCACAAGTCGGTACCCGTCCTGATATGACCGTAGATGTGGCCAGGACGTAAAACTCCCAACAACCAACCAATCGGAGGCTGTGTAATGCCTGTAATCATGGTAGGCTGACCAAACAAGAGGATGTTGATCACGTGACCGCCTCCTGTCCAATCGGAAACCAGGAAGTCCCTGATGCAGAATGTTCCCAACAAGCACAGCGAAGAAGCAGTTTGCTGCCAACTGACCAGCGCACATGGATAGTGTGTGTGTGTGTGTGGGGGGGGGGGGGATCTAACATCTGAACGAGCTAGATAAGGATATTTGTGTGTAGAGATGTGTGTAAGTGTTGCGCCAGTTTGTCAGTGTGAGTAAGTGTATGAGTGTGTATCTGTGAGTGTATATGTATGTATGCTATGTATATGTATGTATGCTATGTGTGTGAGTGTCTGTTAAAATGTGTGCGAGTATGTATCTAGATATATCTGTGTAAATGTGAGTGTACAGCTACGTGTGCTGGTGTGTGAGTGTGTGTAAATGTGGGTATGTATGTATAGGTGTATGAGTGTATGTATGTGTGAATGTGTGTAAATGTCAGTGTGTAGGTAGCTGTGTAGGTGTGTGAGTATATATGTAGGTATATGTGTGTAAATGTGAGTGCATAGCTATGTGTGTTGGTGTGTAAGTGTGTAGGTGTATGTATGTGTGAGTGTGTAAATGTGGGTATGTATGTATAGGTGTGTGAGTGTATGTATGTGTGAGTGTGTGTAAATGTGAGTGTGTAGGTACCTGTGTAGGTGTGTGCATGTATTTATGTGTGAGTGTGTGTAAATGTGGGTATGTATGTACGTGTGTAGGTGTGTGAATGTATGTATGCGTGAGTGTGTGTAAATGTGGGTATGTATGTACGTGTGTAGGTGTGTGAATGTATGTATGTGTGAGTGTGTGTAAATGTGGGTATGTATGTGTGTAGGTGTAAGTGTGTAGATGTGTGAGTGCGTGCAAATGTGGGTATGTATGTATGTGTGTAGGTGTGTGAATGTATACATGTGTGAGTGTGTGTAAATGTTGGTATGTACGTGTGTAGGTGTGTGAATGTATACATGTGTGAGTGTGTGTAAATGTGGGTATGTATATATATACATGTGTAGGTGTATGGAATGTATGTATGTATGAGTGAGTGTATGTAAATGTCAGTGTGTACATGTGTAGATGTATGATTGTATAGGTATGTGAGTATGTAGGTATATGTATGTAAATGTGAGTGTGTACATATCTCTAGAGATGTATGATTGCATAGGTATGTGAGTATGTAGGTATATGTCTGTAAATGTGAGTGTGTACATGTATTATTGTATAGGTATGTGAGTATGTAGGTATATGTATGTAAATGTGAGTGTGTACATGTGTAGATGTATGATTGTATAGGTATGTGAGTAGGTAGGTATATGTGTAGGTGTGTGAGCGTGTAGATATGTAAATGTGTGTCAATATGTATAAGTGTGTGATAGTATGCGTGTAGGTGTGTTGGTATGCGTGAACATGTGTGCATAGTGTAGGTGTATGAATGCGTCTAAAGATATGGGTAGCATAGGTACAGTGAAACCCTGTTATAACGCACTCCAATTTAACGCAAATTCTGATATAACGTGATGATTCATTGGACCCAGAATTAGTTGCATAGTCCGATGGTATTGAGTTTCTGTAATTTTTCTGAGATAAATAGATTAACCTGACAGTTATAATCGACCTTACTTTAGCTTCAAGTCCTGTTTATTTTAAACTGTTATGTTTTGAGATATTTGAAGTGCCAACATGTCAAATTAGTTTTGGCAAGCACGCCAAAACTCTGACACCATAGGCTTTAGCAGTAACAGGTTCCATTGAATTGCCTCAGTATTCCATGCTATATGCCAACAAATGCTTAATAAGTGCATTAGTATCTAAGTTAGATATGTAGAATCAATTCCAGATAATTGTTTTGGTTTTGACAATTTGATGCTTCATCGGACTATGCAGCTTTAATTTGAAGGTAATTCAGTGAACTGAACCCCGAACTAGCGCAACCTCACTGTTTTTGCAATGACATTTTATGGACCCCCAGCGATCGTATTATAACCGGGTTTCACTGCATATGTGTATCAGCTTGTGTAGGTGTATAAGTCTATGTATGCGAGTGTGTATGTGCGCATGTCAGATATATAAGAATGACACAACACACCTCCCCAAATACACAGGAAACTTGCTAACTTTCATTTGTTTACAAATACGCAAATAAAACCAAAGAAAATGCCCATAGTGATATTACACACAACTATAGCGCCTGAATACTGCCTTTTGTTGGTTTTCTTATTGAACCCCCAAAAAATACCCCACCCAATACATTAAGACACTCCATATATGTCTAACTAAGAAAAGCGATACATTATTATCTTGTAATTAAATAGTGTAAATGACTTAAGTTAAACATGGCCGAAAGACCAGTCTATCGGTGCTGAAAAAGAGACTATTCAGATGAATAAAATTACTTACTAAACACATTTATATATATATAACTTATTAATTAGAATTATTCATTCATCCAGTCGCTTGCGACCGGCTTAAACATGTAGGCAATCCTTAATCAGGGATGAAAGTGCTCTCCAACAAAAAAAAGCGGAATCACGCTGAGATTATTACACCGACGCCAAATTTCTGCGAAAATGCGGATTTCCTCCCATAGGATTAGCACTGTTAAGGAATCGCAGAAAAATACTGGAAGTCAGGTTTCTACTATCCTTGTTGTGACTCTATTATCGCTCATATCCAACTTGTTCTTGTTTGGGTTTTACCTCCTATCCACACCCAAGGTCATATACGAACGGGATTCAAACTACCCAAGTGTTGTCACATACATCCTGATTCCTTGGCATTTTGTTTAACGTTAATCGGTAAATATAATAAAACAGCGGAAATCCGAGGAATCGCGGAGAACTTTCATCCCTGCTAATAATCTGGGAACTTTGATTAAAATGTATTCGCATGTTGATTGAAGTGCATACACAACACGCCACATTGCAACCATTAATACTTAGGCCAGATAGAATTAAAATTGTTGATCGTCCTCGCCCGTGCCTGAAAAATCGTCTGCCCATGATTTTGTGAAATTGTATACTGTTTGAAAAACTGTTAAAAATACGTCAGGACAGCAGCAATTCAACGTTTTAAGTTTTAAGTTTTAGATACCAAAACAGATAACACTATTTCAAAAGAAAAAAACTGGGAAATAAATAAATATAAATATAAATAAAAACCGTCCGCCCGACCCTGATTTGGTGTGATCAAAAGGATGATCGCCAACTTTTAAAAAGAACTTATTTGGCCTTATCGCGAAACATTGTAGACGAGCGCTCGCTTCGGAACACAGAAAGCGACTATGTTGGTGATTATAAAGTGCAGCTCCTTAAAGATGCATAATCCAAGGGTTTCCGTTGCTTCCATATTATAAAAATAAATACATTATATAGGTTGGTCGTTGTAATCGACTTTACTTTTAATATTTAAAGTTGCATAGTCCGATGGTTTTGCGCTTTGGTAATTTTTCTGAGATAAATATATTAAATTGATCGTTATAATCTACCTTATTTCAGGTTAAAGTAACTTTGATTTTAAATGGATAGGCTTTGAGATATTTGAAATTCAAACATGTAAGCTTAGTTTTGGCAAGCACGCCAAAACTCTGACGCCATAGGCTTCAACAGTAACAGGTTCTATCAAATTGTCTCAGTGTTCCCTTCTATGTGGCGATAAATGCTTAATATGTGCATCAATATCTAAGTTAGATATGTGGAGTAAAATCTACATATTTTTGGGGGGGTTTTGAAAATTTGATGTGCCATCGGACTATGCAGCTTTAAGCAACCTTTAATAATAACATTTAAATGGCTAACGGTGGCGATATTTCAAGTGAAAAACATGCTAGGTAAATTTGGCGTGCACACCAAAATATTAGACGTCACGTGACTTGAAACAGTGAAATGTTCGATTATAAACCCATACAATATTCGCGCTGTGTGAAAATATAAGTGTAATGACTGAACCAGTGTCCAGGTTGGATATGTAGGATCAAACCCAGGCAAGTGTTTTGGTTTTGGAAATGTTAGGTTTTCATCAGATTATGCAGCTTTAAACAAATTGTCAATAATAATGGAGTAGACCAGCTAAAGATGTAAACAGGAATATAATACCAAAGTACGAGTGAACGATACAAGGACATACATATATGTATATATATGCTTCCACACGAGTGGCGAGTCCCATCCTGCGGAGGGGGGGGGGGGGGCGAGAGCATGCTAGTACCCGCCCCCCCCCCCCAACCCCAACCCCAATAGGAGCTTATTACACGCGATAAAGGGTTTATCACTATCCATAAATATATGAGGCTGTCTCAAAAGGTGCTAAGTAATTTGGGACAAAACTTTGCCCATTGTAACGATCAACATACTATCTGCGTATGTATTTTCTCAGGATAAACTGATTTATGGTGTTTCATAATCCCAATAGAATACATATTGATTTGAAGCAAATGTCCTTTTGTTTTCAGTGTAACCGTTTCTGTGGCGTTTTCTGTCAATCATTACGTGGACAAAAAAGAAGAAGAGTTATCTATCACCTTTTGAGAGAGGCTCATATATATATTTATATATATCATATATATATATATCACCCAAAAGCATTGCACAGAATTATTATTATTATTATTATTAATCGCAAATTTGCTTCCACCGTCCAAACAAATATGGGGTTCATAAATAATTAACATTTCAATTCCATGTGAAATAATTCCATTCTGGGTTTTTACGCGGAGGACATTTCTACAGATTCACCAAGAAAAAGAAAATAAAATGCCTATAAACATTATCGAAATCTAGAAATAATCAAGTATATTGACCGATGCAGTTCCATGACAACTATTACTATTAGTCAGTGTGTATTGAATACATAGATATCTTAATCGTAAATCCCCAACAGTTAGAGGCGATATTATAAATACCAGAGATCTGAGTCTGCTTTTGACAAATGCACTCACATTTAATATTACTTCTTTTTGTCTTTTAATTCATTTTTGTGAGGTTAAAATGTAAGTGAAATTGTCCATCTTTCGCAGACAAACAATATTGGTGTGTGTACAAACCACGCAATAAATGGTGAACTAACAAGCCACACTCTCCAGTTATGTCCATAGTGTTATGAATTAGTTTGTTGGCTGGAGGAGGTGGGTGGGGGAGGGGGAGGGGGAGCAGGAGGGGGAGGGGAAGGGGAAGGGGGAGGGGGAAGGCGGGGGAAGGCGGGGGAAGGGGGAGGGGGAAGGGGGGAAGGGGAAGGGAAAGGGAGGGGAAGGGAAAGGATGGGGAAGGGAAGATGGGGGATGGGGAAGGGGAGGGGGAAGGGGAATGGGGTGGATATATTTGTGTTCACCCCAAATATATGAAGCATTCACCTTGATATCATTATCACCCAGTTCTCGGAGGCTAGTTGTGGTGAAATATAAGTAAAAGGAGGAACAAGTATAATCACAGTTTTAGGATGTTTTTTGGGGGGGCGTGGCGGCTTGTTTAGTTTGGGGGGGGGGGGGGGGGGGGGGGATTTTTGGACATGGCAGATAGTGTTCCTATGAATGTGGGTATGAGTTGGGGGAGGGGAGTGCTGGGGTTATCACTGACCATCTGATTACTTCAAGCTAGGTTTAACGGCACACCATATGGAATGTACACAACATTGTTCGTTGGGTGGCAGTTCTGCATGTGCTTCGTAATGGCCGCCTTCGTCATGCGGTTCGGCATCGGGCAATAAGGGCACGACCACTGGATGTTTGGTGCATGCGTCAATATGTGATTGTGTATCGTGTCCGGATCCTCCGCCTCGAAAGGGCAATAAGGACATGGCACATTCATCGGCTTGTCAGCGGATGAAAAAGCTGGCTGCTGCTGCTGGGCCAGCACTCCCTGCCGTTGCTGCATGAATGACGCTGCAGCAGCTGCGGCTGTCGCAGAACTCATTTGCGGCAGCACCGGAAGCTGTGCCGGGTTTACGCCAGCCCTTCGCAGGTGCGCTTGCTGGAATGCGGCCGCTGCCAACCCCAGACTCCCTGGCCGTGGCCCTGGGAATCCGGTCGCAGCCGAACGGGGTCCAAAAGGCAGTGCTGAATGTGATGGACGAATAGTCGGGCGGTTCTGTGACTGAAACTGCTTCCATTTATTAATCCCAGTCGGTGCGAAGTGGGCCGGGGGTGGTTGATGGTGTAGACTTGGAGGCGCGGTCGGTTGCTGGTTACGCTTCTGCATCCTTGGCTTGAGGTTGAATACGCTATATGCCTTTCGCATAGCCTCTTTATCGACAACCTCATCGTCAATCACCCTCTGGGATGAAGACATAGATGTCGATGTAGAGGTCACCGAGTAATAGCCTCCACTTGTCATAGTCTGATTTGTCATCATCTCCAATGAGGTGAGTGCACTCTGACTCCCTCCTGGTACTGCTTGAATCACACTGGAATTTGAAGTTCTGGCTGTTGAAGAACTGCTGTGACTAGAACGGACATGAATAAGTGGAGGTGGTGGCCTGGAGGATTTCCGAGTAGAAGTATTAGTAGTACTACTACTAATACTAATAATATTGCCGCCGCTACTACTACTGCTGCTGCTCATATTACTATTACTACTACTGTTCGAAGCGATGTGCATCAGGGGCGGCATTGCCTTCGGTACAGATCGCTGTGGTGCAGTAGACACTGACGGTACATGAATATCACCAGATTTATGAGATGGTGGAGGCAAGCTTGGGGCACCAACTTTAGCGGAGAGGGTTTGCAGCCCTGATGGCTTCTCAAATCTTCCGGTATGCTGGCTTCTGTTATGCGAATGAGCTGCCTGCGGTTGGCGTGGCGATGTCGTGTTTTCGGGCGACTGCGGAAGAGGAGCAATCATGATTGGTGTCCCCCACGCCTGTTGTCCTAGACGAGCCCCAGTAAAGCCACCCGCTATAGGCTCAATGACGAGTGGGGCAACTGCATTCCGTGTAATGGACTGATGAGCCGGAGGCGGTGACTGCAGGTCAGCCCTCCTTGTCTGGATCACAGATGGACTGCTGCTGGCTGACCGTGCTTGCTGCAGATGTCCCTGCCCAGCATTTTGTGGCACGGATAAGTCCTGCGGCTCGTCAGCCAAGGCCTGACGCTGACTACCCAAACTACTGAAACTCAGATCTGTAGGCTCGTCCATCAGTACACGACTTGGCGTTTGCCGCTTTGGTGTATGCAAATCCAACGGCCGGTCCGTCGCTGTGATATTTATAACAGAACTTTGAGTTTCGGTGACAATTACATCATCATCCTCAGTCACATCAGCAAGATGTTGTGGGTCGTCAATATTCTCACAGTGAGTATCAAGCGATGACGGCAGTGTTTTTTCAGGTGAGGGTTTGTCAGTGGTGATGGGGCTCACAGGTTGTATCAGTTGTGGGAAACTCACTGCGGGCGCTATCCTCCTGAACGCCTTCACTACTGGCACCCGCACCATAGTAGGCCGGATTTGGCCAACCGGACGCTGCTTCCTATGCTCGGATACAATGACCACATCCTCCTCTTCAAGAACCCGTGAGGGGACTGGAGGCGTTGGCAAATCATCGGTACCACAGCCTATTTCACTTGTTTTAGGCTCAACTCCTTTCGGGATGGCTGTGCTGGACACTTTCCGGCTCTCTACATTAAACGCGCCTGATGAATCAGCATTCACATCTGGCATATCGCTGTTTGGGTCAGATCCAGTAACTTGCTCGTCATCTGGTTGGATTTCGCATTGTTGGATTTCGCATTGTTGGATTTCACAAACAGGTCCAGGCGCTCCTTTATCCAACCGCTTTCTGATGAAGTACTTTTCCTCCTCGATTATCGCCAGCGGAACCTCGTGATACTCACCACTGTGCGAGCGACTAATATGCGACAGCATCTTACCCCAGGAGCATCCAAATGGACAGTAGGGACAGGCATACCAGTACTGCAGTTTGTGTTCATTTCCAATGTGGTCAGTTATTCCTACCAACTCATTGAACGATGCCCCACACCGAGTGCAAGTGAAGATCTCCGCTATGTTTACCTCATGCGGAGCGACTGCGTCTGCTTGCGGCTCAGGTTCCACAGAGTCTGGGTCCAACTGACCCGCAAGGCTCATCACATTCATTATTTTGAATGGTGGTGGGGAATCCTCAGGTTTTGTAACACTGTCCGTATCTGACGGTCCCTTCTCTGGCGTCTGCATTTCAACTTCCGCTACCGGTGAAGCAACCTCCGCACCATCACCAGCACCATCACCAGCAGCGACCTAGAAATGTGGGCGAAGAAGGGGGGACTTTTAGCAACATTCTCTTAAAGGACTAACATGATAAACACAAATTTACTTATTCACAATTGCCCCGATCAACTATAATTAGGCATAATTTGTATAGCTTGAAACCATCTATTATTATCTATGAGTTATTTGAGACCGAACCATTGTCTGAGGCTCTATGTTGTTGTCCTGTGGTTATTAGTTCCTTCAGCCCTAATGATCGTTCTTGGCTGTTTGTCAGGGAATAAATACTTAGACTTAGACCTCAACTATCAATTTAAGTAAATTTGAGGCCTTTTGAGTAGGCCTATGCCGTATAACCGATGTAATTCCGCCCTTCCCCGCCTGACGTCACAGATCTACTAATAATAGCCCATGGCTACTCAGTCTAATGACATTGGAGAGATCAGAGTCTACCTACTGGGATCTTAAACCCGTGGTCCACAACTGGTTCATCAAAGGCGGTGGTATGTGTTGTCCTGTCTGTGGGGAAGTGCATATAAAAGACCCCTTGCTGCCTATCGGAAAGAGTAGCCTATGTGGTGGCAGCAGGTTTCCTCCAAAGAAATATGTCAGAATGACCATATGTTTGACGTCCAATAGCCAATGATAAAAATCAGTGTGCTCTAGAGGTGTCGTTAAATAAAACAAGCTTTTTTTTACTGAGATATTAAGCCATGCTAAGTGCAATACAGTTGATCTTTTTATATTGCTATAGTTGCATAGTCCGATGGTTTTGAGTTTTTATTTTATGAGATAGATCCTTTATAATCTACCTTACTTTAGTTTAAAGTAATTTTTATTTTAAATGGGTAACTTTTGAGATATCTGAAGTGTAAGTGTATGTATGCCACTCTCTGTGGCGGAGTGGTTAGAGTGTTTACTTTTTTCTAGGTCAGACTCCTAATCTGAGGGTCGGCGGTTCGATTCCCCATGCCCCCAGCTCTGCCAATTTGGATTAACACCGCTGTGTATAACTTACAGCATCATCAAAGGCCGGTTGCTCTCATACCATGTCTATGTGGTGTGGGAGGTTAAAAATCCCTTGGGTCGGTAAAAGTGTAGGCTCAGGCTTTCTATCGACCAGCAGTGGAATGAGGAAGACCAGTCGTCTATGACTGAAATTTCCCTTGCTTAAACAACTAATGGACCAAAAAAAAAATAAAAAAAAAGCATGCAAAATTAATTGTTGAAAGCATGTCAAAACTTGACACCATAGGCCTCTGCAGTATTCCTTTCTATGTGGCAAGAAATGTTTAATAAGTGAACCAGTATCTACGTTACTAGTTAGATATCTATAATAAAATCTAGATAATTGCGTCGGTTTTGAATTTGGACTATGCAGCTTTAAGATACACCGAATATAGGGAATAAATGATGGAATCAGGTTACCAGATCCTTTAAGACCTTCGCAAAAGCATTTATTTGATTTTAAGAAAAGGCTGGAGCTGGAAACAAAATGGGATGACAATTTCCAGGGGAAAAAAAGGATACTCCTTCGGTTTAAAGTGCTTGACAATTTCGAAAATAGTTGAATAATTAGTTACAGTAAAACCTCTCTAATTGACCACCTCCACAGATCGACCACTCCCCTATATCGATCACCTTATTCGGGTCCCAAATGATCCTCTATACCATTGTAACGATAATAACAACAAAAACTCCCTAAACTGACCACCTCCCTAAATGGACCATTTAAAGTAGGTCCCATGGTTGGCCGATTTAGAGAGGTTTTACTGTATTTCTATTGTACGTGTAGTAAAGATTACGTGCACATAGTGTTTGTTTGTTTGTTGTTTTACGTCCTAGCAACATCTACGGTCATATCAGGACGGGTACCGACTTGTGACAGTGGCCACTCATGGCAACTTTATAGTGCTGTCCCACTGTGAAACCAGGCCACCGGCACCATGACCTGGTATCCCACTCAGTCACATTATCCTGACACTGAGCACACCACTCCTTGCCCTGTCCTAATAATGCCGAGCACCTGGCTAGGAAGCGACAAGTATCAATTTTTAAGTCATTGGTTTGACTCGACCAGGGTTCGAACCCATGACGACACGATCTACCAGCACGGGAGACAGACACTCTAACTCATTCAGCCATCCCGTCTTGTCACATGCGCGTAATGAGTACTTATTTCTTCTGGATTATTCCCAGAATCAAGGATCCTGAAAATTTGTCCACAAGTAATTTCAGTACCCGATTCATTAAACAGAATAACTTTTAATCAGGTTTTAATTAAATTAATTAATTAATTAGACAATTTACAAGCAATTGGAAAAACATGTAAACGCAACTGGAATGAACAGCGATTAAATATTCTCATTTTGCATCACTCGGTTAAAACTAAGTCTTAAAAGCTGCTAACTTCAGTCCTCAATAAATCTGGACTGACCTCAAGGTAAAGTTGCACCAATACCTAAGGTAGAGAGAGATATGTAGAATCAAATCTGGATAACTTTTTTGGTTTAGAAAATTGTATGTTTTCATCGCACTTTGCAGCTTTGTCAATTGACTTATGCAATGCAGTGTTTGTTAGTTGTTTTACGTCCTAGCAACATATAAGGTCATATCAGAATGGGTACCGACTTGTGACAGCGTGCACTCATGGCGACTTTATAGTGCTGCCCCGCTGGGAAACCAGGCCACCAACACCATGACCTGATATCCCACTCAGTCACATTATCCTGACACTGAGCAAACCAGTCCTTGCCCTATCCTAATAATGCCGAGCGCCAGGCTAGGAAGCGACAAGTATCAATTGTTAAGTCAACCAGGATTCGAACCCACAAACTCATGGGTTCGGATCTCCCAAAACAGGAGACGGACGTCCTACTCATTTGGCCATTCTGCCTGGTATTAATGCAAATGTTTGAGTGCAGTAGTATCTAAGTTGAATATATAGGGCCAATTTCAGGTGATGTGTTTTGGTTTGGAAAATTTGTTGCTTTCATTAGACTATATTAAACTGCTAATCAGCTACTCACTTCACGTCCTGGTATGACCTTACATGTTGCTAGGACGTAAAATAACAACAAACAAACAATACTCACTTCGACTCGCTCTGGTGAAAACTTCCGGTGCAAATCAAGAGCAACAAGAGTGGCTGGAACTTGCAGCACCACATCCTGTCTGGGTGTGCAATGGATGAGGTCCAGGCCAGGCGAAGTATTACTGGCAGACACGGTAAGGTTCAGTACATCTGGTTCGCTGGAGGATGTAGGCACTGACGGGGTTTGCACAGGTAGAAGAGATGCCATGTGTGGCTTGACAATGCCGGAGTGGCTAACTGCTGGAGCTCTTTGTGCCGCTGCGGGGCGCTGTAACGGAGAAATGGTTGGCACACGCAGGATGCAGCGCGCCGCCTTCTCCTTGGATGATTCGAGTTTATTAGCTGCAGCAAGTGGGGAGAGAGCCAGACTGTTCCCGCCATGTGCTGGAGGAGGTGCTAAGCCTTGTGCGATTGGAGAGAGCACCGGCTGCGGTCTCGAATGCGCCGGTGGAACGGGTGAAGTCAGCCCTTGCGCAGTTCCAGGGGTAACTGCTGGTGATACTTGCGAACTTGCAATGCCTGACACAGGCGATGTTTCTGGTGCACCAAGCAAAGTTACGCCATCAGCGCTAACAATCACATGTAGTGGCGACTGGCCTCTGTTTTGTGCCGCAAGTAAAAGTGAATCGGCACCAGTTTTGTCGCTGGTATTCTGGTGAACATCATAGAACTGCGACTGCAGCTGGTAAACCACCGGCTCACCAGGATGGTTCTTCAGGTAATGCTTCTCCATTAATTGGCTATCCTTGAAGAATGCTAAATCGCACTGACGACACTGGTAGCACTGGTCGCCCTTGTGCAGCATCTCAACATGTACCTTAATGCTAAGGAGGTCATTATTGGCAAAGGTGCAGTGTCTACACTGGTAATAGGGTTGAGTGGGGTCAACATTCACCAACGATGGTATACGTGGCCTACGGGGAATTTTCATCTTCCTTCCGCTGTTGGCTTCAAATGACATTGTCATGGGGAGTGTACTCCCCGTAGCGTCAACCTGAGCAACAACATTGACGATGGGGCCAGTCGAGACTGGTCTTGATGTTGTGACCACCAATTGTACTGCGCTAGTATTCACTGAATTTGAGGGGCTGCCAGCGCCACTTCCCAATCCAACGTTTGTAGCGGCAACTTGTGCTGTAAGGATAGCTGGGTTAAGCAGTGAGACAGACCTTCCCTTTAGCATAGCATTTTCGATGCTGGTAGGACTTATCAGAGGCTGCATTGGTGCCTCTACCTGACGGGGGAGATCACTGTGGGTTGCAGGTGCCAGAAGACTTGACTGCATGAAATCAATGCAGGGTCGCTTCGTTTGATCGCAGGTGACATAGTAGTCCTCCTCACACACTTCTGTGTTCTTTACTATGTCCGGGGAGATTCCAGGATGTTCTCGCTTCGTATGAATTGTAACGCCATTGCGCGAGCCATAAGCTTCATTGCAATGTCCACAAGCATATGGCACGACATCTGTGTGGATGTAAACATGCTCCAAAATTACACTCCGAACATTGGATGTGTATGGGCAGTGCAGGCAGGCAAACTTACCATTAGGACTTATACCCGGTGATATTTGTCCTTTCTCTTTGAGTGAGTTATTGGAGTCAAGTTCCTTCGGTATGCAGAGAGGAGTTTGGATTTGCTTCCGTGGACCAGACCTCATTGTTTTTCTTGCCGTCACTGTTCCTCTTGTAAGTACTGGCTTAGGCAGAGTAGTTATTTTAACAGTTGCCTCGATAGGTTCACTAGAATTTGGGTTATCCAGAACAGGAGCTGGAACCTTATGGGGCATAATAAAGCTGAGGTACTGTCTTTCAAACTCTGATCCTGGTTGCAGTTTTGATTTCTTAACAATAGGCAAGTTACCTTCCTCAATTGCTCGTTGTAGAGGGCTAGTCTTTGATGTAGCTTCCTTCGAGGGGGAGTATTTCCGCTTTACCCCTTGGCCTACTTGAAGCGAATGTGAATGGGTAGCACCCATGCCGATCTTCTCATCAAGCGAATGCCATAGAGGTTCATTTTCCATTTCCATGTTATTTGTAACGCTCAAATCTTCGGGTTCATCTGTCACAGTTGCGGTCTCACCAGACATGACACCTAGAAGCTCAATTATGTCCACAAGCCGAATACTGCATGGTTTACACATCGCTTTAAGTTCTTGCAAGGTTCCGATTGGTGCAGCCTTAGGCTCCTTAGTGGCTCTGGGTTCCACACTGAACTCCTTAGTAGGCTTGGACTGCTTGGCAAATAGATACCACAATCGGTTTTGCTTTCCGCGTGTTTTCATCTTAGTCGGTGACGGTACGCGTCTTTTGATCACCAACTTCTCAACCTTCTGCGGCTGATCAGCTTTTGAGGTTGAAGGTTTCTGCTCAACTTGTTCTGGCTCCGCTGCCATCTGTTGGTGGACTTCGTTGCATTGTCCACCACTAGAACCAGGTTGTTCTTCTGTAACTTCTAAGTTACCTTCGACTTTTACTTCTGGTTTAGTCTTAGCTTCCACTTCGGTTTTAATGTCAATTTGGGTGTCCACCAATGGCATTGTTGCATCCTTATCAGCAGTCGAGCTACTCTGTGTACCCATTGTACTATCGCTGGTAAAGCCAGATATTTCGCTATCATCAGCAGTTGGTTCGCTGTGGTCTTCTTTCTTCTTCTTATGGTAAACCCTGTCAATGACATTCAGCATCTCAACCTCATTCCTACGCCGCTTCTTTTTCTTTCTCCAATCATCGATCAGCGATGAAACTTGAGAAAGATCACTACTTATCAACATGTCAGAAGCGATACTGTCAATCGGCTTTTTTGATGGATCGTCTCTCTTCATTTCTCTAGACTCCTTACCGGCTGGAGATGCTGATGCTGCCTTCATATGTTTTTGATCCATCGGTTTCTGATCGGTGAGCGTTGGTGTCGAAGGGGCACTGTTTTCTCCTCTCTCTGAACTCCCTTTCCGCTTTAACTTCAGCACTATTTTCATCCCGGTTGTCACTTTTCGGGCACACCACTCACTTTTGCTTGGTGATTCCACATTAGCTCCGCCTTCATTCCCTTCTTTCAAAAAAATAGATTCAACTTCTCCGTCTTCCTTCAAATTAATTCGCTCTTTGTCGGCGGAGCACACTTTCTGTGGAAAGGCATCAGGTTCTGTGGTAGTGCTGGTGCTGACAGTCTCAGATACCAGCGGATCGTTGCCAGCTCTCTGTATATTGGTTTCATTGCTTCCTTCCTTGACCGCTTCAACTGAAATATCCTTCATCTCATCTGAGTGGTTCGACTCAATCTCAAGGTACAAGTCCAAGTCTTCAGTATCATCGATGGTTTCTCCCGTAGAAAGATGAGCTTTCGATTTTATTGACAGAATCTCCGATTGTTCGGCCTCATCAGTATCATGGAATGGAACCTGCAAGTCATCAACTTTAGTAAATAGCTGTTGCTGCTCGTCTTGTTTGACAAGAGAGCATAAGCTTTCTGGTGGCACAAGGACACCAGCCTCGGCTTTCTTTGTTGTAACTGTTGGTGAATCGTTGTTTTCTGTAACAAATGCCTCATCTGTGGGTTGCTGGACAGCCACGTTAGCAAATTGCACACACGATTCTTGGGATTCAGTGTCCTTTGAATGGGTCACCTCGCTTTCTTTATCGACAATACTATTGGCTGATGACAACGATGCCACACTCTCCTCTTGGTGGCTAGAATCCTCAGTTATACTGCTCACCTCTAGCTCTTTTGCCTTATCGGCTAACACCGGCTCTTGTGTGGTAATACCTTCCGAAGTACTAGCATCATCATCAGGTATCTCCAACTTCTGTGCCACTTGTGATTCTCCCTGAACATCACTTAATCGATCTTGATCAGTACCAGTACTGCTCACTGGCGATGTTTTTAATGGATCGTGATCTTCCATGCCACCGGATGCATCTTCCACAACAGCAGTGCTCTTGATATAGTCAGTAGGGCTGTCTTTCACAGCATATTCATCTTCGACGGTCGGCTCTTTGCTTGCCACAAACTGTTTATTCAGGGAACGCTTATATGTTGGCGGTGTCAACCAGGTGACACTGGTTTCCTTGGAGAGCTGAAGTGAGGGAGAGAATAAAAAGGGGGGGGGGACGGAATTAATTAGAATTTTCACAGGACACAATTCTTAATGCTCAATGCTACTAACTGATAGACAATTCTTTAGAAACTGGATAGTAGTTACTACTACAATTTATGAGGACCATATCATTAACCTTTTGTGGCCAGGAGCACCCAGACAGGTTCACAGGTTTCATGCACTTACAGTTCGGGAGCACCTGAATATACCTGGAATCAGGTAGCATTGTATTTTTGATATGATCTACAAATTTTCAGGAAAACATTTATAGAAATGCAATTTAACTACAGGTACCCCCACGAGGAATTTGAGGGTGCACCCAGGCACTCCTAGCCCCAAAAGGCTAAGACACAACAAAAAGCAGAAATTGATGGCGAAATGGGACATAATACAGTTACAACAATGAGCCTCAATGTATATCTATCTATATGTGGTATAAAAATATGGAATTCACTTGACGATAATAACAAATTTAAAAAAACATCTATGTTTCAACGAATGTATAAAAAGAAAACATTTAAGCTTTATCAGAGGGAAAACACATAGTAGTCCAGTACATAAATATTGAGATGTAATTTACAGTATTGAGGGTAAGGTTGATATGCTTTTAACTTGTCTTTCTTTTTATTATTTCTATGGTATAAGCAATGTATCTGTGTTATTTTTAAATGGGGAAAGCACCTCATAAGTATTGTACTTCTGCTTTCTCCTTTTTCATGTGAAAAAATTACGGATATAAATATCAACTTGTGTGTAAATTGATCATGTGGAAATAAATATTATATTATTTAAACCTGACTTCCGGTATTGTTCCCATTATTCCCTGACAATGCAATGCATATGAGAGAATTTTTCAGTTTCGGTGGAAATTCACACCCGTTCAGCACGCGGGAGGCCCAACACCAGCCGGCCACTGAACCAATGCCGAAGGACACCCCAACACTGCCGGCCCAGGCCAGAGTTAAATGTTTCAAGTGCTTCTGGAATTTTGAGGTTGGTTTGGTTGTTGGAGTTTTATGTCCTGGCAACATCTCAAGGTCATATCAGGACGGTTACTGACTTGTGACAGTGCGCACTCATGGCGACTTTATAGTGCTGCCCCACTGGGACACCAGGCCTCTGCCCACACCATCACCTGATATCCCACTCAGTCACATTATCCTGACACTGAGCCACCCAGTCCTTGCCCTATTCTAATAATGCCTAGTGCCTGGCTAAGAAGCGACAAGTGCAAAATATTAAGTCATCGGTTTGGCTCGACCAGGGTTAGAACCCATGGGTTCGAATCCCACGATCTTCCAAAACTGGAGACGGACATTCAACTCATTCGGCCATCCCGTCTGGTCAGAATTTTTAGGTGATATTAGTTAGTAGGTAGAGAAAATACACAAGATTAGATTATCTGTTTGTTGGCCTTTCGTATCCTTGAAAAATTCTAGTAAATCTGCAAAATTCTAGTAAATCTGCAAAATCGCGAGGAATTTCAATCCCGGATAAATTGAAGAAATACTGATCTCATTGAATACAGTTATGTAGGATTGAACAGAAATTTAATATTCTATTTATTCTTCTGAAAATATCATATGAGATGTTTTAATAAGGGTTCATAAAAAAAAGTTGGCCACCAGATTCATGAACATTCAAGAACATAGTTAATTTTTTATATAATTTGATGGTACTCGACTCGAACCGACAAATTTAAATTCAAGAATATTCAAGACGTTCGGCAACGCATGTGAAACCTGACTGCAACACTACTTAAATCACCCGCTGAAAACATTTATAAAATAATTCCATTCAAAATTATACCTTCAGAATGACAAATATGACGTATAACCTACCCTCCTTGTTCTAATTGGTGATGGAGGTGGGATTTTCCATCTGGAAACAGGTCGCGGGGTCTCCTCTGAAAATTGAAATGTGGGAAATGATGTAGCCCAAAATTGACTGGGGGAAAGGAAACCAGGTGTATAAGTCACTCATTAAACAAAATACCAAAATAATCACTCCAGTTGAGAAGTGAGTTTTTTTTTCTATAATACATAGCATTATAATACATATTTATTTTAAAGTGAAACCATGCCAAATTAATTTTGTCATGCACACCAAAATGCTGGACATAGGCCTTGTTTACCCAGTTTTCAAGCATAGCAGTATAGCACAGGAGGAAAAAACTGCAATAAATGCTTAATGAGTGCAACCGGTAACTAAGTTGCATATGTGGGATTATATCTAGGAAAGTGCTTTGGTTTATACCCGTCACTCTGCGACATAACGGGCCAGCGAGTGGAGAACATAGAAATCACTTATATATGTTGAGATACGTAGAAATTCTCAGCGTTGCAGGGCCAATTTGGACGTCAGTGCAACGTAGTTGCAACGTGTGTCAACGAGTTAGAACGTAAAAAAAAAGGCCCAATGTAAGGCTAATGAGCCTCCAGCAGGTGCGGCATATAAAACCGTAGCGTCAGCTTAGCACTCGCATAATTACACCCGCCCTAACATAGCTATGCGCGACTCTGATGTAATTTGTAACGTGAGTCGACATTGGGCCTGCGAGTGAGCAGCGGCAGTCTAATGACAGTCCAGCGTGCTCAGCGTAAGGACAGCGAGCGCTCAACGTGGATGCCTTTATATTCTCGAAGGCAAACCGTTCACACCACGTTCACTTACGTTCGAAGAACGTTGGTGCACGTTACATATGTTACACATGCGCCAGCCGTTCGTCAACTACGTTGAATACGTCAAGACACATTGGACTTACGTCAGAGTAACATTAGACATATGTCAGAGACACGTTAGACCTACATCGAGATACGCTAACAGCACGTTGGCAGTGCATGGGCTGCACGTTCCTCACGGCTCTCCGTCAGTCTACCGTAAGTCGACGTACCTCAACGTAGCTCTAACGAACGTCAAACGTATCTTGACGTAAGCCTAACGTGAGCGCAACATAAGCCCAATGTTTGTTTGTTGTTGTTTTATGTCTTAGGAACATCTAAGGTCATATAAGGACGGGTAAGCCCAACATAACGGCCTGTACCTCGAAAGTTTTGGGTATGTCCAAAACCTTGACGTGTGTCACCGTATCTCAACATAACTCGATGTAGGCTTAAGGAACGGGTAACGTATCTCGATGTTATGTCCAAATTTCACCTACATCAGCTTACGCTACCGCGTTACGTCGTAGTGTGACAGCCCCCTTAGAGAGCATTATGCTTCTATCGGATTATGCAACTTTAAACCTTTGCCAACACTCATAATTTATTATGTAATTTTTTGAATAATTTATTAAACAATATATGATTGTTTATTTGTTTTACATCCTAGCAACATCTAAGGTCATATCAGGACGGGTACTGACTTGTGACAGTGCACACTCATGGTGACTTTATAGGGCTGCCCCTCTGGGAAACCAGGCCACCAGCACCATGTCCTGATATACCACTCAGTCACATTATCCTGACACTGATTCAACCAGTCCTTGCCCGATTCTAATAATGCCAAGCGCCAGGCTAGGAAGCGACAAGCATCAATTTTCAAGTCATTGGTTTGACTCGACCAGGATTCAAACCCACAAACTCATGGGTTCGGATCTCCCGATCTCCCAAAACAGGAGACGGACGCTCTACTCATTCAGCCACCTTGTCTATAATTTATTTAATAATTTATTAAATAATGTATTTAATAAACAGGTAAAATGAGAACATTGGTTGGTTGTTAATGTTAGAGGTTTTTATGTTCTGGCAACATCTAAGGTCATATCAGGACGGATACCGACTTGTGATAGTGCGCACTCATGGTTACTTTATAGTGCTTCCCCACTGGGAGACCAGGCCGCTAGCATCAAGACCCAATTTCACACTCAGTTACATTATCCTGATACTGAGCTAACCAGTCCTTGCCATATCCTAGTAATGGCAAGTGCCAGGCTAGGAAGCGGCAAGTCGCAATTGTGTAAGTCACTGGATTAACTCGCCTGACTTCAAATTCCCAACCTTTCACACGGGAAGCCTGCGCTCTACCAACTCAGCCACCGCATCGACCCATGTATGTAAACATGAGGTTAAGAGGTTAATGCCTTTAAATTTAGTACTACATCTCATCATATAAATTAACAGTTCAATACTATAAAATAGAAATATTAGCTTGAATTACCTTTTCTAACCGGTTGCTTGAAAATAGCTGCAGACTTGTCAACCAATACGCCTGGTGAACTGGTTGACTTTGACTTTGCTGGTCGCCCTCGCTTTCTCTTTGGTGGAGAAACTTCTTGCGGTACCGTCACCATGGTTATTACTGCAGGTTCAATTTCGATCTCATCTGAATCAATGTCCTTCTCACCTGACGCTTCGGTGTCCTGCGTAGGCCTACTATCATGAGAATTCTCCCTGATGGTTTCCTTCGGCAGATTTTCATACATGACTGGCTGAATCCAAATAGCCTTCGCACCTTCATTTCCAGAATCCAGTTCCTTACTTTCAGGGGTATCCGACATCTCTGGTGACTCCATTTTCTTGGAATCGGAAGCATCCATTTTCTTGGAATCGGAAGCAGCCTCCTCATGGCTCTCTTCAGGACCAGCTGCTGGTACCAGCTCAATGCCTTTGCTATAAGCATCCTCAGAGCAATTTGCTGCATAAGCGTCACCTCCGGCTTCAATTGTAGTTGTCACTGCAGATGACAATCGTCGTGGTCTTCCGCGACTTCGCTTTCCAATACTGGGTGGAGTTGTAATAAGTGATGTATCCTCTTCTATCTCCACTTCAGAGATCTTGACACTATGAACTACAACCGCTTCACTATTGGGCATGCTGTCATGTTCATTTTTTCTCTCCTTCTTTAGCAAAATGATGTTAACATTGCCAAGAACTTTATCTTGTTCAGTAGTCTCAAATGCAGTGCCGATTCCCGGAGTTTCCAATTTTATAACAGCTGATTCTTTCTTTTCATCAGCAGATTTCACTTCCTTCTCAATCATCGCTTTAAACATTTCTCGCTTCTTATCCGGTGTAATGCCTACACTTCGCATTCGCTTCGGTGGTCTTCCAGGTCGCCGCCTTTCCCTCAGTGCTGACCTTGTTTGCGCAATCTGGCTTTCAAAATATTTTATGTTTGTTGAAACAGATTTCTCTATTGGCATTTCGATAACGGCAAGTTCCTTGTCACACTGATTGAGTGGAGATTCACTGCTGGCATTGGTTAGATTTAATTCTTCTTTGGGCTGTAACTTCTGGTTATCCTGCTTCTCCACCTCATCATTATTTAATACCTGCAAATCTGCATCAGCATTAGAATGAGAATCACCCGGCAACATTTCATCTTCCAACTGCAATTTTGCAGGACTATCTGATTGCAACATTTTGACATCTGTGGAATGCGCTTTCATGTTCGGTTCAAGCGGCAATATCACTGTAGATTCATTTGGAGTAGCGCATTGATCTAGTGAACCAGTATCCAAGGTAATTTCTGCTGTTTTAGAACCTGGTTCCAATTCGACTGGCAATTTAATCTCTGTAGCTGTACCTGTCTTTGTTGTTTCTTTAACAGGGCACTTCTTTGCTGAATCATTATCAGTCTTATTTACCTTTGAGTGTGACTTTGACGGCTTAACGTCAGCATTATTATGGGTCATTCCTGGCTTCTGTACATCTTCCCCCATCAAAGCTGCTTTCCCCCTCAAACTGATACGTCGCCTTGTGCCCTTGACCTTTGTAACCGGAAGTAGGTCAACAGTTGCTGCTTCATTTAACAGCAGCTTTTCCTGGTCAAGTTTCACTTTCTCATCAGGCACAATCTGATCATCTGCTTCAGACTTCAAGGGCCGTGTTTTGTCTTTTTCAAGTTGCAAATTCTCATCACTTGACACACGAATCTCACCACCATCTGTAAACTCTGACTTTACATCTTTCCCCAGTAGCAAGGCTGCATCATTATTTTCAACTATGGCCGTCTCTTCAACCGAAGCAATTTCAGGAGCGCTTGAAGTATCTTTTGAGTCTTGTTCTTCTGGTTCAGATTGAGTCTTAATCTCTCCAACATCCATTCCCTTTACCGCTGTTCCTTTACTTGATAAGTCTTGCTTCGCTTTATCAAGCCTTGGATCTGGTTTTACTAGTTCTCTATCAGCTTGCTTAATATCCTTCGACGTATTGGACTTCCCCCGCAGACTAACCCGTCTCCACTTGTAACTCAGACTGGTTGCTGAAAGGTTGCGGGCAGGTACTGCTTTACTGTGGGTAGTAGTACCCTTTGGCCTACCAGGTCGACCCCGCGACTTAGATTGCTTTCCTTCTGAATCTTTTGCTTCCTCCATTGGTGAATCATTTCCTTCACCTTTTGCGACATCATTCGCTTCGTCTTTAATCTGAGGCGTTTCATCAGATTTAACCTCCGCCTTCAAATCGCTTTCATCTTTTTCATTTCCGGCTTCATTTCCTTTCATTTTCATTTCTTTTCCTGCTATTTCAGCTTCATCGCTCGGTTCCTTATCCGGTGCAGGCTTTGTGTCGATTGTATCGGTCTCTTTTGTTTGACCTGCTGCTTTCTCTTCTGTCGTATTATGGTAATCTGCAGTATTCACATTTGTTGCTTTGTCAGCTTCAGAAGTTCCATCCTTAATTTGTGAACCTTCAAGAAAAGAATCCACAAATCGAAATGAGATAACCATAATTTAAATGGGGCAGTATATCTTTCTCAAATTTATAAGTGAACCATATATCATCGTGTGCATGTATTTATTATTGTTTTATTATTTATGTATATATGTGTATATATATGTATGTGTATATATATACATATATGCACATATTTACACACATATATCCTCTGGTGCAACTGACACTGGTGAACATCCGGGTGAGGTGAGGTGGACCGAGATGGCACCACCGGTAATAGCGAATAACAATAATCGTAATAATAAGTAATATTCCCTTTTGTATCTTTATACTCGCATCATACATTATGCATCAAATATACACCCATATATATGTGTGTACATATATATACACAACTATATATGTACACATATCTAACATTACTCTACCTTACATAAGAAGCTGTGAATTTTGATCAGGTCCACAGGAATGGTTAGAAAGAAGTTCAGATTGCAAGCATGTACAAGGATAGCGCACAGCACTGTATTTATCCATGGCAATAGTTTAAAGCTATAGAAATATGCTTAATTTAAACATTTCATATAAAGAACAGCAATATTACAGATTCAAAATCCAGTCGTAAATTGTTGGCAATTATGATAAGACTCAGTTCGCGGTTAATCAAAGCATGGCATTTATATAAGCTGATTACCTCATACAAAAGTAATCAAATTTCAAATTGAATAAAACTTGGCATGCATGCAAAGAAAAGACTAGAGAAGACTAGCTAATATAGATAGATGAAAAGGCAATGTTTAAAAGTAGTCATTTGATTATGTGCTATTAGGTCTACAAAAGATTATAAACATATGAATAGTATTTTATTGTAAGCTTTGGCGAGGATGGCTGATTTCATAATAATAATAATAATAATAATAACACAAACAGACATGGCTTTATCATACGATGCCAATCATATTTCGATATCGAGAAAGAAATCTACAATACAATACAATACAAAGAAATTGGGATTCAATGAAACATGGTGTGCAAATAGAGAATATGCACACTCTGATGTACCGATGTAATTTGTTACATTTCCTGAGGAGGAAATAGTGTAGACCTCCTAAGTGGGAATTAATGATTCTTATCTTACTTGGGCAATGATTGTTATCTTACTTAAAAGATAAGAATCAAGACAGGATCTTCAGCAAGTAAAGCGCTTAGCAAACAGGCAGCATTTTAAATTGATATGGTATCGGTAGAGCATAAGTAGTGATGATTTATCGGCAAGTCAACAAAATGGCTTGCCTCCAGGGGGTTTAGTTTAGTCATTGATGAGAATCAATAACACTTCCATCATTGTGCTGTTTTCCTTTTAACTTTTTTTGGATGGGCTTTCAAGTCTTTTTCTTTTTCTGTGCTTTTCTGGATTTTTTTTTTTTTTTTTTTTAAATACATAAGAATATTTGTTATTGATTTTTTTTTAGTTGTGAAGAATTGGAATTTTCCTCATTCCACTGTCGCTTGCCATATCCCAGGAATGCCGAGTGCCAGGTTAGGGTAGGTATTGATAAACAAGCATCAAGTTCCTAAAGTCTTTGTTTAAGACTTTGGCGGCTTCCCATGACCTTCCTGGTGGGAAGTGAGCACTTTTTGTTTTACTCTACTCACTCGGCCATCCCAGCAATCATGTGTGTAATAAGAACAATCTGGGCCATTCCTTGTTGTAAAAGAGGCATTGGTGTTCTTTATTAATGAACTGTCTGTCCATGAACAGCTGGCTTAGGGGAAGACTTGTACAAAAGGTAGGCACATGAATTCAGGATCCAATAAACTAACAAATCGGCTACCAGACCCATTAGTAAGCTAAGCGATTTGTTTGTTAATCTGGGACTAAGCATAACATTGTTTAGTTTATATTAATAGTCCAATTGACCCCAGTTATGCTTTTATTATTATTAGTAGTATTATTATTCCTGTGCAACATGCATAACATATTTGTCTCCAAGAAAACTATAAATAACCACAGTTTCAGATACAAACACTGGATTACCACCAGTACTGAACACATGCAACACTAAATTCAAATGAACCTATCCTTCGATACATCGCAACTTAAATGGCAGCTGGAAACATTCACTGTGACCTTCACACTGGAAAAACACTGGAGTAATTTCAGAAGAATTCTTAATTGACTTTAACATTAATTCCATTGCATTAATACGAAAAGAAGAAAAAATTCGTTTATTTTAGTAACTGATCTGTGCACTCTGAATTTTCTGATTAGTTTTGAAAGTTGCCTAGTCCGATTGTTGAGTTTCTGCCAAATTTCTTTAGCTATATATGTTATTGATAATTCATCTCCTACCAGACTCCAGTTTGAAGAAATTTGTATTTTAAAAAGTAAACTTTTGGGGGATATTTTTACTGGGTTTTTTTTTTAAACACACCACTAAAACATGCTAAATTAATTGCGGCATGCATATCCAATTACTGGACATCATAATAGACTTCAGTAGTAACAGGTTCTATTAGATTAACTTAGTATTCCCTTCTAATCAGCTATAAATGTGTAATAACAACACCAGTATCTAAGTTGGATATGGAGGACCAAATCTAGGTTAAGTGCTTCAGGCTGTCATCGGAATATACAGCCTTAAAAAACTAGTTCCATAATTGCTTAGAAATTTAATCTTGAATCTCCTGACATACTGTGAAGATCGCACTATTAGTTATCAATCATGAGGGAATCTGTGTAATATTTTGAATAAAACATGGAATAAATTAATATAGCCACCACCTTGCTAATAAATCTTTTTTTTCTCAGCAGCGTTCCCTCACCCCGCAAACCCACCATATACTAGAGAGCTTAATAACAAATGTCTTTTAAAGCTTTATGCCTGAACCCCACACAAGTACTCGCCGAGTCAGGGTACATAAGGATGGGAATGAGTTCAGAACAATAGGTCTGTTGTCTTCTTTTTAAATAAATTATCTTTTAAACACATTTATTCTCTAATGGAATTTATTCTGAGGCACTTGTGGCTGATTGGGGAGTTTGAACTTGTAAGGAATGGATTTTCAGGAAAGGCTTCTTTTTTTTCCGCGGTGGTTTTTGTTGGGTGTTTTTTTGCTTAGGGGGAGGGGGGGGGGGTTAAATATTTAAATTCATGGGTTTGCAGTTTAGGCATCATAAATAGCATTGCAATTAGTAATTAATATGAGGAACAACTATGTAAAAAGCACATTATTGAAATGAAGTTTTAACAAATCAGTAAAAACCGTGGCGTGAAAGAGAAAAAGAAAGGAAAGTTTTTTTTTGTTTTTTTTAAACTAAAAATATTCATCCCATAGCGAAAGCTTGGAGACAAGGAGAGGAACTGCAAACCCTTATTCATGGGTTTGCAGTTTAGGCATCATAAATAGCATTGCAATTAGTAATTAATATGAGGAACAACTATTTAAAAAGCACATTATTGAAATGAAGTTTTAACAAATCAGTAAAAACCGTGGCGTGAAAGAGAAAAAGAAAGGAAAGTTTTTTTTTGTTTTTTTTAAACTAAAAATATTCATCCCATAGCGAAAGCTTGGAGACAAGGAGAGGAACAGTGCCAAGCCTTAGATGTCCACCTTAACCCTTTGGCCGTAGGCTAAGAATATAATCTGGTCACCCTTGGAGACCACCGACCACGTGACTGCGCATCTCTGACGTCATCGGGGGGGGGGGGGGTGAGTAGGGGGCGGGCAGGCACTGATATTGTTACTTACTGAACTGAGTGTTAATATAATACCTTCATGCGGGGGGCGGGTGGAAATCATATACTATTGCCAACACTTTCAACGAGACAATATAGATACAGTATAAGGGGCCTGGTATTTGCTGCCAGCACTGTGCGTTTACCTTCGCCACCGCTAACTGGCATCTCGAGGAGGAGGGATGGTCGTCTAAGCGGGAGGAGGCTTTTCGTGTTCAGGCACAAACGCTTTGCCGCCTCGGCTTCACTATCGGCAGCGCGCCTTGTGTGGTTCCGCAGCCTCCGCACCACGGCCCGCTTGAGGTCCTTTCTTTTGGCGGGAGCAATGTTGGCAGCGGTGGGACTTGGGATTCCCATGCATAACGAGTGGCTAGGAGGACCATGGTTCCCTACAGATGATTCGGAGGCAGTTGATTCAGTTGCACAAGACAAAGCTAATTTGGTTCTATCTGTTATAGTAACGCTCTCGCTTCCTTCTACCTTCCGCTCTAGCTTCATTGTGGTTGGCTTAGCAACTGACATTGCATCATTCAGTAGATTATCTGCAACCATGCTCATTGCGGAGACGGGCATAGTTAATGATGGATTGGCTTCAAGTGAAGGACATGCTCTCAGTCCTCGCCTAGATATGCGTCTGGTGATTGGTGCTCTGTTCTGTTTGTTTGCATGCGAGTCTGTTTTAGTGGGATTTTGGATTATGTCGCTGTCTGTTGGAATTGTGTCATCATAACATTGCGATGTTTGTTCAGAGAGATTGCCATGTGCAGGGTTTGTGTCATCTGTGTTGGCTGCGGTGAATGGTTCATGTATCATACAAGTGTTCTGTAAATTAAGATTGTCGCTTTGCATCTGTTTCTGTACATGTGTAATTTCAGGAAGCTTTTGAGAGTCGTTCTCTACTCGCAAGTCTATGGTATTGCTATCTGCGACACCGATCCCTTGGCAGTGTTCTTCACTTGAATCCTGACTGTCTTCAAGACAAAGCGAACCACCATCTTCTGAACTACTTGCCGTGTCCCTACTGAATTCCTCGAAAAGGTTTCGGTCAGGGAATTTTCGCTCTGGGAAAGATGTTCTGGGAGTTTTTACATCACTTAGTGGTGGTAAATACTCATCATTGTCATCAGTATCACCCTTTCTGCCTCCACTCTTAATCAGTTTGGTCTTTGCTTTAGCCTTAGCCTGACTTACTTTGAAATGACCATGACTAACTTTGGTCTCATGATAAATGGCACCCTTGATCATCTGCAACACATACTTTGAGTTAGGTTTTCTCTGTCTGAGCAACTTTTGCCTATTTACTTTGCTGATTGGTGAACCATAGGTCTTCTTTCCCTTTGGTGGTGTAAATGTTGGGACAACCTCATCTTCTACCACAGAAACATTCGCTGCACACACAGCACCCTCAAGCGTAAGGATTGAAGCCCCAATGCCGGAACTAGAAGTCCTACCTGACGATTCACCCAACCCTTGCGTACTCTTTCGCCCAACGTACACGACACCTTTGCCAGGTGGCATCGCACTGGGCTTAGGTTCCATTGTGGTTGTCTCTTTTAAGACTGGTTGGTGTGCAGCCGCTTCCATGTTCTTTGCGCATGACACACCACGACGAACCCGCTTTCTGATGTTCAGCCGTTCAGCATGAGCCTCCGAATCATCCGGCTGACCTGTTCCTGCACCTCCTGAAGCCGACTCACTAAGGGGACCACCCTTGGTAATAGAGGACTTCCCTACAACAGTAACCTTACTGCTAGAAGGAGGAGGGTGAGCATCACCAACATCATCACCATCAGCAACCTCAGGCTTAGCGTAATTGTGATCAATCTCAGGACTAGAGGAAGAACAAATAGCAGCTCTAGTCACACAATCACCATCACCTTCTGTTTCTTCACTCTGATCCGCTGTGGTTGCCATGTCTTCAGACTCCGTTGCCTCTACCTCAAGGTTGTTGTCCATGGAAGAGTCATCTTTAGTCACCGTCTGCAACAATAAACATCAGCACACACCGTGTAGGTGGGAAAATTAAGCTTGCATGGTGTCAGGTACCCTTGAATAGTAGACAAGAGCGGAATAGCCGATTCATATTCAGCAGGTCCGGTGGAAAAGATGTCACCATATAAGCAGAGAATATCACTGTTGTTACAAACAAAAACATATTTCACAACTTATTAGCACTTTAGATTGGAATGTAAATATGACCACCGGTCAAAATATGACTTGCCCACAAACTAACCTCCAGACAAACTGACCTCATCATAAATTTACCTTGCCATAAACTAACCTTGTCACAAACTGGCTTTGCGACAAACTAATCTCGCCACAAATGATCTCACCATAAACTAACCTTGCCACAAAGTAGCTTTGCGATAAACTAACTTTGCCACAAATTGACTTCACAACAAACTAACCTTGCCAGAAAATAACCTCACAACAAACTAACCACACCACAAAATAGTCATACCACAAGGAAAAACTAACCTTGCCACAAGCTCACCATGTCATCAACTAACCATACCACAAACTCACCTCACCACAAACTCACCTTGTCACCAATTAACTTTAGCGCAAACTTCCCTTGCCACAAACTATCCTTGCCACAAACTACCCTTACTACAAACTTCCCTTGCCACAAACAATCCTTTGTACAAACTAGCCGTACTACAAACTAACCTTACTACAAACTTCCCTTGCCACAAACATACTTTACCACAAACATACCTTACCACAAACTAACCTCGCCACAAACTAACCTTACCACAAACATACCCCCACCACAAACTAACATCAACACAAACCAACGTTAATACAAACTAACCTCAACACAAATCGCTATGCGATCTCCAGTCATTGGTTAGAGCATCATAATACGAGTAAAGTACCACATTTTCAAAACCACTTACCTAGACTTAATGCGAGATAACCAATTTAGATATTGATTAAACTTGCATTGCTTCACAGTATAAAGACTAAGTCAATTTAATAGAATATGTCACTGCTAGTCTTTGACTTTGAGGTCCATTATTTCGATGGGACCACCAAAATTAATTTGACATTCATTCACTGCAAATATCTCGAAAGTTAGCCATTTATAATAGAAGTTAGTTCGAATTAAACCTGCATAGTCCGATGAAATATCAAATTGTCAAAACCACCCCAAATATCTAGATCTGATTTTACAGATCTAACTTAGATACTGATGCACTTATTAAGCATTTGTTTCTGTGTAGAAGGCAATACTGAGTCAATTTAACAGAACCTGTTACTGCAGAAGTCTATGGTGTCAGAGTTTTGGCATGCTTGCCAAAACTAATTTTCCATGTTTGCACTCAAAATATCTCTAAAGTTTACCATTTAAAATAAAACTAACTTTGAACTAATGTAAAGTAGATACTCGTGATTGATCTAATATATTTATCTATAAAAAACAATAGAAATTCAAAACTATCGGACTATGCAACTTTAAAGTAAAAGCAAACTAATATATTTATCTTTAAGGTATATAAATAATATAGCAGAAACGAAAAACGATTGGCCTCCAAAACTTGAATTTGATATTTCTATCAATTTATCAAAAGTGCTTCCTTTTTTTTTAAGACTTCGTACCATCTACTATTTGAATCAGGAAAAAAGCTTTAATCAAACAGATGACAAATCTGTAAAATAGGCTTTTCATGTGCGTGTAGGAAGGAAGGCCAAGGAGGGCAAGAACAATAACGCTGTCACAACAGGAAAATTGAGCTTTTCACAAAATTGAAACAGATGACAAATCTGTAAAATAGTCTTTTCATGTGCGTGTAGGAAGGAAGGCCAAGGAGGGCAAGAACAATAACACTGTCACAATAGGAAAATTTAGCTTTTCAAAAAATTGCATAGTCTGATGATTTTGAGTTTCTGTCATTTTCTGAGATAAATATATTACTATTAGGTGGATCACTATAATCTAGCTTGCTTCAGGTTGAAGTAACTTTTATTTTAATTGGCTAACTTTTGAGATATTTGAAGTGCAAACATGCCAAATTAATTTTGACAAGCACTCCAAAAGATCTGACACCATATGCTTCTGCGGTAACAGATTCTATTAAATTGCCTCAATATTTCCTTCTATGTAGCAATAAATGTTTAATAAGTGCACCAGAATCTAAGTTAGATATGTAGAATCATTGTTTTAGTTTGGAAAATTTGATGTTTTCATCGGACTATGCAGCTTTAAACAGATTGTTGGTATGTGATTATATTTTGATTAAAGTACACTCATCCTTTGGTAATGGATGACAAATGACCTACTTAAATATCTTCGCAAGTTCAGTGGCTGCTTGGATGATATATTTGTTTGTTTGTTGTTGGTGTATGTCCTAGCAACATCTAAGGTCAAATCAGGACGGGTACCGACTTGTAACAGTGCACACTCATGGCGACTTTATAGTGCTGCCCCACTGAAAAATCAGGCCACCAGCACCATGAGCTGATATCCCACTCAGTCACATTATCCTGACACTGAGCCAACCAGTCCTTGCCCTATTCTAGTAACGCCGAGTGCCAGGCTAGGAAGTGACAAGTATCAATTTTTAAGTCATTGGTTCGACTCGACGAGGCTTCGAACCCATGAACTCATGGTTTTGGATCCCAACGATCTCCCAAGTCTGGTATTGGATGAGATAAAAACAATGAATATTTCTGAATATAATCAAATATAACAGTGGGTAAAGCTTACCAGTAGGTAAGCTTAGCTGAAATAAGACTTCAAAAGTGAATTTTACTGCGAAGGTGAAGGTGGGGGGTGTAGTTATGGTGGGAAGAATCGTTCCAGCATCAACAATGATCAGGCCCTAACAACAAGACAGAAACAGGGTCCGTACACATGTGAAGACATGGAATTCAAGGCTACTTCAAAGCTTTTCAAGGCTGTTTTTGATAGGAATTCAAGATTATTTTCATTTGGATTTTAGGGGGGGTGAAACAATGGTGAATGATGATTTCAGACTAGTTTAGACCAGTGGGGACAGTTTAATGGAATTCAAGGCTTTTCAAGACTAATCGCCCAAAATAGGTTAAAAGCTGCATAGTCCGATGAAATATCAAATTTTTAAAACAAAACCAATTATTTAGATTTGATTTTACATATCTAACTTAGATACTGATGTACTTATTAAGCATTTATTTCTGCATAGAAGGCAATACTTAGTCAATTTAACAGACCCTGTTGCTGCAGAAGTCTATGGGGTTAGAGTTTTGGCAAGCTTGCCAAAACTAATTTTCCATGTTTGCACTCAAAATATCTAAAAGGTTTACCATTTAAAATAAAAGTAACTTTGAACTAATTTAAAGTAGATACTAGTGATTGATCTAATATATTTATCTCAGAAAAATTCAGAAATTCAAAACCATCGGACTATGCAACTAAATTCAAGGCTATTCAAGCCTTTTCAAGGCCTTGAAATGGGGCGAATGAAGTTCAAGACTTTCCAGGCCCTGTGCGGACCCTGCAGAAATCTGACTTCTAGTGAATTTTCCACAAGTCTCTGACAGGATGTCCTCCTTTTCAAAAAGAAAATTGTGGTAATCAACAGAAACTATGGAGAGCTTTCATCCAGGATTGTTTCTGAATTGAGACTAGAATTAAGATTTGAAAATATGGTTTAGAGTAAGAATTCAACGAAGCTCTTCATTCGGGCTTGCACACACAAAATAAGTAGGCCTACCACTGGCCAATATAAAATAATCATGGGTAATTGTTCATCACTACAATTTATTGTTGATAATTATAATTTCAAGTCTGCTCATATCATTTCAAGTCTGCCTAAAACCTGTCATGAAGAATACAATACAAAGAAAGGGTGATGTAAATCTTGAGTCTGCTTAAAACCTCCCATGAAGAAAGCAATACAAAGAAAGGGTGAAGTAAACCTACTTTGCTATCACATGGTTTTGATGGCGATACTTTGGCCTGGCGACTTTTAGTCGCTCGGGTTCTCGTCACCGGAGAGTTGCTGCTGGTCCGTGTTACTCGCCCCATGGGTGTCTTCCTCAGTTCCTTCACTTGCTTCTCCAACGCTGCACAGCCATCTTTCGCAGAACCCGACAATGTGGCTGATTTTTCAGGTTGCGCCTCATTTTGTCGTTGCTGACCAGAGCGCTTCAAACATGTAGATTTGGTGGTGGATATTGCTTTCATTGCTTGGTTTGCACCCCGGCTTGACTTCTTCGTCGATGTTTCATCCAGTGTGGCTACTTGCGCTCGAGTAACAGAACTACTGTCTTTAGTAGAGACATCGCTCACCGCTACTGCTGAGGCTTTCAACCGACTAGCCTGCGGAGAAGGTGTGCTTTTCCCTGCTGAGGTGCTGGTTACTGAAGTATTTGCTGCCGGGTTGACTAGTGACGCATTTCTTCCTGTTGAGCTACTCACCGATGTGCTCTTACCTCCAGCCACATTGACCAAGTTGCTCTTTGAGCGAACTGCCTGTGCTTGGGCAGGAGTATTATTCCGCAGTCGCCCTACTGCTGATAACCTTGCAGATTTTGACCTGCTGCCAGTTGTGGATGTACTACCCAACAACTTAGCAGCTGGTGACTGTGACGGTGACTCGGTGGACTTAGACCGAAGTGAGACAGACGAAGTCGCTGATGCCTGATCATCATCAATCACTACTGATGACGTGTCCTCCAGGCCTTCCTCTGCATTGCGGCTCCAATCCACACGTGACTTGAGATTGTGAAGTGAGCGTGCACGCATTTGCGGAACACTAAAACCACGGCTCCGAGATCGTCTGGGAGATGGAGCCTTGCTAGTCTCTGACTCTTCTTCACGGACATCATCAGAGGATGGTGATGGCGGACAGTCATCAATGGAATCTTGAAGATCAGTGTCACTTGTTTTGTCTTCGGCGTCTTCAGACTTTTCAGTTTCCGCTGTGCGAGACCCTGTAGTAAAACACATGCATCCACATATGTATCTCTGAACAAACTTATATAACACAGAACACAAATATTTTAACATATTTGGGGGGGGGGGGGGGGGGGGGGGGTGATCCTTATTTGTTGTTTTTCTTTCAATGTTGTTTTTCTTTCAATAGCAATCATGAGCATTAAGCACTATATTTCAAAATACTGATTGTGGTAAATAAATTTGTCAGAAATCTGCTAAAACCCAGTCAATCATAATCATAAGTTACCCGTCATGAAAAACATGGAAGAATTAATTATAATTATTAAACTACTGACAATAAAAAATAAGATGCTTCAATAATATAAACGAGAACTATGCAAGTAAACTTCTCACTAAATCTCCATAATTCTCTCAGAAATGTGAATAAAGTGCATATGACAGCCCATTCGATATCCTTCTTATAAGAGAATGAATGAAGGAATGAAGGAATTAATTAACGAAAATGTGACCTAGTGTACCTTTTTGGCGCCCTTTGAAGGTGGTGGTGGCAGTGGTGACCTTGGTTGGTCGGCCCCGGGTGTTCCGGCTTTTTGCCGCCGTGTGCTGGAGAGGGGTCACACCGCTACTACGTAGGGACCGATGCAATGCATGTCGGGTCTCCATCTGGAAGTAGGAGCAGATTTTCAGGACTAGACACACAAGCAACATGGACCCAGTAACAGATGAGCAGACTTTCAGGGCTGGACAACATGGATCCAGTAACACTAACAGATTAGACTATCTTCACCATTATTATTCTTATTATTATTATGAGGAGGGAGGAGGAATGGTAGAAGACACATAAGCAACACAGATCCACAAACAAGAGTAACAGAATAGACAATCTCCACCATTGTTATTATTAGGAGGAAGGAGGAAGGGAGGGAGGAGGGGAGGGAGGGAAGGAGGGAGGGAGGGAGGGAAGGAGGGAGGGAGGAAGGGATGGTAGAAGGCACAAAAGCAACACAGATCCACGAACAGAATCGACAATCTCCAACATTATTATTAGGAGGAGGAGGGAGTATGAGAGAGTCGGTGGGAGACACAGAAGGGACTCACAGGGTGCAAACGCAGTGGGTAAAAAAAAAAAGAAGGAAAATAGGGATTTCTTTGTCAGAAAAATAGGGATAATACAACCATTTTCCCCACAAAATAGGAAGAAAATAGGAATTTTGCATAAGAGCAAGTGTACCAAACTAGTGAATAGAAGCCGTCAAATGAGCAGTCACCTCAAAAAGTTGGAAAACAGGAAGCAAACGATTGAAGTTCAAGTTTTAATGTATGGTAAGATCATACTGTGCTACTTGTTCAAGTCCCATTCTATTTGATTTGTAGTCTACCGCAGTACCCAGCTTTGTAGGCAACCACCGCTTAGTAGGTGCCCCCTCCCCCCACATGATGGTTCGAAAGACCAAAGCCGGGTAGCTGCTGCGACAGTCTACCAATGGGAAAGATTTGGCATACGCTTGCCCGATCAGAGCTCGATTTTCACTGCGGAAGCCCAAGCACTCCTTCTCGCGTTGGAGTGTATCGAGGTATCCAACCACACTAACTATGTTATATACAGTGATTCGTTCTCTTGCCTCCTAGCTGTTGCTGGACTGAAAACGAATCACCCTATTCTAGCAACGATCATTTATAAAATGAACCAACTGGCAACAGATGGGTATGACATCCACCTGTGATGGGTGCCTGGCCATGCAGGCATACAAGGAAACGAACAAGCTGATCGGGCTGCGAAGAAGGCCCTGAACTGTGATCTTGAACCGTGTCTGATCCCTCATAAAATATTTTATTCTTGTTTTATTAAATCAATCAAAAGTAAACACTGCCTAAATGGGTTGTTTGAGAGAAAACTTATTATGATCATTAAAATGGCAGTAACACGACCAACACAATTTTACTTATTCAGAATTATCTGGATTAAATATGATTACTCATACTTTGTCTATTTTGAAAGAACCTATTCTTTTGGAAAGTCTACTGAAGACCTAATTAATACCACATGCCTATATCAGCATCTATACACATTTAAAGACACGGAATTCAAGGCTATTTCAAGGCTGTTTTTGACAGGAATTCAGGAGTATTTTTATATGGATTTCATGAGGGGATGGGAACAATGGCGAATGGCGATTTCAGACTAATTTAGATCAATGGGGACAGTTTAATGGAATTCAATGCTTTTCAAGACTAATTTCCCAAAATAGGATAAATTCAAGGCTTTTCAAGGCCTTGAAATTGGGCAAATGAAGCTTAATACTTTCCAGACCCCATACGGACCCTCCTGTAAGGACAAGCTGTGACTAGTAGGGTAATTCAGCCTTAATGATCTTTCTCACCTGCTTAGAGTGATGTGGGACAGGAAATGCTCACATAGTAGTCTTAAGTACAATGCGGTTAATGTTTCCAGAAATTAAATATTTGTTTAAGATACAGTAAATATTTATGAAAGAATGGCTAATAATCTATGATGGATGGGAACACTGATATTACACCAACACCAAAATAGTCATAGATTTGTCTGTTTAAAGTTGAATAGTCCGATGGTTTTGAGTTTCTGTCATTTTATGAGATAAATATATTAGGGTGAACGTTATAATCTACCTTACTTTAGTTTGAAGTAACGTTTATTTTAAATGGGTAACATTTTGGATATTTGAAGTGCAACCATATGCTAAATAAACTTTGGCAAGCACGTCAAAACTCTGACACCATAGGCTTCTGCAGTAACAGATTCTATTAAATTGCCTCATTATTCCCTTCTATGTGGTGACAAATGTTTAATAAGCGCACCAGCATCTAAGTTATATGTAGACTCAAATCTAGATAATCATTTTGTTTTTTTAATTTTATGTTTTCATCACTATGCAGCTTTAAACAAAATTCATTAAAAAAAAAATATTCAAGTGTCACACATGGCAGTTGTAAGAATAATATATATCAAAGGCGGGAGGGATGGCTGAATGAGTTGAGCACCCACCTCCAGTGGTCATGGTGTTCTACCCCCGGTGGAGTCACCCTGATTACATAAATATGTATACTTGTCACTACTTAGCCAGGTTCTCGGAATTATTAGCAAGGAGTGGCTGTGAAATGAGGAAGGCCAATCATATGCAGTTGAAACTTCCCTATCGTTGACATTGTATCAACCAACGATAGTAATAATTTTTTTTAATAAATTGCAAAAGATCCTTGCGTCTTAACCCTGACATTATTACGCTAACCATGATCAGTAACCATCGAGTGACACGACAGCCCAATTACAGTAATAATAGGCGACAGCTGCAGCCAGAGAAAATTGACCCAAGTTCAAGTCGGGCGATGTGGATGGATGAAGACAGGGTGAGGGGTTTGGGGGAGGACTTGGAGAGAGGGAGGGGGTGAATTCAACAGTTCGTGTTTCTTCAGTCCAACTTTCTCACCAGTTTAGGACTTTACCAACTTGTAGTAGTAGTGTTTGAATTGTGTTTTTTTAAACTGAAAAATATACAGTAAAACCTATCTAAATCGACCGACGATGGGACCGACTTTAAATGGTCCATTTAGGGAGGTGGGAGGTTTAGGGAGGTATTTTTATCGTTACAATGGTATTGTATGGGTGATTGTTTGGGACCCAAATAAAGTAATCGAAATAGGGGAGTGGTCGATTTATGGAGGTGGTCAGTTAGAGGGTTTACTGTATAAAATATAGGCCTACATGTGAAAATAAAGCATATGAACTTGCACATACAATAATAATAGTACCAACACGAATAGATATAAACTACTAATAAACATTGCGCATCATTTAATTTATTTTATATTTGAAACCCAAGTGCATGAATTTGTAGCTAATAATACCCATATGTAGCATTAATAATAACAACAATAATACCAATATTAATAACTCATATTATTGATAATAACTCATTATTGATAATAACTCATTGTATTAATAATAACTAATATTAACAATAATAACAACAGTACTGGAAGATCACCGCTTGGGGAAGCCATACAGTCACCACATTACTTACTACAATTATGTGGTAAATACTTTTTTTTAAACTCATTTCTAATAATAAACATCGCGCACCACTACCATTCTGCGCTCAACGTGTTTACATTTCGAGGACAGTTATGCACGCATCATTGCGAGGCACACACCCGGGCTCACCACGCCCCAACCCCGATAGTGGAGACGCCACATCGCCCCAGTCTGGCTTCCAAATCAACACCTCTTCACACCTTCGTGTCACAAACCATAGATCTACCAAAAGTGCTGACACTGATACTTGTGACAGGAGCACAACTGGCTTAGTCTAAGCCTTAGATGTTAAACTGGCACTTGGCAGTAAACAGTAAAAACTAAAACACTCCTGATTTTTAATTCTAAGTGACACTTCTGTGATTTTTAATTATGTGTGAGGATTGTGGGGGGGGGGGCTATTTCTTGATCATTTATGGGGGTATTTTTTAATTTTAGTTATGTTGTGTGTGGAGTGGAGTTGGGTGGGGTTGTGGGGCGGTGTGACAATTGCGTTACACTGTCAAACTAGAGACAAAACTCAACTGATGTAGAGCGAGAGACCGACTGGCATGGCTATTGCTGTAGACATTTGGCATTTATTTACTAGGTTTATTACCGAGAGTGCCGAGTGGAGTGGAGCAGCCATGGATGGCATGGGAGAAGGCGCATCGAGTCAAACTCAATACACCCACACACAACACGGCTGCGGCTATGTAGGCGCAGATCTATCCGCACCCCCGTCCCTCCCTCCCTCCCTTTCAGAACCCCCCCCCCCCCCCCACGCACTCAACCCCCAATATCTACAACCCCCTTTGGGGGAGGGAACACGGGCGATGGGAGGAGGGCGACTGACACTGACACGCATTCACAAGCCTGCTATCCAAGTATCATTAGTATGTTGTCTCCCTCAGTCTCCTCCGGCTACTCCTCCTGGTCCTTCTCCATCCGCGCCCTCCTTCCTTGCACCGCCCAAAACAACCCCCGCCCCAAGCCAAGGAAAAACATAAATAAAGCTGAACAACTGAACCATGTACGCGCCGTCCTGATATGACCTTAGATGTTGCTAGGACGTAAAACAACAACAAACAACCCATGTACGCGTCACCCGTAGTAGTACCTTACCAACCCCCGTTGTAGCCTAGGGGGAGGGGGGGGGCAGGAGGGAGAGTTAATAAATATATTTTTTTAATCTGTTTTAACTAATGACCCAATCTCTAGTCCCATGGTACCCACAAAGACTGACAGATATTGAGACATGGTTGGCGTCAGACCCCGGGAGTCAACTGTCCGCGCGTGTTGTTTTGCAGAGAGGATTTGTCAGTCAGTTAGATATAATACTGACAGCTGTGGGTTTGGACCGACACCGGTGTTTCAGCGCGAGTGCTGCGGCCGACTGCGCCTAGGTGCGGCCGGGGAGAGGCGGAGGGGAGAGCCGGGCGGAGCGGGGACGACGGGGGGCGGGGAGGAGGGAGGGAGTGAGGGAGGGAGTGAGGGAGGAGGGGGGAGACCGGGGCGGGGAGGGGAGGTGAGGTGAGGTGAGGGGGAAGGTGAGGTGAGGGGAGAGGAGAGGAGAGAGGAGGGAGGGAGGAAGGGAGGGGAGGGCGCCAGTCGGGAGCCCCACCACAATCCCTATCTCCACAACCAAAACTAGCGAGCGAGCCATGTCCCGGTCACCACCACCACACCACCACTACTACCACCACCACCACCACTACTACTACTCTGACTACTAAAATTACACTCCACACCCCGACTCCGCACGCCGAACAACACGGCCTAACCATCGACACAAACTCGTGAACCTACCGTTTGTCTGCGTGGCGTTCGCGTCCCGTTGCGTGTTGCGCAAACTTCATGTGACGGCACAGTTTGTGGAGGTGTAAACAAACAAAGGTTCACTCGCCACTACCACAGCCCTGCTTCACTGTTGACTGCCATCTTGAAAACTGGGACGGATGTGACGTCATCCGCAGGGCCGCTGCTGTGGCGTCTCTCTGGGCGGGGCGGCTGCGTGTAGACGACACAGCCGGGTGCTACTGCTACTACTGCTGCCGGAGTGTGGGTGTGGTGGTGGCCAACTGCTGCGTGTCCATGGGGATGTGTGCCATAGGAGATTGGGGCTGAGAGGGGCTGTGAGGGGGCGGAGTGGAAGCCTATGTCAGTCACTTAGTCAGTCAGATCAAAGTGGGTCGCGGAGTTTGAGCTCGCCAGAACGGGGAGGGAGGGATGAGTGCGTGTGTGTATGGTGGGGGGGAGGGTGACATATGGGTTAAATCAAATAGATCTATAGTTAGACCATCATGGAAATGGTGCCCATGACTGTGATATTATGTAGGACCTAGGTGTGGTGTCATGTCGGTGCATTTAATGTAGGCATATGTAGGTCATGTTGGGAAATTAACCAGATCTAGCAAAGCTTTTCTTTCCCTATAAGAGCTGAAAAGGCCGGGATAATAATAGTGTGTTCAGCCTCGGTAGTCCTGTGTTATTAATAGATAATTAATCATTTCTAGGCCTATGTAAGTTGCATAAATTTATATTGCATATAACCTAACCTTGACACTGACAATATTAAATGTGCAAGCTGTTTTCTCTCAATGTTGTTGGGTAATGGCATTATTTGTGTTTCTTATTTGTAGAAAACTTTGGTTGATTTAGACTATCTTATATATATGAATGAATGTAGCATAATATGGCCCGTACAGCAGTGCTTCAGCGCTGAAAAAAATACCATTATTTGCTGAATAAAATAATCATTTAGCGGTCCCCCCCAAAAAATGTATTAGATGTATAGAACATATCTAGATAGATAAACTATGCCTACCACATATGTCCCAATAGAATCACACTACCCAATAGAAGCACACCCCCCCCCCCCCTAACCCCCAACCCCCCCATTTCAAGATTGAAAGCACGCACAAATTTACGATCATATTCAGACTGAATACACATAAAATAAGACAATCTCACTTTATTTCAGAGGCATGATGAAAACAAATAAAAATGTACGATCATACTCAGACTGAATGCACATAAAATAAGACAATCCCACTTTATTTCAGAGGCACGACAAAACCAAATCCATGAAATTCTTTAACTTTGAATAGTATGTGTATGACCATCTATTGGGACATATACGGTATATAAATTACATGCATTTATATTATATATATGCCTATTGATAAATCATTAATCTATATATATGCCAGACTACATATATTACTAGAGTTTCAGTATCAAGTTGGCTATATGTTACGTGATGTATAAAACTTATGCGAGTATAAAGGCGCGTAAGGGAATATCCCCTACTGGCCACCCTGATTCTGTGTACTACTTTATGGTGGCCCCTCCCCTGGGTGGGACAGGTGGCGCCACCACCCCAGTGCCGCGAATACTGTCACTCGCGCATAGGAACAACACTCTTCACATTCATGAGAATATATGCTTTCTTAGAGTGAATGAAAAGCAAAATTATCTGAATATTTCCCCATAAGAATAAAAAGCAAAATGTATCAAATAGTCCCTAATATGAGTAAAAGCAAAGTTATCTTAAGCCCCAGACACACCTACCCGGATCAGGGGCCGGATGAGCCCCGGACCATGATCCAGTGTGGTCCATGGCGATCCGGGATGATACATGGCTCATCTGTGGCTGGTCCTTGGTGATCCGGCGTGATCCGTGGCTGGTCCGGCCTGCCCAGTTTACCCCAGATCACTCCCGGATCACTCCTGGATCAGCGGCGTTTAGTATATATATATCAGGTGCAAGTCCACTTCATGCATCACTTCCTGCTTGAATCTCACAGGGTGCACATCATGGATGCCTGCATGAGGCAGCACAGGCATCAACTTCAGCTGCTGAACTGGCAATTACAGCTACATCAACTACAGAATGTTAACAACATGGATTATGTTGCAAGTTCTGCTAATCCTCAGAAGACTTAAAAGAAAACAGAGAAGAAGTGTGTGGGTTCGACCATGGTTGGAGAGAAGAATGGAATTTGGGCAGTTCGCAAATCTAATGCAAGAGTTACGTATCGAAGATGTTCGAGCCTACAGAAACTTTCTCTGCATGGATGCGGGTATGTTCGAGGAGGTTCTCCTTCGCATCCTTCCCAGACTCAAGAAGATGGACACATTCTACAAAAAGGCGTTAATACCTGGATTGAAACTGTCATTCACTCTGCGATACCTAGCCTCTGGTGACAGCTATCATTCACTCATGTATGGTTTCTGAGTTCCGCACAACACCATCTCGCTTGCCGTTCGTGATGTGTGTGAAGCTATAATTGCAGAGTATGCCGAGGAGGTCATCCAAGCTCCAACTACAGAACAGCAATGGAGAGGTATTGCTGAGCAGTTCTCCACAAGATGGGAGTTTCACCATTGCCTGGGAGCCTTTGATGGGACATTCCCCCATCCAATGCCCAGCCCATGGAGGGTCGGAGTACTCCAACGACAAGGGATTCCACTCTGTCATATTGATGGCTCTAGTCGATGGTGACTACAAATTCTCCTGGGTGGACGTTGGGAGCAATGGCTCTGCAGGCGACGCTCAAGTCTTAAACCGTTCGGCACTGAAGCAGTACATAGAAGAGGGACGACTTGGTAAAATTCCCAGTGCCGAACCACTACCGCATGATGAGTATGATATCCCTTTCTTCATAGTTGCTGATGATGCGTTCGCACTGAGAACGTGGTTGATGAAACCGTTCTCCAAGCGTCACCTAACAATTCCGGAAAGAATCTTCAACTACCGACTGTCAAGGACGCGCCGCATCGTGAATAATGCTTTCGGGATTCTAGCTCACCGCTACCAGTGCCTTCTAACAACCATGAGACAGAAGTCAGCAACAGTTGTGTCGATAGTCTTGGCATGTATCTGCCTACATAATCTGACGCGGATGCGGTACGCAGCTCATCAGAATGCAGAGATGGACCAGGAGGACACCAATCACAACATCGTTCCTGGAGCCTGGAGACTGAACAATCCTCTCGCCAGCATCTACGGCGCACATGGGAACAGAATGACAATGGCTGCGAAATACCAGAGGCAATATCTTAGTGCCTATTACACGTCCAAGGCTGGATCGGTACCTTGACAAGATGCTATGATGAACTATTTCGAAGTGTGAACTCTTACCAATTGTGGCAAGAGAACTCTATTTAATGTGCTATTATTATGTGTGTGCCTATGAATGAAATTTGTATCATTATTGTGAATATGATATGAAAAGAAACTTAGCTAATAATAAAGATATCTTAAATAAATTTAATTTGTTTGTTATTTCTTGTTGTTTTTGTGTTGTTGCTATAACAGCTTAGTTATAATGTTATATTTTAAAAAAACTAGCTTGTAGTAATTAAATCTTAAAGTAATTTCTTTTTATAATTTCTGTTTGTTTATTGTTGCTTTAGGAGCTTTAGTATTTATATTTATAATGTTTATGCAAAGAAGCCTAGCGCTTAATACTGAAATCTTAAACTAATTAATTTGTTTTTGATTTCTTGTAGTTTATTGTTGCTATAAGAGCTTTACTTATTTCATGTGCTATTTATCGAAAAGGGTTTTTTTGGGGGGGGGGGAAATGGTGGGAAATTTATTTGTTAAATAGTTATTACTTAATTTCAGATAACTTTTACCTTTATTTCAAGTGACTATCAACTAAATGGACTAAAGCGTAAACATAGATTGTAACAAACCCAATTTAGTTATCATTTCTTATTATTGATATTTTTATTTTCAAAAGTGATATACACAATCACAACTCTGGTCACGATCACCATCACAATCACTCACGCATAATCATTCCATAAATACAATGTACAGAAATTCAGTTCACGGTTGCCATCATAACTCTATAAATACAATGTACAGAAGTTCAGTTCACCGTTTACATTACAACTGAATTACCACCACGTTCAGTGCACAATCACAGAGGCTGCACTTCCGGATTGTGTCGCATCCCAACCATCGTGGTACATTTGAGATCCGAGAGTCTGGTTATTTTTCCGACACTGGCGTGCTGGATGGCCACGTGCGACCTGTGGTGTTCCAGTCAGTCACATCTGGATGTTCATCAAGTCCACCTCACATTCACAGAGGCTGCTCCAGATCAGGTCCCATTCCAGCCATTAATGTGGTAAACTGAGATCGGATAGTCCCATGATGTTTTTGACACTAGCATGCTGGATGGCCGTGTGCGACCCATGGTGTTCCAGTCACTTGCGTCCCGATGTTCATCAAGTCCACCTCACATTCACAGAGGGTGCTCCGATAGTGTCCTATCCCAGCTATTTATGTGGTAAGCTGAGATCGGATAGTCCTGTGATTTTTCTGACACTGGCGTGCTTGATGGCCGTGGGCGACACCTGGCGTTCCAGTCACTCACGTCCCAATGTTCCCAATGTTCAGCAAGTCCACCTCACAGGTTGTGTCCCATCCCAGCCATTCATGTCTGGGTACAATCCGTGGAAAGACTGGGGAGTTTGGGGGTGGTCCGGGGTCTATCGGGGCTTGTCCGGGGTGGTCTGGGGTGGTCCGGCGTCAACCCTGGGTCATCTGGGGTTGTCCGGGACCGATCCGGGACTAGTCCGTGGATGCACCGGGGAGTCCAGGGGGTGGTCCGGCTCAGTTTCGCATGATCCGGCCTCTGGTCCGGGGCTCATCCGTGGCTCATCCAGGTATATGCGACCGCGCAGCCAAAAACGACCAAAATAGCGTATTTATCCAAGGCTGTCTGGGACTGTCCGGGCGACTGGTCCAGGGGTGGTCCAGCTACAAATCCGGGGCTCGTCCATGTCGGTGTGAGTGGGGCTTAAACAGTCCCTAATATGAGTGAAAAGCAAAGTTATCTAAATAGTCACCCAACCTCTATATTTGCATTTTTTGTAATCAAAAATATATATTAATAGAAAGGCAATTTAATCCAGTAAAATGAGAGGAAGAACTTAACAGCAAGAACATTGCTTTTCCGTTGTTTGCCTCTTCATATTATAATCTAAATACATAATTTAAAAAATGCACTAATAAAATTAATATATCAGAGCACCAATCTACAAAGGAAGTGTTATGTGGAATGACCTTCCTACCAGAGTCGAGAAGCACAAACAATACTTGCCTTCAAAAATGGATATAGAGCCCACCAGGCTATTCAGTCCCTTGAATGACTACTGCAGTAATTACTAGCAAAGCCCTGAGCTTTCCCCCCCTCCTCCCCCCTTGCATTCTCACTTGCTCTCCTGTGGGCCCCCCCCCCATCCCCCACCCCAGTGGGCCCCCCCCTCCCCTGCCACCACCCTTAACCATCATGAACAAACCATCAACATCCTACACAACTATCAACCTGTTTTAAACACATTGAACCTTATATAAGACAGACAAAATGTCTTGTCAACTATAAACTTACCATGTTTTATAAGAGAAAAATGTAACCCTCAAAGATTGCTTGAGTTGCCCCAAGTATTCTCTTTCTACTCGGTGCTGCTCCCCATTGTTGCATGAACTACAGTGACTGGTGCTGTACATTATACAGCAGGAGCCACTCCCTTACTTCTACAGGATCCATGCTGTAACTAATACAGCACTGATCAAACTTAGATTATATAGACTGTCAATTCCAATAGTAAGATGGCCGGAAGAACAGTGATCCGGCACTGACAAATGTCATATTCAGATGAATAAATCAATCAATCAATAGTTCCATCCTCTAGTCGAGGGTTGGATGCAATGGTTCTCCACTTGTCCCGATGTTGTGCTGTTCTGATAGACTGTGAATAATTCAAGCATGTCCACTGTGAAATATTTGTAAACCATGATGTTCTTGGTCTCCCTCTCCCTCTGCTGCCATTCACCTTCCCTTCCAACAATGTACGGTATATTGAACTCTGACGAATGATGTGGCCAAAATAAATAAGTTTCTTTGTCTGTATAGTGGCAAACAAGCTTTTCTTATTTTAAATTTTTCTGAGAACTTCTTTGTTGGTGATCTTCTTTGTCCATGATATTTTCATCATCCTTCGATAAGTCCACATCTCAAATGCTGCTAAACGTTTGTACATTTTCTTAGAGATTGTCCATGTCTCTGCCCCATACATTAGAGTAGACCACACATAACACTGAAGAATACGCTTCTTTGTTTGTATTAATATCTTACTTGATGTTAACACTCTATACATTTTGGAGAATGTTGTTCGGGCTATTGTTATAGCCCGAACAACATTACAAAGCCTAAGATGAATAAATACTTTACCAATTTTGTTTTTAAATGAGTGAAGTGATTTCCAATGGGTCGTGCCTATTCGAAATCATTTGCACATGAGCAGAGTTGTTGAGAAGGTACATTACTCTGCTTCTATTTCGTATGGTAGGTGGTCCATTCGACCACAAGAAAATAGCCCTGTACTGAAGTTATCTGTGTGGAATGAATAAACCTATCTCAAATAAAGTCATCCCTGTCTCTCACCGACCACATCCACAGATCAACCACTCCCTTATATCAATCGCTTTATTTAAGTCCCAAATGATTGCCCATACAATACCATTTTAATGATAAAAATAACTCCCTAAATCGACTACCTCCCTAAATGGACCATTTAAAGTCGGTCCCATCATCGGTCAATTTAGAGAGGTTTTACTGTATATAGCAATACTATATATACAAAGGTCATATATATTGGTCATAATATCCATACCATATATCTGTTGTATATAATGTATATATATTGTACATAACATAAATTTGTACTATATATGCTATATATCATATGTACTATATATGCTATATATACTATATATTATAGATAACCTTTTTTTGTTGTTCAAGATTTATACTGCCTATCATGGACAAGCCTGAATAGGCTTGTTTTCACCATTAGACAGTTTGTCGATAGAAAGCCCGAGCCTACACTTTTACCGACCCAAGGGATGTTTAACCTCCCACACCACATAGACATGGTATGAGAGCAACTGGCCTTTGATGACGCTGTAAGTTATACACAGCGGTGGAAATCCAAATTGGCAGAGATGGGGGCATGGGAATCGAACCACCGACCTTCAGATTAGGAGTCTGACCTAGAAAAAAGTCAGACACTCTAGCCACTCTGCCACAGAGAACACCACTGTATGTGTACTATATAGGCATATGCTATATAGTTATTATATATACTATATATGACTGATTGATTGCTGATGATTGAATGTCATATCAGCAACAAGGGCTATATTCACAGTGAAAAGCTAGTGGTATTTATTCCATCAGTTTTGTTAATCACATGTTATATACCTACATCAATATTTAAAGGAAAATCTGAAATGGTAATAATTTTATCCGATGCAATTTTGAAGTGGCTAAATTTGTGTCAAATGACTGCAAAGTTAAACTCACAATACTTAGCTAAAATTACAGCAGGTAATACAGTCCAGTTATTCTTAGGGACTCTAAAATAAAAGTTAAAACTTCAATAATAATAGCCATATGGTACTCAGAGTCTAATGGTGCTGGGCAGACACAATCCTGGCCTACTGGGTTCGAGTCCAAACTTCCCATTTTCATACCTGTCAACATTTGATCATTTTCATTGGGGAGACTGCGCAAAATCAGTGTTTATGCCATCTGTGCACACATTTAAAAAAAATAAAATGTTTTGGTAAATATTTTATTCATCTGAATGCATATTTTGTCAGCGCCAGGGCACTGGTCTTCCAGCCGTTGGAGTGATCGCATTTGATCCGTACATAGTGGAAGTGGAATGTGTTGCATTGTGTGCAGCACAACCCATTCTGAACATAAAAGGAAAGTGAGGGAGCAACCTATGCTGCATAGTGTACAGCACAGGTACTCAACATAGTGCAAGGTATATGCATCAAGATAGAGTGTGCAGTAATGTACACTAGTGGTTAAATCACATGCTGTGTTTGTATATCAGTTAGATTTGGTTTTAGCAATGGTTAGTCGTTTAATAGTGCCAGGTTGCGAATGTATAGCGGTTTATATTGCGTGCATTGCTGGTTGAAGATGTAGTTATTCAGTGGTGTGATATATGCGTAATAGACGTCTAGACACATCTGTAATATATGCAAATGAGATGATGTCACATGACTAATTTTGGCCGGCTATGGTTTGAGCCCTGGAGGGGAATAAAGTCATTCAGTATCCAGAAGTCAAAGTGTTCAGACGTCGTACTTTCACATGGTGTCAGATGTGGAGGCAATGGTGCTTTTAGGTCCATTGCTTCAGGCTACCAACAAAGACAGTGTCGCATAGCTGTGGTTCACCAGGCAGCAACTCCCTGGTAACCAAATGAAGCAGCATTAACAAGTTACTGTGAGTTTGCTCTACCACAGACGAGCAAGCAGAATGCCATATCTGAATGGACAGATTGGAGGACAGGGCCCGAAGTGATGGCCCACAAATGCACAGATGCCTGGAAAGATGGCACACGGATGCATGGATGCCTAGAGGCTCAGACACGACTGCACAGATGCCAAGAAGCACAGATGCACAGATCGTCAACAGTGACGAACGGCTGTAATGAAAACGGCCAGGATGAAGACGCGCAGAACGTCAGGCCAGCTAAGCAACAGGTGAGGCAGCGAGCAGTGAACACGGAGCACCGAGATGCAAAAATCGGATGCCAGGCCACTGATATTGATATTTAATTCTATCATAATATTGCTATGGACTTGTTATTAGTGATGGTAATTGTTTTCTGGAGGCTAAGCAGCTGGACAGTTCAAAGGACTACAGTGCCATAGTGCGCTCGGACACTCGCTAAACCTGTGGTTTAAGTACTTACTTACTTATGCCTACTCGCTTAAGTTAAATGCTTGTATATTTTATTGTATTACTGTATGATGAATAAGTAAACCTGGTATGTTTTATGGGGATTTTGAAACATTTCATGTCTCAGAAATACTTTAAGGGGGAGATGTGATATATGCGTTAAAGACGTCTAGATGTCTAGACATGTCTGTAATATATGCAAATGAGATGACGTCACATGACTGAGTTTGGCTGGCTATGGTTTGAGCCCTGGAGGGGAATAAAGTCATTCAGTATCCAGAAGTCAAAGTGTTCAGACATCGTACTTTCACAAGTGGTAGTGGTAGTGGGTCTCGAGTCATTCAACATGTAGCAAAAGCTTATCATACCAAAATTTTATAGCACCATAAAACATGAAAATAATTAAATTAAACGTTGTAGAGAGCTGCATGTATCTGCATAATCTCATGTAGCACTTGCTAAATAAATAAAACAAATAAAATTCATGGCACATGCTCATCAGTTGAGACAGCATATTCTAATAGCGGGAGATTGGGCTGAAATTGAATACCTGATTGGGAGGTCAGAAGAGGTACTTAAAACCCGGATGCTCCCGCCCAAATCGGGAGACTTGACAGGTATGCATTCTAATAGTCTGATCTTTCAATAGGATACATAGAATATTCATGTAATGAATGCATGGTGAAATCACGTGACCACATCTTTAAGGCACAAAATTTAACATTTTTGGATGTTGAAAGTATCAACATGGATTGCTATTGATGTCTGCACAGGCTAGCTGCTGTCTTTTAATAAATATTTTTGTTCTTTTTTGCCAAATATGTTTATTCTGATGAATTAGTTCTTTTGTCAGTGCCAAAGCACTGGTCTTCGACTTATTTATCAATCCAGCATTATTTCTACAAAAATGGTATATAGAGTAAATTATACAAAAACTGTTGAAAACACAATTTGCAGCATATAACACAAAACAATTCTGCACAGCAATATGGCAACAGTAATTGTCATGTTCCTAATGATTTAAATGTTTGTGTATTTTGGTCTGTGCCCATTATAAATCTGATTTTAGTTATTTATTTTACTCAGCTTTCACAACATGTACTGCAATCATGGTGCAAGAACAATTCCATGGAAATTCATGAAACTATTAAACTGTTATTGAGGTTTAAAAGGCTTGAAGGGTTATTGATGCTTCTTGAACCTCTCGGCAGATGGTTGGCTTCATCAAACACAATGGCCTACCAGGTAGAGTCATAAGCCGTGTTCACACACACAACTTTAGGCCGAACTAGATAAGGCGAACTAGATGAGGCGAACTAGTGTCGTGTCCACACATGCAGTATTCTCAGGGCGGTTTAAGGTGGAAATCGATATCTGTGCATGAGCAAGTCCATACTAACCAGCGCCAGTTTCGGTTAGTCGACGTCGGCACGAGAGAGTGTGGGTTCGACCTAGATCTGTTTCGACTGAATCGTATTGTTTTGGAACAGTCAAAACTTCTGCTGGGCATTGAAACCCTAAAAATAAATGATGGAAAAAATATCTGTGCACAGCTAGCAGTTTCATAGAGCAAATTTACCGGAAAGTCAACACACTCAGGTCTCGACTGTGACGTCCTTAATCCATCTCATCTAAACCGCTACCGTCCACACAGGCAATATGAGCTGACTTAAGCTAGTTCGGTTCATCTGGACTACCTCGCGACGTGGTTTACTTGAAGCGAGCTAGATGAGGCGAATCAGCCCTAATCCGCCTCAGCGTCGCGTCCACACAGCGAATGTGAGCCGAACTAGACAAGGCGAACTAGTTGAGGCGACTTAACGCCCATGTGTGAACACGGTTATAGTCTACTAGGATTTACTTCAACTGCAACAGGTTATGGGATCATTCCCTAGCTGAGTTAAACCGAAGACTTACAAAATTGTTGCATATCGCTACTTTGCCAGATCTGCATTATTATGATAGGGCAAGGACGGGTTGGATCAGTGTAACAATAATGTGACTGAGTGGGGTATCAGGTCATTGTGTGTAAACACCAAGGGTCTAAGCATATATACGTTGATTATATGTATTTTCAATTAAATTCAATAACCTTTATTTCGGAATATCACATGTATATAAACAAACTCACACATAATGGCTTGACATTTCGAGTACATAACATATTTATCCAGTGATTATGTAATAGTAATTCAGTTCACTCCGACAAACAGGAGACAAGGCAGGTGCATTAACAAATAAAGTTTAATAAAACAAGTCAGTAACTCATTTGAGTTGACCAGGTTGTAATATTTACTGGAATGCACGGCCGTCTGAGCCCCAGAAATACCACTTCCTCTTCCCAGGTGCGTTCTGACAACTGTGTGTCAGTTCACACCTGATGCCCCTCTCCAACAAACTCATAAGCAAGAAAGGGAAGACAAGTCACGCAAGATTGACAGTGAAGAAGTTGTGTTTTATTGGCATCAACTCCCGTTCACCTACTGGTGACCTATCACCCTAACTCCTTACCTTCTGTCCACACAGAGCCTCATTACTCTCTTTAGTATGTATAGGAATCAGTGCCTACAGCCCATTGAACCGGAGTCCCATGGTTGTTGCACACAGCTCAGTTTGTAGATGAAAGGTGGAGCCTCAGACTGAGTGTCTGGGTTCCTGGCCAAGAGAAGAGTGTGTTCACTTCAACAATCCATCCAGAAGTCTGCCTCTGTCAAGAGTCAAGAGTAGAGTGTAGTAGTAGTGCATGTAGCATCATATAGATCAGAGTGTCTAGAATAATCAATATCAGAATGAGGCTTGTGTGGGCAGGTGACTGGGCCTCCCACAGCCAGCCAATCAGACATCCTCCACAGTGCGGGGGGGGGGGGGGGGGGCGACACCCTAATATGGGCAGCTGTCACTCCCAGCTGTAGGTGGTGTCCATAATGTATGCAGAGTGGCTGGGTGTGCCTGCCCATCGGCCCTGTGGTAACAGGTAGTTGCAGACAGTTACAATGAACATATATATTAAAAATGTCCTTCTCCTCCACTTGCACCCTTACTGGTGCATAGAGGGAACATTTCACCAAACATTAAGTGTCTCTTATATAGGAACATCTCGTCATAATCTCGGGCGCCATGTGTTATCATATTTTCCACATAGTCTCATATGTCACACAGTGAGTGGGGCACCCATTGCTTTTCTGTTACATAACCTTGGTCCCCACTCCGTCACCCGAGAATAATAATGCTCTCTGCCAATATATAATTCCGAACCGAAAATCCGTATATTTTTACAAGGTGTTACATCGAATGGCTGGCAGTCGGCCAGTCTTAAGGTAGTATAACATGAACTTGTCAGTAGTTAGTAGTTATAGTGTAGAACTTATAATCGAACAAACCAAATGTGAGTCACATGATCAGGAACCTCTATATGAAGTCGATCACTAGATAGGTTTAAAGCCTAATGAATCAGGGCTTATCCAGAGCTGATCATGTAGTACATCAAGTGGTCAATGTTGGACCCGTCTTGAAGGTAGTGCAACCTGAACTTATCAGTACATAGTCGTTACAAGCATAGATGATAAGTGCTAACAAACCAACTGGTGGTCATGTAATTAGAAACCTCATTATGAAATCGATCACAGGATAGGGGTAAAGCCTATGAAATCATGGCTTGCACTGAGTACAAGCTTTAAGTCAGCATTCGTAGATCAGTTCAGAATATCACCTTAGTATCATAGAGTCAAGTTGTATTAATCATTAGGCGAGAATAACAGTATAACCAGCAAAGAAGCGAGCGCTGTGGGAGCTGATGTAATAATTGTTGTGTTCAGGTAAGCCTTTACTGCATTACTGCGCCATGTGACAGCTTGCATAATGTGTTCGATATCCAGGCCTACTGCCTGGCAGGCTTGGGTAGCCCCTCTTCTAAGGCTATGAAGGGTGTAGCCATTGTCATGGCCTAGTGATGCCAGGAAGGAGATTTATAATGCTCTTAGGAGCATAGGAGCTGTTAGTGGTTCTCTCTCTCGAGGGAAGCATGAAGGCTGGCGCGTCTTCATAAGGACTCAGGGAGCTAGCATATCTGATCCACGTTATGAGTAGACAGCAGTAGGAACTATTCAGAGCTGGCAACTAGTATTTCACAGGGGAAAGACCAGCTGATCTCATTTTAGTGGACCGTACAGTGACTATTAGGTTATCAAGGCTAGGTTTTATATCGGTGAATTTTAAAACATGAGGGACCAGGTTGCTTTGCCTTAGTAGCATTGAATATCCTATTAGTAGCATGGCAATTAGGACATTTAGAGTGGGTTTGAGATTTGAGAGGAAGACAATTATGGTTTTGAAGTCTTCCGGGTCTAACGATGGTGCTTTGGCAACAACGTGAGTTGAGGTTTTATATAGAGCTTTTTTCATGAGTTTTACATCATGAGAGTCAAAGCCATAAGGGTTCCCTGGCCCACTCCTTATCCAAAGTTTAACCAAGCTAAAATAGTTCATAATGGCTCCTGGAGATTTTAATTTGTCATCTTAGTACAGGAGGAGAGACAACAGATCGTAAACAGTAGGATTATGTATTAAAGTGTTATGGTCAGCACAGAAAGAAAGGTAAGCATTAATGTGGGTCATCTTGTTTTTCCACATTCTAGGAGCCAGGGCGCTCGTGTATGTGTTTAGTAGTCTCTGGTGATGCATCAGTGTGTATCCTGGAAGTAGAGGTAGAGTCAACACCAGCTTCCATATGATTTGTTCATTATTATATGTTGAAATCTAGGATATCAAGGGAGAACTGAATTTTTATCTCTTGTATATTTAGAGTTAATCTGCTTTTCCGCAGCTTGATTCTGACTCAAACGATCTGCTCAAAGCATCCACTAATACTAGCTGTTCTCCTGCTTTATGCTTAATTTCTAGCTCAAAGTTATATTTTACCAAGAGTAGCCAGATATGCCTTGCACATGCGCACAGTATTTTATCTTTTCCGTTAGGTTTTCTAAGACTTGTTGTGAGGCGATATTATCTGTGTTGACTATAATCATAAATTCTTGTGGTGCCTGTGGAAGTAAGAATGTTACTGCATGGACTAAGTTCAATGCTTCTAGTTGCGCTATGGGTAGTGAGTGTGACATGACTGACTCTGGGTGTTTAATTGCATAATAATAACTAGAGGAGTAGGCCCCTCCTGCTGTTAGAGTTGAGTCACATTCTATCAGCCAAGTCGATCTTGGGGATTTAGGAAGCAGTTGTGTGCCATTGAAATCATGTGTGAATACTTCAAACCATTCTAGGTCTTTGAGGAGATCGCTATCAAATTTGTATTGGCCTGCATAAGGTGAGGCCCTCAATGCAGCTAACACCCTATTAGAAAACTGTGACGCAGGTTGGATGCATTTCAACATGTGTTGGAGCTTACCTGCTAAGCTCTGTAGTTGCGTACGTGATGCTGTTGATTTAGATTTTCACAATTTACATTCATTCAGAATTTCAGACGCCTTATCTTTGGGTAGTGTTATTGACATTTTTATTGAGTCTATTATAAAGCCTAACCAAGGTATACTCATTGTGGGAGCTGTGAATTTATTATGTGCAAGTGCTAGCCCTAACTGTTCTGTAAGCTGCATAAACATGGCATATGCTAATACAGCTTTCTCTTCAGTCTGCTCTATTCCCACAAAATCGTCTAAATAGCAGAGGCTAAAGTAGCCTTCTTGTCTTAGCAGCCAGACTAATGCTCTAGTAGTCCGGGCACAGGCTAGGGCCGACATTCTCATACATTCTGCATCCGAAAGGGGGGCTATATCAATGTAAAGTTTTGTATTTAGTGATATGCCTATAAGGGAGTGGAGAGAGGACAGACTCTAAACTGGTGGTAGGCTCTCAGCAAGTTTGCACCCCATAGCCAAGCTCCCGATCCAAGCAAAATTAATCTGTCTGATAGTGTTGAGACTGATGGTAATGAGAAATTAAAATTTAGACCTAAATAAAAACCTTTTACTATCCCTGCATTTTACATTTTTACCTAATGGAAAACTCAGATCGAATATTATTCTTTTTTCTTTTGAATTTTTCTTTGGTCTCGTCATCATCGGGCTTATTTGGCACCACGGGATGAAGGGAAGGGAGGTGAATGGGCTTAGCTCTTTCATTACAATTTCTTTATATGAAGGTCTGCTTCTGCAGCTATGGAGTGATTTTTATAAGTGGGAGAAGGAATTGCTGTTGATGTGTAATCTAGGGGCCAACCAAATTCAAGTAGATCAACAAGGGATGTGTCAGGGAAGTCTGCTAATAACACTCGCCAAGTGGGAATGCATAATCCTGACTGATTCTCTGGCCTCTAAATAATTAGGGAGGCCTGTTACCCTAACTGCATTAAAAATATTTTTATACGACATGGTTTTGTCCCATAAGGAGGGGTCAGTCTTTGGCCAAAACGACAGCAATGGGTATCTGAACTGAAACGGAGTGGGAGGTGGCATAAATGACAGGAGTATGCTATCGTTTGTAAAAGACAGTGCAACTTCAATCGGCTTATCGAACCAGTCGAAAGCGATTTGTGGCAGATCTGCAATAACATTATGATTATTTGTGTACTCACATGGTGATATTGATGCGTTGGCTATGTTGGGTACTATTACTGCATTAACTATTTCTGAGTGCGTTTCTTTCAGATGAAATACAGAGTGTGCTTTCCATTAGCTTTTTGATCATTACGGTATGCACCATATTACTGTCACTAGGCGGGACTGGGTCAGCGCATGACTGAGCATGCACAAGAGTGACAATTAGGTCAGCCTCTTGGTTACACAACATTTGGCTTAACGACACATGTTCAGTATTTCTCACATTACATGATTTTACATTACAATTAGTCGACACATCAAGTTTAAAATTATCACTTACAGAGTTGGCATTTGCGGTGTCTGCGGCAGCCTTTTTATCAGTGAATTTACAATTCTTAAGGCAGTCCTACTCTTTATGAGGGAGGGAATGTTTGAACTTATATGCGCACCAAGCGCAAACATGTGCATATCTATCGGGCATTGTCCCATGTAAACCAGAGAACATGCATCCTTTTCCCCAGTTCCACGAGAAACATGCCTTGCCATCCACCTCATGATTATAGTCCTCCTTTAAGTTTGTAGGGGGGTGATTTCCACCGGTGGAGGAGTTGGCTTGCGAATTAGGTACTGACTTGTAATTATCAGGGGCATGGTAGAAGGTTTGCCTAGACTGGAAAGCACACACTGCATCACCGCTGTAAGTCCTTAATCACTAGCATATCTTGCCACCCTTGTTTAAGTTGACTATCTGATACCATTTTGAAAACTTTTTCGGACCAGCGCCTACATGTTGGCCAATCCCAAGTAATCGGCATTTGGGCGTGTTGAAACAGTGCCATGCGATTTGCTGGTGGGAAGGCTGGGTGGGCAGAATTGTGGCGGAGAGCCACAAAATATTCAGCCCAAGTAGCCTCCCCTTGCAAGATTTTCTTGCAAGCATCTCCACATACAATAAGATTATTTGGAAAGAGTTTGATACCTTTAGGTTTTTGTAAGGCTGGTGTGGCCTCCAATAGAAGGTCTGACGTTACTGGGAAGTGTTGTATTGGCACTTGTTGCTGTAGCGGCTGTTGATGGATATACATTCGGGGTGGTTGAGGATCTGAAGGACGTGCTGCAATGATGTGCTGGAATGAAGGTACGCCGGCGTCATAGGTATGTGTAACCGTTGGTTTGATGCGTTGTGTTATGGGCCAGATTGTTGGGAGTGAGTGTGCATATCCTGGCAGTCCTGAGAATGCATGACACAGTGTGTGATGTTGCATGGTCACGGATGGCGATGGCGACATCACAGGTGGAGGCAGTCGATTTATGGGAATATCTTCTATCCTTTCCAGAACATTGAGCCTATTAATCAAGTCCTGCTGACTATTCTGCTCGAGCCTTTCACCTCCCGCTTGTAATGATGAAACTGGGCTCTGTATCTGGCCGCAGCATCGAGGTGGCAGGGTGGGAGGCAGTATTGACGCAGTGATCTCTAATGGCATCTGGTTTGACAGTTCAGGAAAATCCAATTGGGCACTGGAAAAAGTGTATGATCTCCGTTTCTGATGACCTCACCTCTTTTTAACAGGAGGCATCTTGGTAGTAGAGACAGGCAAGTGACAGAAGATCAAAATATAGCGGAGAGCTAATGTTGAGCAAAATTTGCTGTCCGATCACCCTGGCAAAGTGATCGAACACTTGCCTCGGGGAACAATGTAAACAGATCCGAACCTGTTGCCTCGTGAACCAAATTACACATGTTAGCAGGCCAACATGAATGATGCTTATAATGTCTCACGATTCATAATACATTGTAATAATTCGTTTCTCGATATAGCTACGCTCATAATACACCTATTAAAAGTTTTCCTGATCATCCCTTTCGATGAGATTACACCACATGAGACAAACATAATAGGCCCTACTAGCGATTCAATTATTCGGTCCATTGCACAATAATTCAGAGACAAGAACACCATGGAAACCTTTTCAAGCTAAAGACTAATGAACAAAAGGAAGGTACATTACGCTTGTTAAACATCATGTTGTGTTGCATGCGAATAAAAGAAATAAAAAACGAGAAGCTGAAAATCATGTAAGAAATAAATATTGGCCTGCGGGTAAACATTATATAATATGTAAGGACATATGGGCAGTAGAGGAGGGGTTTTGGGAGATAGGAGATCCGAACCCGTGGGTTCGAACCCTTGTTGAGTCAAACCAATAACTGATCAAATTGATACTTGTCATTTCCTAGCCAGGTGCTCAGCATTATTAGGACAGGTCAAAGACTGGTTGGCTGAGTGTCAGGATAATGTGACTGAGTGTGATATCAGGTTATGGTGCTGGCGGCCTGGTCTCCCAGTGGGGCAGCACTATAAAGTCACCATGAGTGCGCACTGTCACAAGTCGGTCCCCCTCCTCATATGACCATAGATGTTGCTAGGATGTAAAACAACAAACAAAAATCAAAAAGATAACTTTAAAAAAATAGAAAATAGACATCCAACATCTGACATTCACAAACAAACAAAAACAGCAACACTAGCCACCAGAAAAGAGTCACACCTTAAAGTTATGGTGTTCACCTACAGTAGTGACACAACATATATTCATAATGCAACAATAAGTATCCACAGAAATGAGGCGCCTATAATAACACATAACAGATCTACTGTGGCTTGCTATGACAGAAGCGTCATAGCTATGGCAGTTCTATCATGAACTTATATGTTGTGGACACTGTAAATAAACCATCAAAGAAATATATATATATATATATATATATATATATACATATATATATATATGGTCGATTCTCCAAATGGGGGACATCCGATTTTTAGTTCAAATTCCTGCCGTTGGCGTCGCCACTGAACTACTGCGCCTAAACAGCACACTGTCACACTGCAAACTCAATGGTTATGAACAATCTTCATAGAGAACAAGTGAAATATCTCTAAAACCACACCACTTAGAAACAAACTGTTTGGAACACATATAGAAAACATATTCAACAAATAGATTATATTAAATTTACAAGGTTAGGGCTCTGTATTTCTATTAATTTTGAATAAAATATACGTTTTTTTCACATATGCATACCGGCAAACTCAATGCATTGTCAATGGCCGTGAGCAATCTTGAATTATATCCATACAGAAGAAGTGAAATATCTCTAAAGCCACACCACCTAGAGACAAACTGCTTGGTACACATATAGAAAACATATTCAATGAATAGATTATATTAAATTTATAAGGTTAGGGTTCTGCATTTCTATTAATCTTGAATAAAATAAACGTTTTGCACTGCGCATACTGGCAAACTCAGTGCATTGTCAATGGCTGTGAGCAATCTTCATACAGAAAAAGTGAAATATCTCTAAAACCACACCACCTAGAGAGAAACCGCTTGGTACACATATAGAACACATATTCAATGACTAGATTATATTAAATTTATACGGTTAGGGTTCTGCATTTCTATTAATTTTGAATAAAATAAACGTTTTGCACTGGTCTTACCGGCAAACTCAATGCATTGTCAATGGCTGTTTAGGCCCACTAGTACCGACACGCCACCAAGTGTTGGAAAAATTAACTACGCCAAATGTCCCTCATTCAGGGACATTTGATTCATAAGTGTTTAATATAGTTTGTAGACAATACAATCTAACAAAAGATTTACAGCAAATTAATACACAGTGATTCTATTTTTATTTGTAAGTAACCTGATCATGCCTTATGATTCACACCAAGCAATAAAGGTTGAAATTGGGCATGTTGGCGAGGCTAACATGTATAATTTGCGAACGAGGCTGTGCTATTTCTGTCTTCCTGGCTTTCCGTTTCCCTCTATCAAATCACTCAACCTCGGTGACCAAGGATCCAATGACGTCACACCGGTCGCCACGGATCAGTGACCCGCACTCCTATATGCACGATACACTACATACTCTACACCTTCCCGCTTTATTTTTTAAATGCCATACATCGAGATGGTTACTTTACACCTGAGTGAAACCTTGGAATGCTTATATTTAATTTAAAGAAATTTGTTTCCGGCCACTAGATTTGTTGATACTTTCCGCGCATATTTACTTGCATGCGCGTATCTCTGACCGGACGATATGTAGAACTCTACTGTCATTAACTGCAAATGAATTATTCCCACCACCAACTATATTCTACGCGAGAGCCAATTTACATTTTTATAAAACAAAGACCCTGGTATTCAGTGACAACTAACTAACTGTCCTTCATTCAACATGATGAACTAAATGAACATAACATAAACAAAATCAAAGTATAGTACAAAACAACATGACATTCAAAACAGTGTATGGTTCATCAACACTCTTATTTCAGAACGCATCTGTTTTGTTTTTTATTGTGTGTGTTATGTGGTACGCAAACTTGATGTATGAATATAACACATTTCTGTTTCGGTTCGGTTTGCTACCACACCTCGCTTTGGTACATAGTTGCGCACATGTTTTCAGGTCACGGGTGGCTGGCCAAAACGGCTCGGCGGACGTGACACTCCTCCAGCTTTAGTTGTGTACACAATTTTCGGCAGCCGGCTGGCTAATTGACTATTAGCCCTATTTGCATCGGCCCCACCGACCATCTGCGGTACAATTTTATCCGGACTGGTATTTTTAGTTGTTGTTTGCCTCAGACTTGAACTAGGTACTTTGAACAAGTGTACTCTATTACCCATTTGGTTCTGAATTTCGTTGCCACGTGGCCCTGCTACATTTGCACGCATAATTTTCCCAGGCTTCCACTTTCCTTCATGCGTAAAATATTTGACGTCATCCACCACCTGTAGCGGCCTGTGCAGTGTGCCTGCCCTTTTGTCATAATAGTGTTTTTGTTGCGTCTGCATCTTAACTATGCTACCTTTATTTGAACATTGTACGAGTGGTTTTAGATGTTTTTTCGTACTTGGTATTTTTGAACGGAGCCTGCGGCTCATCAGCAACTGTGCTAGTGATGCGTTTAATTCTCTAATAGGAGTATTTCTATAACTTAACAGATATAAGTTGAAATCTTGCTTATTTAGCGAAGCTTTCTTCATCATCTTTTTTATAGTTTGAACATAACGTTCTGTTTGTCCGTTACTTTTTGGGTAATAGGGGCTTGAGAACACTTGTGTGAAATTATAACTATTAGCGAAATTTGCGAACTCTCGACTGGCAAACTGAGGCCCGTTGTCTGATACTACCGTCGCTGGCATGCCATGTCTACCGAATATTTTGCACAGCGCATTTATTACGGCATTCGAGTTTGTGGCGCGCAATTCTGCTACCTCCGGAAATTTTGAATGATAATCCACTAGTATCAAATATGTTTTATCTTGGTACTGGAACAAGTCCACTCCTACTTTACTAAATGGTTGCGGGTCTATTTCATGTGGTATCATTGGTTCTGCATGGTGCGCATTTCTATACATTTGGCATGTGGCACAATGCGGTACCATATCTTCAATTTGACCATTCATGCCTGGCCAGAATACATTATCTCTAGCCAACTGTTGTGAAAGTACAACGTCTGAACACTTTGACTTCTGGATACTGAATGGTTTATTCACGGCTTAGGGCACGCTTGACCCGCCGGCTAAACTTTCCATGATGTCATCTCATTTGCATATCTCTTTGTCCCCAAAGCCTGCATCTCATTAGCATGTATTAACCACAGGTCCATACGTCTATTACGCATATATCACATCCCCCCCTCAAAGTATTTCTGAAACATGAAATGTTACAAAATATCAATGGAAACACATTCAATATATAACATCAACATACATATATGCGTACTTAACTTGCAAATGTCCGAGTGCACACCGCACTTAAGTCCTCACAGTCTGGCCGTAATACCTGACATAGCATTTTCCATCATGTATGATAAAGTAAATACAAACTGAAACAAACTTAAATCTACATGCACATGTTAACCGCGTAAACACCGAAAGCAAACTGACCTCCTATAGATCTAACCTGCTCGCCGGCCTTATCAGCCGACATGACCTACTTAGATTAACCGTACTGTTTACATTCGGCGCTGACGCTGACCCAGATTGCGTTTGCATGACTAACTCGGGCCGCCCCTCCACAGGCGCTCCAATAATTTGCACCCGGTTACTATATAGCATGTTGCCTGACTCGTTTAAAATTTGATATTCTCTCCCAGAAACACCAGTCCGTCCCAAAATAACCTCTTTTTTCCATTCCCCAGCATTATTTTTGTACTTTATCTTATCCCCAACTTTCATAGGCTTGTGCGCCTTACCGCACTTCCGGTCATGAAATGCTTTCTGACTACTCTGCCGCTGGGCTGTCTGCCTTCTCTTAGGATTGTGCGTTTCAGGCACCAAAATGCCCTCTGCCATAGGTAATCTGCCTCAACCTCCTGCTCATGAGCAACTGCGCCGGAGATGCGCTCAGGACAGGCAACGGAGTATTACGATAATTCAGCAATGCCAACTGAAAATCAGCCCCAGTTTTCACACACTTCTTTAAAATGTCCTTAACTGTTTGGACAAACCGTTCTACCTGACCATTGCTATGCGGATATTGTGGACTGGAATACACGGCCTTGAAACCATAATGCAGTGCAAACTCCTTGTATTCATGGCTCTTAAACTGTGGACCATTGTCCGACATTACCTGACTAGGAATACCGTGTCTTGCAAAATTATCTTTCAACGCTTCAATAACAGTGACAGACGACATATCGCCCAACAACGTTACCTCTGGAAACTTGGTGTAATAATCTACAGTTATCAGGTAATTCCTATGATTTAGCTCAAACAAATCGGCACCAACTTTATCATACGGTTGAGAGGCGATCAGGTGACTTATCAATGGCTCATTATGCAAATTCTTTCGGTTGTTTTGGCATGTGTCACAACGACTGACCTTATCCTCAATTTGCTTGTTCATATTTGCCCAAAACATACAGTCCCGCCCCAACTGCTTGGACTTAGTCACCCCCAAATGCGTCTCATGCAATGCCTCTATCATTTTACCACGAAGAGCTGGAGGAATCACCACCCGATTGCCATTCATTACAAGATTATTTTCAACTGTTAACTCGTGTTTGTACGGAATGTACTGCCTCAGACACGGTGGTGTCTGTATGCGTGTAGTGTCCCACCCATCTTCAATGTGTGAGATCAACATAGACATAGATACATCTATTTCATATCCAGTTACAATCTTACTCAACAAACTCGACGACTGCATGTCCACTGCAGCAACGCAGAACGTGTCATCGAACAGGCTATCATGACCTACTTTGGCGCTATGCGCCCTGGACAACGTGTCTGCAAAAAACATCAAAGAGCCCTTCACATGACATAACTGAATATTGTAATTCTGCAATCACATTCGCATTCTCTGCATTTTAGCCGAAAGTTTATGTATTGGTTTCTGCATTATCGCCACCAACGGCTTGTGGTCCGTCTGAATTTGAACTTCTTTGCCAAATATATACTCATGCAACCTCTGGCATCCGAAACATATGGCAAGCATTTCTTTCTCAATAGTGGCATATCCACACTGTGCTGAGTTAAGTGCGATCGGTTTGCCATCTTGCATTAACACGGCTCCTAACCCTGACTGACAAGCATCCACTTGAATCACAATAGGTTTCTTAACATTGTAGTATGACAACACAGGAGCAGTTCTTAACTTCTCTTTCAACTTATCAAACGCGCTCTGCTGTTCGACTTGCCAGTGCCATGCCACATCCTTAGCTAGGAGCGTGCGCAGTGGTTAGGCTATCTCGGACATGTTAGGTATGAACTTGTGTACATATCCAACCATGCCCAGGAACCTTTGGACGCTTTGTTTGTCACGCGGCTCTGGCATGTCAACTATTGCTTGTATTCTGTCTGAATCAGGCTTCACACCCTGTTGGGTAAGTTGATGACCTATATACTTTACTCTAGTCTTACATAGCAATGATTTAGTGTCATTTAACTTTACATTAACCGACCTAGCTCAGTCCAACACAGCTCGGAGCCACTCATTGTGCTCTTCAACCGTTGACCCATATACCAAAATGTCGTCTGGAGGGGTGGCGAGGCGGCAGCCCACGTCGGCGACGGAGGGGAGCCTGTAGGCATGGGGCCTACCCAGGTACTCGCGGTGGGGTATCCCAGCATTAACGCAGTGGCCGGGGGGGTAAGAGAGGTCGACTATGACCCGCCTCTTGCCGGGGTCGGATCATCATGGGGGAGACCTGGGCCCAAGGGGTGAAGGGGGGGGCGAGGAAGGAGCCGGCAAGGGCGCCGTGTGCGAGCTCGGTAGCAATGAAGTCCCGAAGCTGGACCTGGTGCTCCGGGGCCTCGCGGTGGTTGGTGTAGGTAGGCCGGGGAGGGGTGCTGGCGGAGTAGTTGGCTGGAAAGCCGAACTCGAGGAGGTCGACAAGCTCCTTGTCGGGGTGGTCTCGGAGGCGGCTGCGCCATGCGGGGATGTGTAGGCCTGAGGGGAGGGGGATGCGGGCGGCCACAAAATTAGGGAGGCCCGCAGCGCGAAGGGTGTGGTAGGCTTGGGAGAAGGTTGGGTGGCGGCTCCAGGCGGTGCCCGATAGGTGGGGCCATATGGAGAGGAGGGTGGGGCGGTAGGCTGTGGGGGTGGGGCGGCGGGATGGTTTCTTGGATGCCTGGGTTGACGACCTCGGCGATTGATTCGCAGGGGCAGGGGGGGGGGGGAGGAGGTGCGGCGGGGGCGGGAGAGGGGGGGGTCAAATTCGTGGGGGGAGGGGGTGGTGGGGGAGGCGAGGGTGAGGATGGGGTGGGGGGGGAGGAGGTGCGGTGGGGGCGGGAGAGGGGGAGGTCAAATTCGTGGGGGGAGGGGGTGGCGGGGGAGGCGAGGGTGAGGATGGGCGGGGGCGGGGGAGGCCGGGGAGGTGGATGAGGTAGGCGGTGTCGCCGGGGCGGGGGCCGCGGGGGCCACGGGGGCCGCGGGTGCGGGGGCGGGGGCCGCGGTTATGGGTGTGAGGGGTGGCGGCAGCGGCGGCACAGATGTGAGCGGCAGAGATGTGAGGGGCGGCAGAGATGTGAGAGAGGGCGTCGGGGCCGTAGAGGGGTGGGGGGTGGGGGCGGCGGCAGAGATGTGAGGGCTGCGGCGGGTGTGGCGACCAGTGCGGTTAGATGTAAGGGGAGGCCAGACAGGGAGGCTATTGTGGTGAGCTAGCTGGGCGGTAGTGGGTGGCGGGTGGATAGGGCGGCGGTTGTAGTGAGCTGCTCGGCCGGCAGGGGGTGGCGGCGAGATGTGAGGGTGGCGGTTTGCGTGGTGGTCATTGTGGTGTGGCGGGCGGCGAGCTGCTCGGCGGGGCGGTTGGGGACGGCTAGGGAGGGTGCCGGGAGCTGGGGGTTCTGGGTGGCGGCGAGCGTGGTGGCAGGGGGGGTGGGGGGGTGCTGGCGGTACTGGACTGGGGGGGGGGCCCGGGACCGGGCCCGAGCCATGTGTGGCCGCCGCCGGACTAAAAATCCGGCGAGGTGATGGCGGGGGCGGCTGAGGCGGCTGAGGCACGGTCCCGGGTGCGCTTGGTGAAGCACACCGCCTCACTGTGGACGGTGAGGATACGGCACACATTTGCGCAGTATGTGCAGGCGTGCCTTCGCCTGGTGCCGTGGTCTCCGTGGTCTCCGTGCGCCTCGCCGGCGGGGGCGAGGTCGCATGAGGCGGTGGTCCCTGTTCCAGGCGGGGCAGCGGACGCCGTATGCCTCTGGGGTATATGGGGTGCAGGGGTCGGAGGAGGCTGGCCGGGTCTGGGGGGCGGCAGGGCGGGAGGGTGGGGCGCGGGTTGTGGGAGCTCGGGAGTTGAGAGGTGCAGTCGCGGGAGCAGTTATCACATCCATCGGTAGTGCGTTGATAGCGACTAGGTCGTGCCAGCCATCCCGGAGCCGGCCGTCCGCGATCCAGGCAAATATGGCTTCCGAGTATCATCGGACGGTCGGCCAGGGATGCGTCACACAATCCCGTTGCACCATTAGGTTGTGGTGGAGGAGGCCCGGGATGCAGTCGGAGGGGAAGGCGGGGTGTGACTCCAACATCCGGGGGGCAAGGTTGTATTCCTCCATGGAAGCCTCCATGGAAGCCTCGCCCCTTTTGAGTGCCTTGCCCTCCGGGCCCCTCTCCATGAGGTCGTGGGGGAATATGTATCCTGCTGGTATACCTTTTTTCCTGGTGGTGTTCTGCGCCTCGGCGGAGTCGAGGATGTCCCGAACCGCCTCGGCGGTGGAGGCGGTGGTGCGGTCGGGGGCGGCGTGGAGGGCAGGCGGCAGGTGGGCGGCGGGCTGCTGTGTGGGGTAGGTGCCGTTTCTGGTGAAGCGCCAGTAGAGAGGGTGGACGTCGTGAGGTGTGGTCGCGGGGGCGGCGAGTGGGCGGGCCAAGGCGTGGGCCGGGCCTCCCTGGGCCAACTCCTGGATGATGTCTGCGAGGCAGTCATAGGCTGATGTTGGAGGCGGGGCCGGGGTGGGCGCTCCTGGGGGTGTGAGTGTGATGGCCTCGACGAGCGCGGTGAGGCGCTCCATGGCCTGGGTTTGGGCGTCCATCCTGGCGTCGACTGAGGTGGCCCATCAGGTGGCCTCCGATTGGAGGCTGGGGGTGGAGGAGGTCGCGGAGGCGGCATCGGCTGAGGCGGCGGAGGCGCTCCTACCCCGGCGTGCTCCTCGGTGGCCGGCGGGTCGGCCCCGTCCTCATGCGGCTGCGGGTATGGCTGCGTGGTAGGTCCCGGGGGCGAGGGTGGCGAGGCGTGAAGTCGTGGGGGCAGCGGTAGTGAGGTGGAGCCAAAAGAAAATGTGTCCGTGCCAGGATGGTGAGAGGAGGCGAGTGGCTAGGAGCAGCAAGGGCGGCCGGTTATAAGGGCCGAGGGAGGGGGGGGTGGTGTTATGTCAGCGACCCAGCGGTCACGGCAGGGGAAGGAGAGAGGGGGGGTCCTCCTCCCTCGCCACGAATCAAATGCAATGCAAGCATTACGACCAATCCTACATGCACATGTTACTTGCGTACCCACTCAATCTACACTGACCTTCTACAGGTCTAACCTGCTTGCCGGCCTTATCAGCCGACCTGACCTACTTAGATTAGCCGCACTGTTTACATTCAGCACTGACGCTGACCCAGTTCGCGTCTGCCCGACCAGCTCGGGCTGCCCCCCCACAGGCGCCCTGATAGTCTGCACCCGGTTACCATACAACATATTACCTGACTCGTCCAAAAATAACCCCTTCTTTCCATTCCCCAGCATGATTCTTGTACTTTATATTATCCCCGACTTTCATAGGCTTGTGCGGCTTACCACACTTCCGGTCATGAAATGCTTTCTGACTGCGCTGTCGTTTAGCTGTCTGGCTTCTCTTCGGATTTTGCGTTTCGGGCACCAAAACCTGCCCCTCAACCTCCTGCTCATGAGCAGCTGCGCCGGAGATGCATTTAGGACGGGCAATGGAGTATTCCAATAATTCAACAAAGCTAACTGAAAATCAGAACCAGTTTTCTCGCACTTCTTCAACATGTCCTTGACTGTCTGCACAAACCGTTCTACCTGCCCATTGCTACGAGGATACTGTGGACTCCCTATATTCATGGCTCTTGAACTGTGAACCGTTGTCCGAAATGACCTGACTAGGAATACCGTGTCTTGCAAAATTATCCTTCAACGCTTCAATAACCGTGACAGATGACGTATCGCCCAACAGCGTCACCTCAGGATACTTGGTGTAGTAATCCACCGTTATCAGGTAATTCTTATGATTTAACTCAAACAAATCGGCACCAACTTTTTCATAAGGTTGACAGGCGATCGGGTGATTTATCAACGGCTCGTTATGCAAATTTTTCCGGTTATTCTGGCAAGTGTCACACCGACTGACCTTATCCTCAATTTGCTTGTTCATATTCGGCCAAAACATACAGTCACGTGCCAACTGCTTGGACTTCGTCACACCTAAGTGTGTCTCATGCAACGCCTCTATCATTTCACCACGAAGACCCGGAGGCACCACCACCCGATTGCCGTTCATTACAAGATTATTTTCTATCGTTAACTCATGTTTGTATGGGATGTACTGTCTCAGACACGGCGGTGTCTGTATGCGTTTAGTATCCCACCCATCTTCAATGTGTGAGATCAACATGGACATGGATACATCCTTCTCATACTCCTTTATAATCTTACTCAACAGACTCGACGACTGCATGTCCACTACGGCAAAGCAGAACGTGTCATCGAACAGGCTATCCTGACCTACTTTGACGCTATGCACCCTGGACAACGTGTCTGCAAAAAACATCAAAGAACCCTTCACGTGACATAGCTAAATATTGTAATTTTGCAATCGCATTCGCATCCTCTGCATTTTAGCCGAAAGTTTATGTATTGGTTTCTGCATTATCGCCACCAACGGTTTGTGGTCCGTCTGAATTTGAACCTCTTTGCCATGAAACCTTTGGCATCCGAAACATATGGCGAGCATTTCTTTCTCTATAGTGGCATAACCACACTGTGCTGAGTTAAGCGCACGAGATGTGAGTGCGATTGGTTTATCATCTTGCATCAACATGGCACCCAAACCTGACGGACAAGCATCTACCTGAATCACAATAGGTTTCTTAACATTGTAATATGCTAACACAGGAGCAGTTCTTAACTTCTCCTTCAATTTATCAAATGCGCCCTGCTGTTCAGCTTGCCAGTGCCACGCCACGTCCTTAGCTAGGAGTGTGCGTAGTGGTTTGGCTATCTCGGACATGTTGGGTATAAACTGGTGTACATATCCAACCATGCCCAGGAACCTTTGGATGCCTTGCTTGTCACGCGGCTCTGGCATGTCAACTATTGCTTGTATTCTGTCTGGATCAGGCTTCACACCCTGCTGGGTAAGTTGATGACCTACATACTTCACAGTAGTTTTACATAACAAAGATTTAGCATCGTTTAACTTCAGATTAACCGACCTAGCTCGGTCCAAAATGGCTCACAGCCGCTCGTTGTGCTCCTCAACCGTTGACCCATATACCAAAATATCGTCCGTGACTATCCCGATACAGGGTATATCGCCCATGACATGGTGCATTTCCTGAATAAAAATGTCACTGGCTGTTTTGATGCCAAAAGGCAAGCGTGTGTACCTGTACCGGCCCCACGGAGTATTGAACGTGCACAAACGTGAACTTTCGTCATCTAACTCTATTTGCCAATATCCTGTCTTTGCATCCAAAACTGAAAAATACTTTGCATCTGCCGTTTTAGCAATAATTTCATCAAATAGTTTTGGTAGGGAAAGGCCCTCTCTTTATCGCTTTGTACAACTTAGTCGGATCCAGACAAATCCTGATCGTGTTTGGTTTGTTTACGATAGTTATAGAATTAACCCACTCGGTAGGTTCATCCTGTTCAACTATGACACCTAACTCAACCATACGATCAAGTTCACTTCGTACCTTACTCTGAATGGCAAACGGAATCCGTCTAGGCGGTTCAATGACAGGTTGAATAGATTTATCTACATGAATGACAGCATTCGCCTTGATTAAACCCAAACCCTGAAACACATCTTTGTATTCCCTTACCAGCTTCTCCGCCCGAGCGCTGGAACTGTTCGTCGGCTCGGAAATGTTCGTTGGCACAGCACAATGCACCTCATCCACACGCACCAGCAGGTTCAAAGTCACGCAAGCCTGCTTGCCCAAAATAGGCTGAAAATCCGGTACCACTTGGAATTTGAGCACTCTGTCGTTGATGTCCAGCAGCGCCTGCCCATCAGGTGTGATCCGGTGACCGGAGAACGTCACCAACGAACACCTGGTGTTCGTCAGCCGCCCCGGAGCAACTCTGTCGAAGACGTACCTCGGCATAACGTTCGCCTCCGAACCGGTGTCGAGCTTGAACTTGACAGGACAACCGTTCACCCGAACGATCGCGTGCCACAACTCGGCATCTTGACCAGGACCATGGTCGACGGCACCGACGAAGAGATCCGTTGCCAGCACGTTGACCTCTGCCGGATCCGGGTGTTGCTCAGTATTGTGAAGGTCGGGCTCTTCCATGGTCAACTCGTTGACCCTGCCCAGCCTGCTCCTGCAGACCTTCCCGAAGTGCCCGATCTTCTTACAGGCTATGCAAGCCTTCCCTTTCGCTGGGCAGACTCCCCGGCAGTGTTCATATCCACAGTTCTGGCAGCAGATCTTGAACTCTCCAGCACCGGCGCCGCCGGCATTCCTAGATGGCGATTTCCAAGATGGCGTCGCCGATGACCGAACCGCCGGTGCACCGGCACGCGCATTAGCATAGTTCCGAATGAAATCAATCTCCTTACTTTCCACGTCTGATTTGGTGTCCTCCAACAGATCTGAACTAAATTCACTCATTTCACACATACTAACACATTTTCCCAACGTTAACCCCGTAGTTTGAAGCAGTTTGTTCCGTAAGTTCACAGTTTTCACGCCAGCCACAATCCGATCGCGCAACAGCGACTCCTCCACCGTCCCATATTCACAACCCTTCACTTTGTCTCTCAATGCCATGATGTATGGAGCCATATTTTCTGTAGCCTGATTATGTGAATTAAACTTATAACGTGTGATAATGAGACTGCATTTACCGACACAGTAAATCCGAAATGCTTCCGTAAGCGGCACGATCTTATCTTGATCAGCGAGAGCGATATCCATATTGGCGAAAAAATTCTGAGCCTCCTCGCCAGCAACGTGAAGAAAGATGCAGCATTGCACTCGTTCTGTCTTCAATACGAGC